>OY735203.1:61227535-61465035 GCA_963457665.1 Thysanoteuthis rhombus | reverse complement strand
ACACATCCACACACACACACACACACACATATATATATATATATATATATATATATATATATATATATATATATTTAAATTGGGAGCAATTTATATTTTATACAGCTTTTATTGAATAATATCGATATTTTCTCTTGGTTCAATTTTTTGTTTCTCAACAATGGTATCGAATGGTATTCTTTTTAGTAGTTCGAAGGAGCGAATAGATTCTCCAGAATTCATGATGTATTATTCTTTTTTGATAGAAAAAACACAAAAGAAATATGCCATGATTCGTTGAAAATCCATTCAATCCTCTGAACCGGGGATAAAGAAGACAATTCAAAAACTCGAAATCATCCAATCAAACGTACACACACAAGCACACACCCACACAAATACATGTACGCACATATATGCACATGCATACACACACATGCATACACACATGTGTATGTATTAAAAACATCCATGTTCACCTGAGTGGGTGTCCCCTTATAACGTGTCACATGATTGAAAAAAGAATGTAGTTTTCTAGTGACAGGGCTAACAAGGTAGACCAAATTTCTGCATTAAATCAATATAAATATATAATATGTACATATATGTGCAGATAAATGTATATGTACGTGTATATATATATATGTATATATATATATATATATGTATATGTACATACATAGATAAATATTATATATATACGTATATATATATATTATATATATGCATATATATTATATGTACGTATATGTATTATATATATATTATATATATGTATGCATATATACATCATATATATGTATATATATGTATGTATCATTTATATATCATATATATATATCATATAAATGTACGAATATATATCATATATACGTACGTAAATATATATCATATATAAGAACGTAAATATATATATACATATATTTAGACATATGTTTGCGTTCATATACATATATATATATATATATATATTTGTATATGTATATGTATATGTGTGTGTGTGTGTGTGTGTACGTATATATATAAGGTGAATGTGTGCTTTGATGTCATGGCTAGGCTATCGCTCCTCATGTCCTCAAATCTTGATATTTGCAACGTTCAAAATGGTACATCCTACCCAAGACATAAATCTTGAAAGGTAGAGTATCCTGACAGGTGTCCCAACGGACGTGAGCAGCAGTATGTGTGAGGGCACACAAAAACACATTTCGATGTCGCTAAGTCAGAAAGAATAGGGGCCTAACCATCCCATAGCCAGACAGCAAATAACTACGTCGCAAGAACAAGATACGGGATCCCGCCTCTAAAACCCCTGGGAGTGTTTTTGAAGAAAAAAAGCCTATTCTATAATATATATATATATACATATATATATATATATATATATATATATATATATATATATATATATATATATATATATATATAGAGAGAGAGAGAGAGAGAGAGAGAGACTGATAGATAGATAGATATTAGATAGATAGATAGACGTGTATGTGTGTTTATGTCTGCATGTGTGTGTGTGTGTTTCTGTGTGTCCATTACATTGTAAAAATCTATGTTCTTTATGCATGCACAATGACGTAGGTGTCCCTAATTTTCAGCCTATCAATCTCTTACTGAATCCTTCTATTTTCCTCTACTAGACAGCCCCAGTAAAAGCTATAATTTCTTATGTTGATTTTCAAGACAGCTTGAATATCCGAGCAACACACATTGTCTACTCCATCATTACTCCCAGTACACTGGAATTATCTTCGAAAATCACAACTCTGGAAAGAAACTGTCGTTTATTTCGAACTTGTTTCATCCCTCGAATCGTGGTGCACATTCAAACAAAGCACAAATTTTGAGGAAACATGTTTTATTTCCAAACGTTCCGTTAACATTAACTGGCATGATCTGCAACATCAACCAAACACCTTAACGATCCGACAGTGATCTCCTTGGATTGCTCTGTACACTTTTCCGTTCGATCATGGTTGGTCTTCAAATGACATTTCATCACTATTCAAACGCAGCTAGTACTTGTACACTTAAATTTTCAGGAGTTTCTTGAAGCATTACGAAATTTCGAGCTATAGTTATCTCTAAAATAAAGCAAAACTTCGCATAGGCTCTCCTTTCTTTTTCTTATAAGCAATCAAAAGAATCACCAAAGGTATTTGCAAATACCAGATAAATAGCCACGGAAAAAAAATGAACAGAACTCCAAAAGCTGACAATTGGCTGAGAATGGTGTCAGTATGGTGTCAATTCATGATAAGCAGCAGTGCATAGTACAAGAACGTCCAGTTTTTGTGCGAAATTTGACATTCATGTTACAGAGTAACCCGTTGTAAAAGTTGCAAGCCATTATTGCAGGGAATTCAAATTGTATGGAATGTCAATAGTACTCAATTTGACCGCTATGAGCTATAACCTGTGTTCCAGAATACAGACAGTAGTCAAGATAACTTTTGACAGTGGAAATAAGTGTTCTGAAAAGTAATTCGTTCCGCTTTGGGATATATATATATATATATATATATATATATATATATATATATATATATATATATATATATATATATATATATGAGGGTGTGGGTGTGTGTATATGTGTGTGTGTTTGTGTGTGTTTGTGTGTGTGTTTGTGTGTGTGTATGTGTGTGTGGGTGTGTGTATGTGTGTGCGTGTGTGTATGTGTGTTGGCAATGTTCCATTAAACACGATGGACAAAGACTGTCTATCCAATTTTTCGAGTAGTTTTTTCTTGTTATTCCAATAGAAAATAAATGTCTGGTTAAAACTGACGTAAAAAATTGACCAAATGTCTTTTTTTTCAAATTTAGCGCTTCCGACTGCTCTTTCAGTCATTATCAATATATTCAAAATTTTTCTTATTTTTTGCATTTATAAACTACAAATCACAAATTCGAAAGATGACATGGTTGGGATTAGGATGTTATTGGCGTATTGGGGTTTGAAATGTTTATTTATTTCAGCGGTCTCTTATTACACTCTGATCAGAACGGAGGCAAGTGTGTGTGTGTGTGTGGGGGGGGGGTAGATAATGTAGTATGGGGATGACCAAATATATGTATTCCATGATTTTGAATGCAAAAAAAAAAAACTCCTAAAGGGCAAGTGAATTCATATATGACACATGTTTGGTCTGCAATTATTTTTGTCGGTAAGGGTTATTATTATTTACAGGGTTAGGTGTTTTGAATCTTTTGTTGTAAATCGCTATTTTTATGTTTTCGGTAGGTTCAACAGAAAGGCTGAATCAAAGTATTTTTTTTTCATTACGGCTTCATCTTGTTTGCAGTGTCTGCGCATCTGATTGCAGTACTATAAGTTTATGGTTTTGTTTCTGTTATATTCATTATTTGTCTTATTATCATGGATAATTTTTTAAGACTGGTTTTTAGTTGTCTACTACGTAGATGAGGAAACCATTTTATTCAAGCATTTGCTTTATATTAGAAAGTTCTTTATAAAAATATTGTATGCAAGGAAGAAAGTAATTGTGCTTTACTAAGTTTCTAATATGGTAATTTTATAACAATAGAGAAATTCACTACAGTGAATGAAAAAGCAAGCATATTGTGTTTTTTCATGGAGATGTGGTGAAGATTTTTTCATTAGCATTGGTTAGAACATCAGGAAAACAGATTTTATTGTTAATGACAAGTTCATTGGTTGACCTTAGGACAGTGTCATTTCAGAAGGTCAATTAGAGCTTTTTACATTATTAGTTTAGATAAGAATATAGTTAACATATCGTAAGTATATTTTTGGTTTGGGATAATTGAAAAAAAGTCTGTTTTCATTATATGACATGTAATATTCAAGCAAAATATTGGAACTAAAGCATATTCATACTAACTTCGTTGATGTTGGCAGGGATTTGAGAAATTATCGGTCTGATTTGAGAGCCTGGTTTATGTGCTTTAACACTTAGAAGAAAATATACAGATTGGTAGTCACCAGTAATTTCATCATTTTGAAAGACCCCTTCTCGATGATGCTTGCAAATACTACTGCATCCACGCTCTTTTTTACGGTGTCTATTGGGGTTTCCTTCAATTTCAATTTTGTCTGGTCGTCAAGTATTGATTGAATTTCAATTGATTGCAATTTTGTCTGTTTCAGATGATGTATACATTAAATGTATCACCATTTCAGAGAAAAAGGGGATATTTTGAAGGTTCATAATCTGTTGTTATTTTTTTAGTTAAAGTGAGGTTGATGAAATTTGGGGAGAACGATTATGAGCCTTCAGCTAGGACTATGTCCCGCAGCTTATGGTGTATTCACATTTGAATGTCTGTTTCAAGTTGTAGGGCTGACTAATATAGAATTTCAATTCCAGTCTTTTGTTTGAAGGGATCAAATTTGGTTCAGAGATAGCAATTGGGTGAAAGATTTGAAAAATCATTTCTGTCACCGCTGAGAGTATGATCAAAAAGATTTATGTGATTTTCATTTGTATTTGGTTGCAGTATATAACCGTTGTATAAGTGGTATAAGTCTTTTGTAATTTGGTTTCTGTGATATAGCCCAGTTGAGATGGAGCTCTGTGTCTTTGGAGTCTCCTTGAGTCATATTGTTTAGTGGAATTTCTTTGTATTTTTCAATTTTACTGTTAAGGTATTAGATTTCCTTTCTAGTCGATATTATTTACAGTCCGAATTCGATGATGTTTCCTTAGGTGGCAGCATATATCTTAGATGGCTAAGTGAGAGGTGTTTGTGTGTTTGTCACTCTATAAAAGTACCAGCACATGGATGCAGCCAAAAACAAATTTTGCACGCCTACTCAACAGATTTGGAAGGAGAGATTTTGAAACAAGAAGTTTCAAGGAAATATTCTCAAAGGATTCTAGAGGGTACAGTTCTAATTACAAAGTAATTATAATGCAAAGTTGAACCTACTTACCGTCAATATACATATCTTCTCAGTTGATATGTTTACATATAATTCTTCACAGGGTGTAAAGCAAAAAGAAAACCTATACTTCAAAAGATCAAAACAGAAAGGAAAATTAGGTTTCAAGGGGTCAATCTGATGATTTAGGAATAAGCCACACTAACAAATTTACGTTTCCACCCTGTTTGGGCTTCTTCAGATGAACAAGCCCAAACAGAACGAAAACATAAATGTGTAGCGAATCCTTATTTCAAGCTTTGCTTTGATTTAATCTAATTGGATATTGTATTACTGATTTGACATATATATATATATATATATATATATATATATATATATATATATATATATATATATATATATATATATATATATATATATATATATATATATTTATTTTTTTATTTATTTATTTGGGAAAGTTCTACATTTTTAAACACTGTACATTAAAAAACATTCCAAAATCCATTTGTGTCACTTCAATCACTTGTTTCCCCACTGTCTGTTGAAGTGTTTTATGTTATTTTCTCCAATTTTTCCCCCTTGTTTTTCATATATTTAGCTATGATGGTACAATGTGTATGTTTTTCTTGTAGGGATCATCAGTTGTTTTCCATTGAACTATTTTGGGGATTTAAAAATCAAAACGGTTTAGCAGTGTTGATCAAACACCACCTCCTTTTTAGCTATGACTTTGATAAATAGCTTATGGTATACGTGTAGTTCGTTATTTCATGTACGTTATATCCAAATTTATTGTATATGGATGTTACCTTAACTATTCATCATTTGATTTTTAGAAACAGGGCTTACCTATGTAGGTAAGCTCCACCAAACGTATTTGAAAATTAGTGATCAGTGAGTAAAGCAATAGATATGACTCACTGTTCCCGTCAATTCTATTAAGAGTTCGTGCGAATATTGAATCTGTTGTGTCGGCTTTTATCACAGATTGCATGCGAACAAACATGATATTTAAAAAAAATTCTAATTACATAGAAAGAACTTCTTCAAGTTGATTCTTTAGCAACATATTCAACCGAAGCAATTGACATTTTTTCCCACTGACCTTGAAGTTAATTTTCCCATATCGTTTACGGTCAAGATTCCATCAATTTGCTTTTTTCCCTTTGAATTATCAAATAAAGTATACTTATATAAGTAGGTGGAACAAAATAACCAACTTTCAAGTGAGTATTAACACATCAATGGGCTGTTCCATTATTATATTTAGACAATTTGTAACACATTGTTTTATATTTAAAAGAGAAATGGATATATAACCGGACAGAGCAATCATAAATGCATTATTTATCATTTCTAAATTTCTATTTAAAAATGACGTTCATTTTTTTACATTGAACATAGCAGTCGGCCTAGAAAGCGTGAATAGAATGAACAATTGAAGAAATGGGCTGCTCAAGGAATCAGACGTTAAGACGGCATCCTATTGGACTTTGTTTCAGTTCCTGCAACAACCTATGTCTTTATTTGTTTATTTTATTTACGCTGTGAAAATGGGATGTCATATAAAAATAGAGTTTTAAAAAAATGCGTTTATGATCATATATATATATATATATATATATATATATATATATATATATATATATAATACATATATATATATATACATATATACATACACACACTCATATATATATATATATATATGTATATGTATATGTATATATATATATATATAAAATATACAAAAAGTTCACATCTTCATACACTAAACATTAAAAAACTTTTTGATAATTTTTTTGTGTCATTTCAGTCACTTATTTTCCAATATCTTTCAACGCAATTTACATAATTTTCATTAGTATTCTTCCTGTTTCCCATATATTTCGATTATTTATACACACACACACACACACATATATATATATATATATATATATATATATATATATATATATATATATATATATGCAAGTAGTTTTGTGTTCTAAATAGTTTCAGAAATTTTGAAAAATATATGCACGAAAGAATTCGAAAATATGTCATATATTGATTACACTTTAACTCATATATTATCGACTGTCACACAAAAAAATATCTCTTCGTAGACTATCAATCATTGAAGTTGAATTTTTTATCATGAAAGAAGAATGTCTACAAAATATATATTTTTTGAATCTGAATATTATAAAGCGAATTGTATTTTCATTTTTACCGTTGCATTCACTCAGGCCGTCAATTTACGCGAGTAAATTTGCAGCACAGATCAGAGAAAAGTAGGCCTCAGTGAGACTTGAAACAACGTCTGCTTATGTTAGAAGCCAGATCAACGCCCTTGCTGCTCTTCCCATTCGATCTCAGTCCAAATCAAACCTTCAAAGTAATCCTGTATCCCGATATCACTGTGCCATGTTTGGTTTGAACTGGTAATATCAGTATTAGTAAAGCAATTATTTTCATACTTATTTTCTATTAAATGAAGTATCAAAATCATAATTATGAATCTTTCAGTACCGTTCATCTTAACTTGTTTGTTGTTTATTTATCAAATTTAACTCAAGTCGACGATATACGGCAACTGAGTTATGATAAAACAAAAATTAATTGAGATAAAGGTGAATAGTAGTCATATATTATTGAAAATGATTTACATTACTTGATCCAATGAAATCAGATGATAAAATAACAAATGCCTTGTCTAACACTGAGGATATTTATGTAGACATTTGTAGCTCAGGATGACTTCCCTTTCTAGTATGCAGATGGATCTTCAATTAGAATTTGAAATTCCAATTTAGCACGACATCAAAACATTTGTTTTGAGCAATGGACATTTTTTCTTCCATGAACAAGTCGATAAATGTAAATTTCTGGACTGGCTTGCATAGCTAAACATTTTTATTTTCTTTGTTTTGGTCTGTTATGAACATGAACTACAGCCAATAGTTGTCGATGAATTAGATAAGGAAATCTTGGTGTGTTTCACTAATTTTAAAATGCTGAAAGATTTATATAAATAGGCAAAACTTTTGGTACAATATCTAGCAAATCTATGAGTCTACAGTCCTGGCAAAAAAGACAATATCTGGATTCCCTATTATTTTATCGATAAGTATTTCCTACATTCCATTTTCAGTTGCTTTTGCATCATAGTTTTTCGAAATGTTATTAAGCGATTGATTTATTTTCAATCTCAGTTTTTTTTTAATACCTTTTGGCTGATGCAAGACACAACTGTAGGATGACGGTCTGGAAAGTTGCAAAAGAAAAACCCCAACTGAAATTATGATAAAATACAGATAAAAAAAAATGAAAACCATCATAGTGCTCCATTGAATACATTCAAAATAATATTCTTACTAATACATTAAAGAATGTAAACGATAAGAGATTGCAGTAAGTCAGGCAGTCAGGGAATATAGTTGAATTCGAGCTTCTATTGCCAGTTGCCTCCGTGGCCTTATCAGTAAGACAGCCGACAAACAAGGCAAAAAGATGCAACTTCAATTTTTTAACTTCTAATCCGTGTCGCTGATGGCTACAAAAGAAAAAATTCGATGAAAAAGTAAGTTATATTCTGACAAAGAATATTTAATTGTACTCAGACTAACCTCTCTCACTTTGGGTTACCCTCTAAAAGATATTTTGCACAATGTAATGTGGTCGAAATGAACTTGTATTTCAAAGTATTTGCAAGTAAAGCAAATAAACAGATCAGGGTGAATATTCAATGAAAATAATCATATAGTTTTCTCTCTTGACAGCAAGATATCATAACACAAATAGGGTAAAGTGTGAACACGGACTCTTCCCTATTATTCAGCGGCAAATCACCTGGGTTCGGTTTAAAAATAATTTTCAAATGATTGCATTTCGGGGTACTTTCATCCAATATATCTTGCTAAAAATACATAACCAGTAACTTGTACCAGTTTCGAGTTATTTCATGATGAGGTGCAGTACAGTAAATTTATTTGACTTCCTAAGACGTCAATCAATAGAAATGGCGATGAAAGGTCTTCCATCTCAAGCTAAATTGTGTTTTTTGGGAATGATTCTTTGTTCTGTCTTTGGCATGATCCAAAGGGATTTATTTATTGGAAATTGCTGGAAACTGGTTGGGGCTTCACTACACAATCTGTTGCTTACACAACACAAAAAACAATGATAGAGTTAGGGTAACAATTCTTTTTCATACAGATCTGTCAATTCTCACTTGTATCACTCATTGTCTGGATGTCTGGTGAATGATTCCAAAAAACTCAGATATAAAAAATTCCTCAGAACATTTTCAAATCACGTGAGTTAAAATTGATGATGTAAGAATCATTCAAAATTATCCAAAAAACCATTGCTATTCTATCAGAAATAATCCAAGAAAAAATGCCAGTCCCAAAATGACTAAAAAATGCATTTGGGGGTGGGGAGAACAGAAACAAGTGCCTAGTGGGCTATTCTTGCTTATGTAGTAGCATGAGATGTGATCAGAGGCACCCAGACACAGCACACACACGGACAAGTGCACTCGAGGTAGGAAGAATCTGTAGCCTACTTGGCTGGCTGCTTGGCTATTTATGGCACCATGCTGAATCGATATGTTTAAGTCATTATGCTTTCTTTGTGTTTTAATTTAAAAAAACAAATGAAAGTCATTCTACTATTTTTGTCATCTACTATTTGGGGTAGAATTTCTGTAATTTATTCTGAGGGAGGAATATTCTGGTTGGAGCAAATGTTATCAGCACATTATCATCGAATCAAGTTTTCATTCCATTTTCTACTTGTACTGTGGCCCTTGGGATAGACAAGGCACAGATATTTTTACACTTCTTAACTTATCAGCTGAATCGAGTAAACCTTCAGATTAATACTAATACACACAAGCCTGCACGCACACACACACATACAAAATACAAATATATATATATATATATATATATATATATATATATATATATATATATATATACATATATATATATATATATATATATATATATATATATATATATATATATATATATATATATATATATATATATATATAGGGCTTGGACAAAATAATGGAAATACCTCCTGGTTTTATTCGTCGTATTTGTAGATCGCATTTATACAGCATAAACTTCGAATGATTGAAAAACCCCTTCGATTGTGCGGCAGGTTATTACATACATTGGTAGGGTAATGACTATCGTAGATAAGTAGTGTAATGCCTATCGTAAATAGGTTGTGTAATGACTATAAGAATTCGACAATGAACCAATAGAGGTATGTTATAAGCCCAGAAAAATTTTCTGGTTATGTCCATGTTCTGACCGAGTTTACGTCTGGAGGCAGCCCGATCGTCATGCCTCATTCCACCATTCAGTATGGTATTGGATCTCTAATGAGTTGGGCAGCAGTATCATTGAATCCTCTTTGGTCAACCAGTAGCACTGAATGGCAGAGTGAACTGCAATGACCATCTGTTAATTTAGACTGACCAGCTACAACTCATGGTGAAAACAATACTCCCCAATGGACAATAATGCACCTATTAACACTGTTAGACCCGTTGAAAGCTTTTTTGGAACGAATGAAAGTGAAGTTCAACTTTTGGATTGGACACCAAATTGCAAGATCTTGACATATTCAAGCTTTTGTGGTGTCAATTTGAGCAGCAACGAAGGGAAGGAAAATATAGCCAAAACCAGCGTCCCTCAAGGAACTGTAACTTGTTTTACTAAAAATCCAAGTTGATACCGTCGAACAGTTGTATTAACCAGTTTTTCGAATAATTGAAATTGCTAATGATGGTAAAGGAGGACCAGCTACAAATTGAAAAAGAGACAAAATGGAAAAAAATGGAAATAAAGATGGTGTTTCCATTATTCTACCAAATGCACACGCACACACACGCACACACACACACACACACACACATATATATATGCGTGTGTGTGTTTGTGTTGAGCATTATTAACAATTTCAATACGTCGATGAAGTGATTAATACAGTCTTTAGACAGAATCAAGTGGATTCTTGACCCACAAATCGGGTACATATATATATATATATATATATATATATATATATATATATATATATATATATATATATATATAAATCGAATCCTTGGCATATGGAAATAAGTAAATCCATCAGTTGTGTGCAGACAACGATAAGTTTAGGACGGATAGAATTCTTAAGTTTCCCTAAGATATGGTAGAATATATTGTAAAAAATAACGTGATTCTGTTGTTAAGGGATATTTAATGCTGGAGAAAATTATTTAATATATATATATATATATATATATATATATATATATATATATATATATATATATATATCCCAGATAGATTTACACAAAAGATATAAATAGACCAGAAAGCTTAAAAAATCAAACATAAAAAAACCGTTTCAAAAGATTTTTTGTGTCACTCTTGTCACTTATTTCCCGAAATCTGTCAATACAATTAATGCAATTTTCTTCTCTGCTTCCCGTCTACTTAGTTATCATAATACAATTTTCCAATCGTGTCTTGTTGAGATCATCAGTTGTTTACCATGTATCTGGATTTTAAAAACAAAAACACTTATAACAATTCACCCCTTGCAATGTTGATCAAACACCACCTCCCTTTCTCACTATACAGCTTATGTCATGCATGTAGTGTGTTGTATATAAGGTGCATTTTTTGTATTGTATTTTGATATTATGTTATACTGATATCTACTTTTCAAAACAGGGTTTACTTACGTAGTTTACCCCAAAATTGTTTTAACGATGAGGGATCATAAGTATAGCAACAGACTTGCCTCGCTGACTGTATCATTCCTATTGAATGTTCGCTTATGTGAATATTTAATCTGGTGTGTCGGTCTTAATCTCAGACTGCATGTAAACCAACATATGATATCAATTTCGAGAATATTAACTACACAGAAGAAGATTTTTCGAGTCGATTCTGCTCCAGCATTTTCAACCGAAGATTTTGACATTTTTTTTCACTGATCTTAAAGTTATTTTCTCTTTGTTGTATAACACGCAGCTTCCATCATATATATATATATATATATATATATAATATATATATATATATATATATATATATATACATATATATATATATGTATGTATATATATATATATATATACATATATATATATATATATATGACAGAGGGCCACATCACCTGGTTCACTCTTGACTTGACAAAGAGAAATCTCTTTTCATTCCAAAGACCACTCGTGCAGTCAAATAATTCATTATATATCGTCTTATTAACGGGCTTATAATTACTGGAATTAGGAAGTACAATAAGATATATCTCATACAAGAGGATGTACTACACACAAATGAAACGTATGCAAACTGGCCTTGAGTACTTTATTCTGATGTGTTGAATGCAGCAGTTATGTCATCGATGTTGGTTCAACTTACTCTATTTTTGTTAGTGCTCACGCTACGGTCTTGTGAGTACTTAGCAACACTGATTGGCGAAGGGAGGAAATCACCAACCACAAACAAGGCATTCTGTGGCCAAGCATACGGTACACATAACATCAATCAAGGCTGAAAAAAGTAAAGCCTCACAACACACAGTATATCAATTAAGACACGGAGCCCTATAATTCTGTGCGGGTTTTATCAGAAATATGACAAAGAATTTCAGTGTGACGGCCTGGCCAATGGAGTCATCTTACATGTGTTGGACGAGCAAGTTAGCTCTGCAGAACCCCAATCACTTACTTTGCAATGAGTAAAGGGTCCTTCGTTTCCAATCTGGCTTTAAATTCCCGAGTAAACCATTAGAGGTCTTGTGGAGTCTATACCCAATGGAGTGGAAAGCTGTTTTGTGTAAAATAGTTTTGCTTTTTTGACTTACAGAATACTATATTTTCGATAGTGATTCGTGCCATCATTATTTTGTCCATTACATTACTTCTTAATCTTTCACTTATTAGACTGATCCCCCATATATATATATATATATATATATATATATATATATATATATATGATCTCTTCTGACCAATGTGCTTAAAATGTGAATTAAACAATAAATGCAAAACATCAGATATAACTATGGATGCTAAACTTAGAAATTCAACGAAATGAACTGAAAACAACGTTAAATTGCACGAAGTTTCATGAAAAAAAAAGCAATGCTAGGGTTAACAATAAGAGATAGAAAAGATATAGAGTGAAAGATACCATACAATGGCAAATTCACTCAGTAAGAAGGGATAACCACAGATGGAGCAAAAGCCTAATCAATTGGTGCCCATGGGACAGTGAACACATTAGTAAAAGACCCAATACAACATGGAATGATGAGATAAGCAGGTCTATCGGCACTACTAAACAGAGATCAGCGTAGTCATGGTCATTAGGGGAGGATATGGGAAGGCCTTTATTCAGCCGTGGACTCACAATAGATGATAATATATACGAAGCTATGTGCTATATGAGTAAATATTTGCAGCAATACTGATAATACATTTATATATTCTATCAGGATACATTCCTCAAATAAAGTTTCAAGACAGCCAGTTTTCTCTGTCGTTTATGTACCAGAATCATCTCAGATTATGGTCGATCCTCCCTAGACAGTTCCTTTACTAGAGCAATATTCAACTGTGAAAGTACTTTTTGGTTTCAGGGAAAAAATTCCACTTTGTCAAGTCATGAGTGAACCGAGCCAATAGTAACCTGCCGTATCAAATCAAAATTCATTCTCGTAAATATAATTATAATTATAATACACAGTTAAGCTGCAAATTCTCAATAGCACTGCAATTACATAATTTTTTCTCATAAATACCAGTTGCGACATCAGGATGTGTAATTAGGACTCTCGGAGATGAAGAATCAGGAGCGAGGTAATGATAATCATTTTCAGGATAGGAAAAGAAGGCATGCTATTGGACTGGTGTGAAAACTTGATCCAAACCATCAGGTGAACCATCCTCATATCCATCTACCTTTTTCTCTTGTTCCCGGTACTACAACCATAGCTATTGATGCTGAATTTCAATTTTCTCAACTTTATCATGGTGAGCCGTCCTTATCCCCCTCTTTGGTGGACCATCCTAATTGTCTTGTTCCCCCTCCCCCTTCTTCTCTTCCTGTCCCTTCTTATCTTTCCCCCTACTGTAGCAGTAGCTGCTGTTTCTGCTACTGCAATAGATCATTCATAATTTCTTTGAATAAATCATTGAATCATTTTCATTGGGAAACTCAATCACTTTATTCGTTCTCTTTGAAAGCCAGCATCTTCACTTCCTCCTCCTCTCTTTACTGTTCTTTAATTTTTTCATGGGGAGAAGGAGGATTTGTGACTTTTTAGACATTCAACTTCGATCAATTTGAAATCTACGTCGTATATATTTCCACTTCCTCTTCCTGCTCCTCCTTGGTTACCGAGAAAGGCCTGCGACAGCGGGGGGGGGGGGATGATTAATATTTGAAAGGCTCAATTCACTCTCTCTCTCTCCCTCTCTCTCTCTCTCTCTCTTTATCTCATAATGCTGTTTCCCCTTGTTACCAGAACACATTTGCTCATAAGATTGGAAGAAATAAAACTTTCCATATTTGTTCATAAATATCTGAGAAAATGTTTGCACTTGCATTTGTTTATCCGTAAAACTTTTATATCGTTTCTCTTTGAATTGCATATTATTATAGTGGCTAAATACTGGGTATAACTGAGATAAAAGGTGCTTCACTTATTGTAAATCGCTAGCTATAGACAGATATGGACGTGTGGATGGTGAACGCATCCTTGAATATGGTTCTTATTTTCATATGGCTGAGTTTTCCCGTTTTTGTTTATTCTATGGTCTTTGCTATTTCCTCCAAAATCTTTCTGACTTTCAATTTGTATTGTTTCCTCACGTTTCAATTGCAGAAGGCAGGTTCAAATTTATTCTCTGGTCGCGTTTCCTCGCGAAAAGCCCTCAATATCGTCTTCTTCCCACGCGCCATTTTCCCCCAATTACTGTATTCGAAAGACGTAATTTATCCGCGTCGCTCATCTAAAAAAAATAAAACAAAAAACCCACACTCCAAAAGGTCAGAATAGAAAATTAGGTCTTTTTCTGATATTTCTTTTGTTGTTCAAAATTGCTCATTAGTCGCATGAACACCGAAATTTTTTCTCCTCTAAACATCTTTATTCTTCCCTATTTATTCCCAATATATATATATATATATATATGTATATATATATATATATATATATATATATATATATATATATATATATATATATATATATGCATGATTTAAAATGATATAAATCAAACAGAATGTGAATTTGTGTGTATGTGTGTGTGATAAAGAAAGAAAATAGAAAAAAAAACACTCGAACATGGGTGCAGTCAAACTAAATTTGGCATGCAAACTCAATGACTGTAGTGGAAGGTTTTGAAATGAAATTTTTCTGGAGCATTTTTAAAGGATGTTAGAAAAAGGGGTCATATTTGAGACTTGATTACCCAAATGCGGCCTCACTCTCTCTGCGATATTCATATCTCCGTAACCTATGTACTCATATATAATTTGATATTGGGCTGGATGTGAAGGTGAACTCTCTAGAAATCGATCTAAAGTGAAGCGATACTTTTCTTTCCTTTAAGAGGTTGAACGTTAACTGTAGATTTTCACCTTCTTCAAAAGGGATCAGAAGTGAAGGGAAATTTTTTCCAGCTTTGGGGGATCAAGAAAGTAGGGGAATCTCCCCTCTTTCAAGGGATTAAAAGAGAAATGGGACCTTTTTTTCCCTCTTTCGCGTTGTCAAGCGTGAAGTTCGACTTCCTTTTTCAAAGGGAAAACCCTTTGTAAAGTATCAAAAGTGATAGGAAACTTTTCCGTCAGGTGTCAGAAGTGAAATAGGACCCCTCACCTTGAGCAGTAAATAATAATGGGAGGTTTGCTCCCATTCAAAGTCGAAAGTAGAGGGAGAAAAGAGGGTCAATTTTTTTAAGGGGGGTAAATCTCATATGAAAGTTGAATTTTTCTCCCCTGTGAAAGATCAAATATGAGGGTCACTTTTTGCATTTTAAATGTGTTAAAAGGGACAGGCAACTCTTCACCAGCAATAAAAGACGTTTCCTAGCTTCGGGGTCAAAACTTATTGGACAATTTCCCGTTCAAACGGTCAATAGTAATGACACCCTAATGGATTCAAAAGAAACAGCGAACGTTTTCCCACTTGAGGAGCTCAAAATTGAACGGGGACTTTTCTTGCTTTTATGGGATCAAAACGGAAAACTGTCTCACCTCTTTTGAGGAGTCAAAAGCGGGATGAAACATTTTCCTTCAATGGGACTAAAATGTTGGGAACTTTCCCCTCCTTTAGCGGGTCAAAAATGAAGGGAGGTTCCCATTCCCTGTAGTGGAAATAATACCTCACATCCTTAGTCTATCCTCCACTCTGGCTTATTCGCTTTGTTGCATCCTCATTCAATAATTCATTTAAACAACAACTTAGTTGTATATTTCTCTTTGTGATGATTTTAGGATCATTTCATGATATGAAAATGTTTCTATCCATCGGTACGTTAGTTTGAAAAATTGGAACGTGTGCGTTATGCATTAGGTCAATATGAACGACACAAGGAAGAAGATTCAAAGAGAGAAATGCGATTGCTCGATTATATAGACGTCTTCATATTGAGTGCAAAAACGATTTGAAGTTGCGTGTTTGTATCTGTCTTTTACAAAGCACTGAAGAAATCTTCATAAATCCATGCACGATACTTTGCACTAAACCAAATAACCACCCAAACTGGCGATATAAATTGTTGCCGAAAGAAAATAAATAGAATTACGTATGCGTTTACTTCAATTTGTTTTTTTGTATTGATTCAATGTCACTCTCCCTATACAGAGTTCGAAAAAAGCGGGGCTCTAATGTTAAAAAAGGTGTTCAGCTATTGTCGAAAAATGGAGTTGGGCTTATGCCAGATAAGGAGTTGTAATGTAATATTGATGTCAATATTGAGAAAGGAACCACAGGGGGGCGCTGAAGTCAAAAAGGGGTGTTGATGCTAGAAAAAAAGTTGGGCTAATCTCCAAAAAGAGGGGACTGATGAAAAAGAAAAAGAAGTGCTAATTTTGGAAAAAAGCCAAGAATTTGAAGAAGTATGATGTTGAAAATGGGGATATAATGTTAAGAAAAATAGACTAAAGTTAAAGGGGCATAATGTTGAAAATAGGGCACTTAGTGAAAATAATGACGATTGGGGGCGGACGGTATTGTTAAAAAAAGTGGTCCCCAATTTTGAGCCTAAAAATTAAAAAAAAAAATCCCCATTTATTTTTACCCTAAAAATGGAAATAAACTTTCCCTCCCAATATTTGATCGAGAGAGAAAAATATCTTTCCTTTTCTCTGTCCCTGATATTGGGAAAAATCATTCACCTTGATTTTGACCGCTAAAAACGTTCCTTTGAATTGGGATCTACAAGGAGTTTAGTGAATGGTTTGAGTCTATGTATACCTTCCCCCCAATCTAAATAAAAAGTTTTAAGTTGATAAGAGTCTTCAGGGATTTAGTTAGTTAAAATAGTAGGCAATAATCTGGAAAATTGCTTTTAGTCTGACTTGGTTGCAGGAACCGGGAAATAAACATTAATAGTTTCAAAATAAAACTATTCTTGTCGAATATTCAATCTGTATTCTTCTTTTTCAACTTCGTCTTCCTACCTTCTTACCTTTCTTAATACTATGCGATCGTGTTGCATATCCATAGAATGACCCCTCTTTAGCCAGTACTGAGAGGAGAGGAAAGGGGTAGGATAGGAGGATAATCTTGATAAGAGATACTTCAGCTGTATGTGGTTGAGAATTAATGCGACTGTGTGTATATGTTCGTATGCAAGTGTAAGTGTGTGGGCGTATGTATGTGTCTTTGCGATTGTGAGTGGTAGTGTGAATTCTTGATTGAATGTTCGTGAGTAATGTAGAGAGCTCCAAACCAATGCACAGTTCTATATGTGTATGCGTGTCCATGGTTCTTTTTGCTTGTTTATCCAGCTTAAATAAACTTGTTATGAATCAAGACAAATGTAAAGCTGTGAGATGAAAAGCAAGATTGCATGATTTCATACTCTTTTAATAGTACCTGACTCTTTTCTCTCTCTTCCACTCTCTCCCTCTCTCTCCTCCTCCCTCCTTCCTGACGATGCTGCATGTCTGTGAAGGTCTGTGAGTGCAGATTTATCTTTTCTTTACAATTTATTTCGGTAAATTCCATTACCAAAAATACACAGTTTCTATTCCGATAAAAAAAATATACTTAAGATCATTATTTCTATTTAGAAAAGAGATAACTGCCACCCAGAATCGCTATAGTGCAAAGGTGGAATGTTTTCACTGGAAAACAGACGAACTCAGATTAGCAACTTTCCACAAATTGATTTGAACTGATATAAAACAAAGGCATATGAACGTAATGTGTTTATCCAAAGCTAGCAGAAACCCTGGTGTTGCTCAGACTGAAAAGAAGTCATGAATAACCAGGAATCATTGTTAATGCATATTTGGCATTATCATATGCATATATATATATATATATATATATATATATATATATATACATTCTAGAAAGCTTCACAGATTTAATCCCTGAACCTAAAAAAAAACCTTTTCAAAATAATTCTTTGTGTGACTTCAGTTACCTATTTCTCAAAATCTGTCAATGCAATTCATGTATTTTGCTTCAGTGTTCCACGCTGTTTCCCTTATACTTTGTTTATTATGATACAGTGTATAAATTGTCTCTTGTTTGGATCATTAGTTGTTCACCATGTAACTGTCACAGTGATTAAGGAAGAAACAGCTATATTAACATGGCACCCCAGCAGTGTTGATCAAGCAACAACTCCCTTTCTTACTATATAGTTGATGCCGTACATTTAATTTGACATTTTATAAAAAGTTTTATGTGTATAAAATATCGGTATTATCTTGAACTACATATCTATTTTTTGAAACAGGGCTTACTTACGAAGATTACCCTGCATGCATGTAGTGCGTCGTTATATATAAGGTATTATGTGTATTGTATTTTGATATTCTGTTATATCACCTATTTACTTTTCAAAAGAGGGTTTACTTACGTAGTTTACCCCGAAATCATTTTAAAGATGAGGGATCAGTAAGTATAACAACAGACATGACACGCTGTTTGTGTAATTTCTATTGGATGTTCACCCATGTGAATATCAAATCTGTTGTGCCGGTTTTAATTTCGGGCTCCAAGCAAACCAACTTATGCTATCATCTTGCACAGAAAAACTACTTATAGTCGTTTCTCTATCAGCGTATTTGAGCAAAGAATTTGATAAAAATTTTCCACTAACGCTAAAGTTAATTTTTCCACGTTGTATAACATCAGGCTTCCATTGAATGTTGTTAAACACTTTCAATTATCAAATGAAGTATTGTTATATACATTGTTGAAACGAAAGAAATTTCTAGCAGATTGTGAAACCTCAGTGGGTGATTCAAATATTATAATCAAACAGTTTGTTACGTGGCATGCCATGTTCGATTTCCCACCTACTAAACTACTTGTCGGTCAGACAAATGGACCAGAGCTAGATTCTCTCCCCTTTCCCTGGTTCCAGTCCATTTAATGATATTTCACGCTGACAAAGACTGGTTATATCTCTTTACTATTACCCTATTTCCTTGACATTATTACGAATTATTTTATTTTGATATACATTTTTCGTTTATTTTATGTTTAGATTCTCGTTAACATAGTCTTTAACTTCGTTATTATCCAATTAAGGTCAGGCTGATAAGTTCTAAAGGGATGACTTTATCAAATTGCCTAAGAATCTTACTTATTTTACTGCCTTGATTGACCATCCTTACAACTAAAGAAACAATCATTTTGTGCATAAAATCAATGAATCTTTTAGTTGCTCTTACGATTCTCAAACATTCCGATAATATTGTTCCGTAGATCATTTAGGCAGGAAATCCACTTGCTCTAAAAGCATTTTCAATATACAGAACGTGAAACTATCTTGTTTATAAGACAATTTGTAGATGAACATTCTATCTTCGATTTTAATATCGAAATCTAAGAACGTTGCTTACATTCCTTCATGTCCACATTTTAATTCAAGATCCTTAGGGTATATATTATTATACGATTTTCTGAATTCTCCTCCATCATCAAAAGAACATGAATCTTCAATAAAACGAGTACAACCTAAAAATGAATGAGTTCGTTTTACATTAATTCTAATTAAAGATGACATGAATATATGCGTCCGTGTAAACACAAATTTGCTCCGTTAGGGAGCAGGATTGATGCCCATAAGGATATCTGTGAATATTTCCTATTTAAAGTATCATTCCCAAAAAGAATGACTAACAACCAGTTCAAGGGTCGAACATGTAAAGTAAGTCTTGCCTTTGTTTGGTTTAACACCAGAAAGCTTTAGAGTTTGTGAACCTAATACATTTACAATTTCTTCTTGCAAATTTTAAGTCTATAATATTATTTGATTCTTCGATAAGTTATACAAGAAGAATTTTCGAATAAAGACTTCTAAAATCGTAGGTTGAGATCGATTTAGCCCCTCTACGGGTATTCATGATATCCAATTTTTATTTTACAGGAAATTATTTACTACCCAAAAGAGATTTAAAATTCTATAGAATTTTCTTTTATGATTGAATTACTGCATTGTTTATCAAATTGAAAACTTTAGAATCAGTTTTGCTGAGAGTGTCAGTATTACAAACTCTTTAGGGTACAATATAACGAGAACTTATAGTATTTTTATGCATATATAATTGGTAACTTATGTATCTTCTCATCTATTTAAAGTCGAAACTTTTTACATAATGATATGTTATCAAACATAATATTGTCTGGTTCACAAATACACACTTTATACTTGGATGACGGAGTTCTTCTTAAACCTACTTCAGACAATATACTTCGAATATATATATATATATATATATATATATATATATATATATATATATATATATGAGTCCTTGACAAAACGTATGATACGCAGAATTTGAGAATAAATGAGTCACCACTTCTCCAGTTACAAACCCCAGAATGCGTTATATCGATATTTGACGTACTTTTTCCTACAAAACACATATCAAGCTTTTTTCAGATTGAAAGAAAATTGTTATGCATTTTACGGGGCTAACATCTTGCCGTTCATCTTAATCTAATGAAATAATTTGGATATAATGCGTTTTATCATGGACATATATATATATATATATATATATATATATATATATATATATATATATATATATATATATATATATATAAACCTATGTAGTTCCTTAACTGCATCATCTCTCCATTTGTGATATCCTCAACGTACCAACATAATCAAACACCAAAGCACTTCCTTCTTACTCTGACACGTTATGTCTTCTCCAAGATCCACTACTACTGCTAACACCACAGACTTCATCACTGGAAGAACGTTCTCTTACACAACAGGATATGCTTAGCAGAAGCAAAGCCCCTGATGGGGGACTCATGTTCTGCATCAATCTCATAACCTCTAAATCCACACACACACACACACACACACACACGCACACACACACACACACACACACACACACACACACACACACACACAGAGTGCACAGTACTGAAGATAGGAAAACTTCCCAAAACATGTCTAGACCATTATGAGAACATTTACAGATGAATAAACTTGACTTCCATACACGTTACTCCTGAGTTTGTGTCACTCTCTATCAATCTAGTGGATAGGGGATTTAAGATCAAATGAACATATCGCTTAAATTCGGCCTTATTGGCCGTCCAGTCCCCTAGCACAGAGGTAGAATATCGGCCTCTGGGTCTGAAGTGAAGGTTTCAATTCTGCTTCGTTGTACTCGCTGAGATAATGAATAGACTATAGGCACACTGAATAGTTATAATACTACGAAACAGCTGTCCGTAGATGACACAATATATGTATATTGTGCTCAATGATAAGAGTACCGCCACGTTGAAATGTCTACCCTGTCGATTTCTGCAGCCGCCTCTAATATAGATTTTCGTTTGGTTATTAGTTGAAATTTCTGTAGAGGTATATGCTCCATGGTATTTTTCAATTTACACCACACACAAACACACACACATATATATATATATTTAAAACGGTGTAATAATCTTGGATTTTCTTTTATCTAACTCCCCAAATCAGTATTGGAAATAATGAGTCTTTAACAATCAGCGGACAAAGATTAAATAAGCATATTTTCATGAATGGATCCGAAATGACACAAAACAATGAAACTTATGTGGTATTTTTATTTGATATACGTAATGTAATAGTAATTTTTATACGTAATAAAATATACACCAGTTTCCATGATGAATAGTGTGATCTTTTTCTGTTTCTCCGTCCGTAACAATCGATTCTTCCATTTGGGGTATCATCGTCTCATAAAAATCCAAATGTATTAAGGATTTTTTTTCAATTGGAAATAATTAGTCTATTTTAGAATAATCACATTCATATTGTGGAAAAATATACCTGTGACGTTACGTGCATTAGTACACGTATTACAAGAGAAATACCCCCACCCCACCGCATCGACGGGTGTCACCAATGTTCAGACAGCTGAGGCTAAAGTTTCACCGAATGTTGTGTCAGCGTGACCCGAAGATAAGGCGTCCGGGCGATAGCACCATAATACTGGAATTGACGTAACATATTGTGTACAGAAGCTTTCTGAAAAAAAATACACCGATATTGATTGCACGAGAGATGACCGACAAAGACCCAAGCAAGACAGGTTTAAGGTCATCTATTGTCATCTGGCCCTACTACCCGAAGACCAACTATCACAAGTGACGAGGGCCGATCCAGAAGATATGTGGGCGTTCGATATTTTAACATGACGATATCTGACATTTCGAATATAATCAGTTACAGATGAGGATCTGCGAAGATGACGTTGAAGCAGGCTGTGACAACAACAAAGAGGAAGCTGACTGCCGAAAGTAGTTTTCAGTATCAAAAGATCTCCGTTCTTTCGACCCTTGAAGAAGCTCTGTTTGGAAACAAACTACAAAAACACTTCTTAAATAAAAAAAGAAAATTCTACGAGAGACATTTAACATTTATTGAATGGACATTTACACACATGGTCATGAACTCTTTATCCTATATTCTCTAATTTTTGTGAACTGAAATAATGATCAAACCTAATGTATGTTATAACGTTTTCTTTCTGTAATTTATAATATTTACTTTCGTCATTTTATATTCGTTATTCTGAGTTTCTCACAGTTAAGATTACAACGACGACGACTAACAAAGTATCGTATCTGATGGAAATGAAAACATGAGCTTAAGAACCTGTTTAATGGTTCTTAAGGTCTTTTCCTATAACTGTCTGACGGAAGCAATATTTATATCAGAATAAAATCAAACTTTAGCAACAAATCGATATTATTTCATTGTATGTTTTCTTTCTTTACTAGAATTTGGAGTTACTTCTAGTAGTATTCAGTTCTGAATTACAGGCATCATTCACATAGTGATTGATAAACTCCATACCTATTTATATTTATAGATTTAATCTAGAGACAATGAGATTTTCAACCAGAGACTGCCCGTAGCTTCCAGTTTCCTTCTTTCAAAAGTGGACGAGTTAAAAATGAGAGTGAGATAACATGCACACACTTGAGCGATCCCATCAAACAAGGAATTTGTTTAATGAATAAGTGTTTCAAATATTTACATTTATGGGATATATATGCATTATCGCTTCGTAGTTTCTCGATCCACTTGTCTTTCTGTCTTTAATAGTTAATTGAACAGGAAGCTATTTATTGCCAAGTTTTCCTTTCTATCCTAAAATAGAGTGTTCCTGCAAGAAAAAAAGAAAACAAAAACTTCCCATAGCAAGAATTGCATAAGCGAAAGAAGAATTACAATTAATTAATACAGAACACATTTTAGCGTTGCCAGAACCCCGAAATGGTGACAATGTTATGTCAGGCTAAATCTACAGAAGTTGCGATAGTGATGTGTATAAACACTAGATCTTGCTTCATTAAAATGAAAACGATACGTGTAGCAACCTCTCTAAAAGTGGCTATAATAATAAAACATCTAGATAATCATATTTACCCTTTTTTAGATACGTTTAAGTATTTGTTTATACTAGGCTTACTTCAGATGATATCAACAAAGAGCTACTTAGTAAACACAAGCTTTTATTTTGTACAGCTTTTTAAAAATAACATAATTTTATGCACATGTCTTTGTTGCAGCAGAAACAAAATCTGTGCTACAAACAGAGCCTTCATCACATGACAACTTTACAGACGATCATGATCTCGGGGACGAAGTCTCATTACCACTAACCCCAGCTCTCCAGCAGTACCTATCGATACCACCATATTTTGTTTATTTCCTATCATAGAGAGGAGATGTCAGGTGAAGCAGCAGCCTCACCATGTATTTCTGTATTCACGACTTTTTGGTCAATCTCTGAGAGCTCAGGAATGAAACATTCATTCTATGATATGAGATTTGCATCAGCTTACCAGATGACAACTGCTAAATTCTGAGCGGTGAACAAAAATTTCGATAGGAAAATCAAGACAACTTCTCACCTATTCAATCTGGATCGACCAGTGTCATTCATTTCTAAACATGTAGGAAAATGATTTAGTTATAAATGTTTTTCATATATACATATTTGATTGACCCAAGAGATTGTTCAAGGTTTGCTATCAGATGGCGTGTGGAATGCTTGGATTTAACTTATTTGAAGAGATCGTTTCTGGTTGTGTTGTGATAGCTATCATACCAATGACCATTTTTAAACAAATTTGCCAATCTTGTCGAGCCTTGTTTAATGATCATGTCATTTAGTATGAAAGACAAAGAGCAGCATGATATCATATAACATAATTTTCAAAATGGTCTGTATGAATAAAGCAGATACAGAGAAGTCGAACTGGAAAAAAGCTAAAACATGTGAAAAGAATCATAACAAAGTTAAAAAACTGATAAAATAATTTTTATTAGATATTCAAATATGTTAAGCACGATTATTTCGGAGATTGAATGTCCTTCAGCTATTTTGACAAAAACCTCCTTAAAAATAGCAGAGTTTCGGGCGTTTTTCTCACTTTGCCTTCAAAAGAGAAGATAATGGTCCCCTAACGAGAGAAAGTTACAAAAGACAACTATCTATTGATAGAAATATGGTACACTCAGCGATTTCACCAGATAAAGTTGAAAATAGATACTTTGAAAACGGAGTGAGAATAAATTTATGAGTCCAGATAAAAAGCATCCCTGGCTGTTGAAAAATTTGGAATAGTATAAAATGTTTGTTAGTGCAATCACAGGTTCATTTGATTCGTGTATAAATAGAAAAAATATACTTAGAACATGGAAAACTGCTGTTGTTATTTCAATGTACAAAAAGGTTAACTTCATTGACCACAGAATTAAAGACTTATCTCATTTACGTGCGTACTTTATGAATTATTGGAAATAAAATCAAGAGAACATTTTATTGATTATGTGTACTTTACTAGAAAACAACATAGAAGCATGAAGAATAAATCTAGAAACTGTCGAGAAAGCCAACGAATACATGTCAGAAGGAAATTATGTTGATATGAACATTGATTTTAGTAAAGCCTTTTGATACCGTGCCACACCACAGACTCATTTCGAAACTTGGAGTGATTGGATCAAGTAAAAATATAATAGATATTATCAAAGATTTTGAAGAAAAAAAAATTAAAGTTTGGGATACGAGTATAAGAGAATAAAACTGTTTTGTTTGGAGTCCCTAAAAGATCCGCGTTCGGATTTATCCTGTCTTTACTCTTTATAAATGGCTTCCTGGAATCCATGGCTAATAATATCAAAATTTAATCTAATAATGCTAAATGATGGTAAATCCACATAAACTACTGACCATTCAGCATATTTTATAAATGTGGGAATGTTACTGTCTGTTAAAATCAAGTGTTGAAAAGTGCAAAACTCTACTCACTGGAGAGTCAGATGGATGGAATTGAGTCCGAACGTTTGAGTTCAGTTTTAGACCGAAAAATCTTTGAGTGTTACATTTAATAAAAACTTCAATTAAAAAAACCCTCATCTACATTTTTACATCGAATGCAAAAGCTACTATGACGTGATATTGCGCCATACAATATACGGAAACCCATGAATGATGAGAACAGCTTTTGAGACGGAATCTACAATATTGTTGATAGTTATAAGTTTTGACAAGGAAATTGGGAAATTATTTTGGATATAGAGACACTGAGATAGATTTCAACAGAATTATAGAAGATGTTGATAATTTAAAAAATCGGGAAAAAACTGGGTAATTGTCGCTAACAACGTTACTCAAACGTAAAATGTGCTTTGATTTAATTGGAACTTGCAAAATATCAAAAAACCATGATGATAATCATGAAAACTCATCCCGTCTAAAACACCTAATAATAAAATCGTAGAGAAAGAGTTTTGCACTATTGAAATAAATTGTTTGAATATGTAATTAACAAAAGCGATACTGTAAGTTTCGTAAATTGTATTGATAAATTACGAAAAAATGACATAAAAGATGATTTGAATTTTCATCATTTGAAATCTTCAAAGCAAATCCTGGAAATTATATCAAGTACACAGTAAAGTAAGCTGATCTATAATGAGGTGATGTTGGACTGGAATAAATTTATCAATGTTTATAGGACATTATATAATCATGAGATGTCCATATAGGTATTATAAATTCTAAAATATTCCGGAATACTATGGATTTTTTCTTTTACAGGAAAGAAAACATATAAAACGGTTGGTGAAGTTTATGAACAAGGTATTGCGAATGATCAAACGTGACAAAAGTGGTTTCGAAATGATTCATGCCATAGAGCTCTAACTAAACGACATTTTGCAGTCGGATAGATTATTTTGAGGCGATCAATATAAGATACTGAGGACCCAGCAGGAACAGCCGGTATAATTTTCAGTATGCAAACCATGGAACCTAACCAAGAAGCAGATCTGCAAATTGAGAACCTTGCAACGTGCACATGAAAGAATTATGCTGGGCCTCACATGGAGAGACTTCAAGACAGCACAGTACATCCAAGAGAAGACAATAGTCAGGGACAGCGTAGAATCAATTAAAAATCTCAAATGGCAGTGGGCTGGCCATGTTGCAAGAATGGCAGACAACTGATAGACATCGTGACTCACGACATGAATCATCCGATATCACATACGTAACTGAGGCCAGCAGAATATCAGATGAAGAGACGAGCTAGACAAATTCAGAAAATACTGGCTCTGCGACGCCCATGATAGAGAAGTGTGGCAAATCCTAGGGAAGTATATATTCAATGACGGACGTTAAAAGACTAATGATGATGATGATGATGATGATGATGATGATGATGATGATGAATATAAAATACTACGTGATATAAATTAACCTTACATAATGAGCGTGGCAAATAATTAATATATTCACAATATCGAAATCAAGTGTTGAAAATCACTTGCTCGAGCTTGGTTATGTTAGTCACTGTGACATGTGGCTTCCACATAAATTAAGCAAAATATAACTTACTGTACCACGTTTCTCTGTGACAGGTGATGAAAAGTTATTACTTTACAAAAATGTGGATTGCAAAAAGTCGTGGGGCAAGCAAAATGGACCACTAATAATCGTATGAAGGGCATGTCTACACCCGAATGAGATGATGCCATGTATATGATTGGATTGGAAGACGCCCTCTACAATGAACTTCTACAAAAAGCAAGGGACTTAAACTGACAAGTAATGCTCTAAATTATACCAGCTTGAGGCAGCAAACCATTAAGATTTTAGTGAGAGATATGATATTTTAACATTTCATTTAGGTCAGTCTCGACTGTTAGTTTCTCTGGTGACCAGGAAATAAAAGCTGTGCTGGAAAGTTTTTACCAGACATTTTACCCGCACATTACTATTTATCCTGATCTTTACTGAATCCTTTTGATGAATAATATTTCATTTATCTGGTAGACTACAAAAGGCACCTCGAACAGTTCTTTAGATAAAAAATATAGAATATTATAGAAGGATGAATGATGAATTTGGTTCATATATTTTGTTGAGATTATGAAATGAATCATATCAATTTTTACTTATTAAACGATTTTTTTGGTTACCCAATGTAAATTGGTTTCCGAACAAACATGCATAAATTAATGAAAATTAATATTTATGTTCTGAGTTGAATTTCTGAAACTTTGTTGAAATTATGGAAAACACCCTTTCTTTTCAAAGCGCATTGTTTCCATTGATTGTCAAATATCTCTGCAGTAGGAGCCACAAATAAACATAGACAGTTACTTTCCTCAAATAAACTTTCGTTTTAGCTCTTCGAGACTCTTGGGATATACATACCGAATATTCTATGACTGCAGGGATTTATATGACCCGTAGTATTTCAAAAGCCTACTGACACGCGTGTTTCATAAAAATAAAGTGAATGAAATTTTCCAAGAAAGTTTTTCTTAGAAAAAGTCAGAAGTTATATTACTGAGTAGGACATATGTGTGTGTGTGTGTATTTGTGTGCTAGGGATGAGAATCACGATATCAGTAAGGCGATTGGCTAATCTCTTGCTCTTTGTTTACCCCTGGGTAAATGTCTTGTAGGACAAATCCCAACATAATTTGGATTTTCCAAAATATGGAAAATTACCAATTTAATATAAGAACTGTATTTGTAATCATAAAAAAAATTTGAAACACTTTATCTCTTGACGCTTAAGAAAAATTTTGGCATTGATCACCTTAATGAATTATTTTTGAAAGGGTTGAAGATAAGTACGAAGAAAATGAACACAAATTTTCACATGAAAATCAATATCTGATTTAAAAAAAAAAAAGCTAATCAAAATTCCGTCTTTGATTTCTTATTGCTTCTCTAGAAATAAGTTAGACGGAATTTTTTTCCAAACAAGTGGAAAAACTTATTTCGATTAATTATACCATGGATTTTTGACTGCTAGGAATTCAATGTTTTCATTATTCAGCATAATATTCGATGACTGTATTTTCGTTTCATATCTAAAACTCTGCCATTAAAAATCTACTCTCAAAAACTTCTGAACGAGTGTAGATAATTTTGAAGCGTTTTTAGTTCAATCGTTGGTCGGCGTTAAAATTGTTCTCCATTAAAAAAGATGAAAACAGATTTTATCCATTATAACGATGATCCAACGATCACAAACAGTCTAAATTCAGTTGACTGTTGAACACTGAGAATACATCAACCAAGATGCAGTAGATTTCA
This sequence comes from Thysanoteuthis rhombus, assembly GCA_963457665.1. Lineage (NCBI taxonomy): Eukaryota > Metazoa > Mollusca > Cephalopoda > Oegopsida > Thysanoteuthidae > Thysanoteuthis > Thysanoteuthis major. The sequence goes on along the minus strand of OY735203.1, from coordinate 61,435,822 downwards.
CAAAATTAAAATGTACCACAGCTGTACTGTGCAACAATCTTTTCACAAGAACAAAAAAACCCGGAACAAACTAAGAGCAAACATATATGAAAAGATATTGAAAAAAAAAAAAAACAAAAAACACTGCAACACATATTTCTCTTATATTTTTGATACACTTAATTTTTTTTTCCTTGATATAATGTTTTTCAGTTGAAACAAAATGTCGTCAGAATAGAAAATATGCATTTCGAAAATTTCAGATCAGTCGTAATAATCGGTAAATATCATGAATTATTTTTTCGATATTGAGTGAAAACCTGAATTATAATCCTTTGGAAAAAAACCCCAATAAACTTGACGAGGGAAAAAAAGAATTTCCTAATTTTCCTACTTTTCAAATCACAAAATGAGAGGTCCATTCGAATATTTTTTCTAAATATGTAAATATGATTAACATACCGAAGGATTTGCCCGTACGATATGTAAAAATCAGAGAAAGCAGCAATTTGTGACTAAAATGAACATTCAAATTAATGGACGGTGTGATAGGCATCATATAAAAATGAATAATTCTTATTGAAAAAAACGGAGATATTATTTTTGAAATTTTGTCCTTCCGTAAATAAGTATCAGAAATTTTGACAAAATCGAAATTATATGCTGATTTTGATTTGAAAAAGTCTTGGCTGTCAGTTCCATGCTGACGTTTTGTTCATTCTGTTCATACCTACTTAAGGAGATGAGAAAATCGATTCATTGTTATTACTTGGCAACCCGCACTCGTCGTCCGATTAAACACAGGAGAAAAGGTTGGTATCTTGAAAAACTCGGTCATTGAGGTTAGCGTTCCGAGATTTCTGCAACCGTCGTTAGAGAGGAAAGAACAATTTTACTATTCACAAGACGAATGGCGTGTCAATAGGCAGTGAAAGCTAATCTTTTGAAAGCACTGGTGTCCTGTAAGATAACTGTCTTCCGTCAACACCAGAAGTGGCCAAGTTCAAAGATAACGAAGAAGAAAATGGCCTACAAGATCTCGGTTTGAAACGGTTCACAATGAAGAGAAAAAGTGCATGCACTGGCATAAAAGCTGTTTCCTTAATTTTAACCCATAGAAAAATATCTAATCCCCTTTTTAATCGCAGTAAAAGTCGATCTAAATTTTCAAAAACCGTATATTGAACAAAGATATCGAAAATTGTATTCCTTAATCACCTTAACCGGAGCGGAAGTCAAGCGATGAATTCCCTCGTTTCTTATTTTTACTTAGTGAATCAGATTGGGATTCAAGAAAATAGTAGATGCTGACGGAGTCAAGAGAGGCGATGAACGTTCAGGAGCGGTCGATAAAATATCTCGGGAGAGATTTCTTTATCATACGTTTAAACTCTACAATAGATTCAGGAAAATCGGTCCACTGTGATAGAGACAGAGGAAGAGATGATTGTGAATTTGTTAGAAAAAAAAGGGGCACAATGTTACACCACAACAAGGAAACGACTGCAAAACTAGCTTGGTTACTAATGTGTTATTTCTTCTAAATCATTATGAACGTAGTTAGAATGCTGTAGAAAATTGTAGCAGTAAATAGTATTATTGTGTTAAACAGTGATGGATAATTAAGAAGATTTTGGAACGGAAACATCAGTGAGAGCTGAATAGTCGTGTTACTACTCTCAGAGTGCAGCACATCTCTACAAGCAGTTTTGGAATCTGCTCCTATTAACCTCAAACCCCTGCAAGGGGAGGATGTGACACGATCGTTTCTTTAACATGGGGATACCGTATACGAAAGCGAGTGAGTACGAACTTCAAAACTAATTCTCTTTTATCTTTGCAACTATTGTCGTAAAGATATGTGCATAGTTTCAAGGCTCAGGGCGTACCCTGAGCCCTCTGATCTCGACTTCACAGAGCAGGGCCATGCGTGATGAGGCAAAACCGTATTGGCTGTGGCATTACATCTGCGTCCATGTACTCTTAAATAACCGTTTTCCAGGGACTAGGGAGCTGTGCAAAGCTGGAGCACCTGCTTTAGTGATGTGTCCTGGACCTGTGCTTCAATATATATATATATATATATATATATATATATATATATATATATATATATATATATATATATATATATATATATAGAGAGAGAGAGAGAGAGAGAGAGAGATAAAGAGAGATATTGTGTCATATGCAGACAGCTGATTCGTTGTATTACAACTCTTCAATGTGGCTAAAGACTATCCATTACCCATCAAGTACCACGAGGTACGATCGGAACCTTTGCTTAATATCCGACAATATGAATCAGGGTACAACTACATTTTGCTCGAATCTAATTATTTATGGTCATGAACAAAAGAATGGCGATGGTCAGAAAACAAAGAAATTAGGTCAATTTTTAACCCGCACCGATCACCATGAGGGCACTTATATACTCTTCAATCATTCCACAGAGATGTGTCATACCCCAATAGTATGTGAGTTCATCAGTAGCCTAGAATGAAGGAACCCCTGAACAATCGACGACCTAAGGATAATTGCTGCAATCCATGACACTTTAAAGGACCAGAATTTAAAGAGTGTTCTTGTGCTTCACTTTAAAACTCTGTTGTACTAGCCATTGTAATTATGCAATGCAGGCATCGCTGTCTAGAGTCGTGAAGCCATGAAAAACTCTCGGGAAGAAATATTGTTTGCAAAGGAAAATACTTAGATACGGACTCAGATCTACGTATTTTACTAAATATATCTCCCTTTTATTTTCAAATTTCTCTTTTGTATTTGACAAACGCAGTATCAAACAGTCCTGGACAGATGCGAAAAAAAGTTTTAGAGAAGGAAAATAACTTCACATCTGATCATCTTTTTATCCCTGATTGCCAGAGTCCAGTGTTACTGAGAGAAAAACAAAAGGAGTCACGCTACCCATCATATAAGTACACAGAGAAAGAGTTTGTATCAAACCCTCTATACTGCCAGTTCCAATGAGGATTGAACCCACAAACAACTGCCAAGAATCTTAGCTTGCTGATCATTGCAAAACGATGTATCTCCAAATCTAATCTTTCCATAAATCTAATCTTTCCATATTATTTATCAACATAGAAATTTTGTATTAGACCTCAAATAGTGGGAGATCAACATTGGATTGAACCCACCAACAAAGACTAGCAAGATTAACTTGATAATCATTACAATACGACGTGCATCCTGATAATTTTCATATTACTTAATAACGAGGCAGTTTTGTACAAGACCATCAATAGAGAGAGATCATAATAAAATTTTAAAAAAGGGGCAGCAGGCTTAGCTTGCTGAGTATCCAAAATTTGGAAGATCATCTCTGATTCGATGAATGCAGAGGCTATGCTTCTGGTATTGCTTTGTATAGTCTGGATCAAAGGGATCAGGGTTCGCACCGTGACCAAGTCAAGTGTTCTTATGTCCTTGCAACAATAGTTGCAAAAACTAAGAACTTTTTAAAGGAATTCCTGCTGCGTACGTTCGTGTGAAGGGTTCCCTATGTTAAACTGACTTTGCATCTCGTCTTCGCAGGGAAGGGGGTCAGGTAAAAATAAGAGCTTTTTCATCAGCAAATGAATACTTGGGTCCATTCTCACTCGCTAATCCCCACGGAAAAAAAGTAATTGATATATTTAGAATGCAAGCTTTTTTTTATTTATTTATTTAAAAAAACAAAAAATGAATTTGTTTGCCGGAAGAAGACAATGTGTGGAAAAGCAAAATTTTAGCCCCCCCCCCCGCCTCCAATAAGGAGAGACCAGTGTTACGGACAGCAAACCATGCAATCGAATTGTTCATTAATTATTAGAGTAGATATCCTTTTCCTTTTTTGTTCTTGAAAAAACAAAAATCAATCTAATTGAAATGATTGTTATATAATTAACATTTAATTACTAGCCATTCGTGACTGAGATATCTCTTATTCTGGTTAATTGAAAAATATTTTCTCCTTCAGCATAAAACGATTTTTTTCCCTTTCTAATTTGCTTGTCAATTTATGAAGATTTATCTAAAGCCGCACTGACAGTCCCTGCATCATAATCTGTACTTCCTTTTCATCATATACACCGTAGGCAACAAATAATTAGATTTCCCTCGTGCGCCATAATTATGCGGGCGCACAAACGCTTTAAACTCATTTCGATATATTCTGATTCAATTTCCGGCGTGATTTATATGAACAATTGAATTAAGTGACTTTGCGTGCTACCTTCATGACTAAAGATAATGATTTAAACCATCGTAGCCTTGCCGTATTGTAGTGGTTAGCAAGCTTGTCTCGGAGACAATTACGACTGCAAAGCAATCATTTCATTGATTCATTGTTATTTGAATAATTATGAATTATTACTATTATTTCTGACCACTATTTACCTTCATCTTTTTGATTGCTTTTCATTGAAAGTATTTACACTCTGGTTAAAGTTGTGATAAAGAGCAACCGCTCCGTTGATAAGAAGTAAATAAAAACAATAATCATTACTGTTTTCAGTTCTGGGCCTTGTTTCGGTGAGCTCAATAAATACCCCAGACACCTTACTTGGTGCACTGGATAGCAAGCTAATCTTGCAAACAAATACTCCTGTATTGGGTTTGACTTCCTATGTATGTCCAATATTTGTGGACGTGCACAGTACTAACTTTTTCCAAAAATCGATAATAATGGGTGGGATAGTTTGGTATTTACCACCGACGTAATTACATGGTGTTGGAGAGCCTGTGAAATCCAGGAATTCAAATTCTGATATTTTATGCAGGTTTTTTTTTCAACTGAGAAGATTGGTGAAAGCCTACATGTTTGAGGAACCAAGTGATAAACAACCCAACATCAGTTGCAATTGTCCGATAGATGAGCGTACTAACCAATCTAACATAACAAATCGTTGAATCAGCATTTAATATTATGGCTCCCGCCTGGGTTGTTATAAATGCAGCAGTTACGCAGAACTCAAGTTCATTTCTGGCCTATAACTGGCAAGGATCCCCTCTGTTCGGCTATCAAGTTGCACGAAGACCGCACGACCAATTCTCGAGATTTTCAAAACATCAGAACACTCTGTGTAGATATCGTAAATCTATCTACTCTCTAAATATTCCCAGGTTTCTTTTTTCGTATTTCATATTTTCATTCGTTCCTTTTTCTTCAAAACTCATCTAGTTTGACAACAATTGATCCTTGGGTTGTTTCAATGTGTAGAAAACAATGCTCTTTTCCTTCCAAATAGAAACACAGGGAAGAAAAGAAAATATGTCTGCTTAGTCACTCAAAACAAACGTCTTATGGCAATATGCAAAGTGAGGGGTGATTGATTAAAAGGTTGAAAGGACAAATAATCAATGAATAAGTTAATTCTGTCACTTTCTGTTCGGCAGTAATCATCAAAAAGTTTGAATCAAAAAAAGAAAATCCATTTGGGCACACACTATGGACCAATTCAGAGTAAATTTACGTTGCAAAATGCCCCCTCCTACCTGAGAATATATTAAGGGCGGGGTTAAAAAAAGGTTTAGCAGACATAAAAAGGAGTAAATTAACTTTACAGCGCTCTATCTCGATTGCTATTGCCCTTATGCATGATGCATACGTACATACATAGCCAGCCAGACCGGCTTCAAAACTGAAGAAACCTATCTTGACACTTGGTGACAGTATTTGTTTACAGTTCCTAACACATACACACACATAAACACACACACACACAAACACACACACACACACACAAACACACACACACACACGCATAGAGAGCCACACGTACATGCATACTAATGTTGATAGACTGATGCAATTGCGTTTTCGAAGAAAGAGTCAATTACGCCTAGGATATTGACGTCAGGAGGATGTTTTATTGCTAGCAATCGAATAGACATGTGTTCTGAATAGGAAAAGCCGGAAGGAATCAGCGAAACTTTTGCGCCCGGCGTGTCCATCCGAACAAAAACGCGTGGCAAGAAGGTAGCAGCAAGAATCTTCGTATCAAAGCTCAAAAGATGTTCTTAGAATCAGTTGATCGTGTCTGGAATATAATTCATCGATCGTGAACTATCTGACTGATCAGCGATTGCCGTGAATTATCAATCTATACAATGAGTACGGAGGTTTTCTGTTTGTCTGTCTGTTACCACAGACTCTTCTACCTGAAGGTAAAAAACTCATGGTATTTCCACCAACTGACTCTTCCGCCTGAGTTGATTTGTTGACCCAAATATATCTGTTCATTTTTACGAGGATTATCCATCTATTTATCTACTAATTTTTCTATCTATCTATCTATCAATCAATATTTCTCTCCCTATATATATATATATATATAAATATATAACTGTTTCGGGGATATATATATATACATATATATATATATATATATATATATATATATATATATATATATATATATATATATATATATATATATATATATATATATATATATATATGAAACTGTTTTGGGGATTTGAAAACAGAACATTCATATTGACATGATTTATCAGCAGTGTTGATCAGACACCACCTCCCCGTTGGCTTTGATTTTAGTAAATATGGTAAGTTGACGATTTGGAAACGGAAAGATTTGTAGCTGATTAGTACATCTCGAATCCTTTATTGGTAGCTAACGCTTCGTCCGAAATTTGGACTTCTTCATTTTTCAGGTGAAATATTATGTGAGAAGACGATGGTGAGTTTCCATCAAGCAAAGCGTACACATATTACTGTAGTAGTGGATTTGTTTGTTAATAATGAGATTGATTAAACTCTGAAGAAGTCCAAATTTCAGGCAAAACTTTAACGACCAATAAAAAAAAGAATTCATTTTTGAATTATCAACTTCACACCATCTTGTGTCGAATTTATATTCATTTTTCTAACACATGCATATAGATATATATACGAAAGTAGGCTGAGCGCTATTATTTGAAACTTCTGTCTATCCAATGGCATAACAAGTAAATTGAATGATATAATACTTCATATATATATATATATATATATATATATATATATATATATATATATATATATATATATATATATATATATATATATATATATGATCATCTCGGAATGAGAGACTTGGGACCTAACTAGTTAATCAATTAATTAATAGATCAATCTATCTGCATGCGATAGATGTTTTGGGTGTTGGGGATTTCCATTTTTTGTAACATGTATATATCGTACAACGGTCTAAAAGCATCCGTAAAAAAACAAATTTTGCCTCAGATGTTTTGCTCTTGAATCAAATGTGAAAATCAAGGAAGAAGATTCCTGGTAGGGCATCTTCGTGAGTCTAGACAATATCATGTCAATGAAGATATCTGAGGTGGTATAATTAGATATTTTGTTGGAAGTCGTAGCAGCAGTTATTGGTATTTTATTTGATGGCTCTGAGTTGTACGAATGAGATACCATACCCCAGGTTTCTATGGATAGGAATCAGTATCAGTATGTGAAGTTCACAATGTTTGATGTACATAAAGAGGGGGATTGAATGTGGATGTTGCGTTCTTTAGGGGAATTAGAGTACGTAAATATTGAGGGTGGATGGGCTTCAGTAGAAGTGAAGTCTAAACAATTGTGGGTTGATGAGTATACAGTATTTAAGAGGATCGGTAAGAGTGGTGTTCACTGAGATCAATGGGGTTAGGGTTACAAGGTTTAGTGTTGAGTCCCCTGGGAAGAAAGTTTTAGGTTTATTAATCAACATAACCTCATTTAGCTCTAAAATTTCAGACGTGTCGGTAAGTGGCTTTTTTCCCCATTTTTACAATGATTGTGAATCTCAAGATTGTGTCGGAATTGTGGCTGTAGTTGCGGAAGTGTAACTTTGGTAGGAGTAGGTTGGGATGTCTAGTTGATTTGATTCTGTGCCCATTGTTATTAGGTCTAATATTGAATTGCTACTCAGAATCGACTATATAATGCAATTAGCATCTATTACATTCGAGGAAATAGATGGAATTTTGCTTCTACAGTTAGAAATACGGTAGATGTAAAAAGTCTTGCTAGTGGTAGAGCCGGTGAAAGATTCGGTGGACTTAAATTGGTTGCAGCATAGACTATCTATTTTGTTGTTGGGCTTGAAAAATTCAACAGTGTTTAGGGATGGTTAAAATTAGACTTTGTAGTCGACAGAGGTGGTGGATGTTGTGGAAGGTGGCTAAGAGTGGTATGCGGTCGGTTTATTGAGAGTTTAAGGGCTTCATCTCAGGGTATTGTAGTAGCCGATTTAGTTGGTTGTTTGTATCTCCTAGAGAATAACTTCGTTTAGTGGAATGTTGTAGTAGGTTATACCTGTGTTTGTTGAATTCATTGTAAGCAGAGCAAATTGTCCTAATTCTTAGTGATTGTGAAAACGGTATATTTCTTCAGGTTGGCCAATCCAGAATGAAAGACATAGTGAGTCTCTGTAGGTATAGTATTCGTAGTAAACGATCAGCGTACTTCTATGTTAAAATGATATTTCAGACATGATAGAGATAAAATGTATGAGTATTCAATTCAATGCATTTCTTTTTGTCGCCATACTTACATTTAAAAAAGGTTGTTATGAAAATGAAACTACCAAAAAGAAAGAAAAATCTATGCGTTGTCTTCATTTCGTCCTTGCTCAACATTTTCTTGTAAATGTAGTTTTTTTCTCCCCCAGATACCATCATTGGTAATTTGAGGAAATATCTCATGGCAGGCGGCTGAGGGTAGTAAGAGTGAAAAGGAAAACAAGTCACACTGGAACATTCCCCAAGTCTTGAAATCTATTCGTACCTTAAGATCGATACTGCAAGTGGAAACCAAATGGGTCTGTTACCATCAACTGATCGCCTGAAATTTGTCAATGACTGCAATAGCAAACTCTCAACATTTTGGGATAAATCTATATTGTCAGATAAAACCAAAATTCAACTTCTGGGTTGTAATTAAATTTTTTTTCTGTCGTACAGTGAACCAAATACGCTGAGTTTATCACCCGAACTATCAAACATGGAGAGGTATAAGTACTAGAGGCTGTTGTCAGTTTGCCAAAGTAAATGGAAGGCTGAAAGTCAATCCATCATCATAATCATCATCATCATCATCATCATCATCATCATCATCATCATCATCATCATCATCATCATCATCATCATCATCATCATCAGTTCTTTGTCGGCCTCATTCATGCAAGTGGTCTCTGGTGATCCATGTTGTGAATCGTGATGTCCATCGGTTGTCTTTCATTCTCACAACATGACCAGCCAATTGCGATTTGAGTTTTCTCATGGATGCCATGAAGTTTATGGCATCACTGAACGTTTAAATAAAATCTGACATTTCCTGAAAGAAAATTTGGGATGGGCAGGTATTGATAGATAATGATCCCTGAAATACAGCAAAAACTACACAAAAATTGTCAAAGGACAAAATATTCTCGAAGTATCCGAAAGGCCACATCAGTCTCCAGATCTCAACGTCATAGATTCTCCGCAAAGGATATAGAGGACTGGAAGTGATAGGAAACAATACTGAAACAATATTGCTATGAAGAATGGGATAAATATCCATTTTACTACTCATCCCCAAATACTGCAAGATGCAATAGTCGCCAAAAATTGAAAAACACGGACAATTAATTCCAGTTGTGCATAAACATTTGTCCTTGTGCATTTTCCCCAAGATTAATATAAACATACTTTAAACTTATCACAAGGGAAATCTTCAATGGGGTGAAAACAATCGGTTGAATGATCTCATTATTTCCCCTGAAAATAATTGACGTGCAAATTTTTGGAGGGAGTGCTCTCATTTATGACAAGACCCTCTGTCACTCTCTCTCACTCACTCACCTTCTGTCTCTGTCTCTCTGTCTCTGTCTCTGTCTCTCTCTCTATATATATATATGTATATATATATAGGTATGTATGTGTGTGTACATGCGCGTATGCGTGTGTTCGTGTTAATATATTTGTGTGCGTGTGTCTTCTCTCATTGAATCCCATATCAAAAGAGGACGTAAAAATGTGTCATGGGTTGTATGTTCGCCTCAAAACTTTTCCAAGTTTTCCAACCGTTCTACTCTAGAAATAACTTATCCGTATAAGATGAAAAAAAAGTTTACAATGGTTGAACTGACCGCTAAGTGTCATTAACAGCCGATAAATCCTATTCTTGTACAGTCTGGAAACTGTTTTGGAAACAGGAATTGATTGTTGAGGGAGAAAAAAAAATGACACATTCATTCTGAGTGAATGTGTCAGTAATCGGTGAGAGTGGTAGAAAAGCTCATCAGGATGACAATGACGGGAATTTATCCACGTATGGAAACGAAATATGCATCCTTATCTGTTTATATATGGAACAATGTGATTTTTTGTTCCTTCTTTGAAACAATGAGCTCTTCCACTGGAGAGAAGCACTTTTGCTGCTGATATATATCTTCTAACCATCACTTGAACCGATGGACTCTACAACTGAAATGAATTTAGTGATTTCTTTTATAAAAATTCATCACACAAAATTTGAAATACATTCGTGATTTTTTACACATATTAACTAGTATATATATATATATACATATATATATATATATATATATATATATATATATATATATACACTTATACGCAAACATATATATATATATATATATATATATATGTATATACACATATATATATATATTGTTAATAATATGGAGGATTGAGTTATCTATGCATGGAAAGTGCTCAATATTGGGGTAGGGCATACATAAATAGGTATATATATTGGGAGTAACACGTCGCACGTCGCAGATATACAGTGTAAAATATCCTGTCATTTCTTATAGGCTCTATACTAGTTATAAAATCATCAATTTGAGGAAAAAATATAAATTGCCACTGAAATTTGTGTATATTAGTTCTGATTATTACACGTGAAACAGTCACAAATATTTTGTAATTTCTATGAAACTATTTTCTGAGGAAAATAATTGAAAATTTGTTTCAGTGGAAGGCACCATAGTTTCAAATAGTTGGAAAAAGGTACTTTTATGAGCAAAATCTACTCCCTCGAAGGTAGGAATCGAGTGTTACCAATGAAATTACACTTTTTTGGGTTTTTTTTTTCATATAAGTTTGGTGATTTAATATGAGTTGGTATCAGGCCATTAACACTGGAAGATCAGATACGGATCGAACCCAGTAACAAGGATCTACAATATTAGCTCGCTGATCATTTGTGGATGTTCTTTTTTCATTTAAACAATTTGTTAATCCAAGTTGAAGGTTCAAGAAAATACATGGATCGATATATTTTTTTATCGAGAGCTCGAGGATAAATGTAACTCCGATTAACTCTCACGAAATTTGCCAACATTCATTAGGGAACTGACGGTATTGCTAATTTCACTCGAAACATCTTTAGAAATTGTGTGATACATTCCCCGAATTCGAGAAACTGGTCGAAAAATTATCATTTGGCAAAAAGGAAAATCAGCGGTGTCAAAAATTCAGCTGAGTTTGTTTATGTTTATTTCACAGTAATAAGTTGAGAGAAGGCATGAATCTACAGCGTCTTGTGTCAGAAAGCTTTCAAAGATATCGCATTGCTAGTATGACATGGTGTCAAGTTGATGACTTTTATATCTCTTGCTTGTGTAAAAGTTCAGATATCACTCTGTCACACAAGAGCATAATATAGAAAGAAAAGGACGAATCCAGTGCATGAACAAAAAGCAAGAGTAGTTGCTATTTTCCGGGAACCTTTTAGACGGTTTGAGAGTAATTCCTGTATTTTGGTTTAATATAAGGCTGGAATGAAGAGATTAGCTATAAAATATATGATCACTATCTTTTGGAGCAAAATATGAAGAAGATTCAAGTGTTGATGAAATCGTTCTATCATAAATTTGCGTAAAGATTGTTGAATTTCTCGCTTGAATTGTGACAAATTCATGTAAGTTTTATTCCTCCACTTCTGTTCGTTTTGAGCGATAAGAATGTTGTCAACACACTTTGATACAAATGTTCCCGTCCTCTTTTGAAGCATATTGGGGAAACTTTAGAATTGTCTTCAGAGTTTACTCAGCTCCCTATTGCTTTTGCATTTGATCAATGGACTTTATTCTGGAGAAAGTCATATGCAGAATATAGAATACATATCCGACACGTTTTAATCCTCATATCTATTCTGGGGAAAGAAGTGCAGTGCAATCTAAACAATGGATCACTGAAACTTGAGATGATGATAGAAAAAGTCTCCTCCATGATTTTCAAATCTCAAAAAAAGAGATTTAGTGCTCAAGGATAAAAAAAGTTCTCTTGAAGAATTCGTAACTTGAAAACTGATGAATTTCTGAAGGAATTCGTAGCTCAAATAACACACCCGAAGGAGAATCAGCGTACTCCTTTGAATTAGACATTTGAATAGAAAAAAAGAACTACGGACCTTATTAAAAAACAGCAATGTTGTATAAACAATTTTGTCAGCATTTGACGGCATTTGTCAACATTTGTTTCTGTAATAAATCTATTCATTTCAAATTGAATTTTGAGTCAACCCATATTAAAATGAATAATCATTGCTTCAAAAATTATCTGGAATATGTCGCTATTATATATCGCTCATTATTCACGACTTTAAATATGGTCCTAACAGGATTTTCCCCGTTCTTGAAACTGTCGACTTGCATCAGCTTCCAAAAAACTTTTCTAAGCAAGGTAGTTCTGCTGCTTACAAAATCAGTGATCAAATTGCAAGGGCAAAACATCAAACAATCGATGAGCTAGGATAGGAAGTTCTTCAACATGCATCATCAGATAACCACTTCTCAAGCTGCATGCAGCACTACTAAGCTTAGCTCAGTTTGAAACGATGTCAGAATTCAGTGCACATGTGAAGGTACGAAATAACAACTTTGGGGCTCCAAGTGAGAATCGAACTCTCTTGAAGATAAACTCCCCCGTATATTTTCTCAGTGGGACACCCTTGATTGATTATCTGCTCTGTTCAGCTATAAAATTTTTGATGTACTCAGCAATTCATTATTCACAACATTCCAATCTTTTTCACAGTTTTGACCAACTCCCCTAAAGTCCAGATGTACTGACCAGTTCTTTTTGGGGCTAAAAACCCCGTCCAAACATCGACGACAAGATTCAAAAGATTGTGACCAGACAGCTCATGGTGATCCCCAAAGAAAATTTTTCAAGTAGTCTAGAAAAGTTGAAGTCTTTCCACTGTTTTGGACTGCATGAAAAATTCGCTTCTTTGGGTGTGAGATCCCAAAAGAGGTCCTTTAAAGGGGACAGGGGCATACTTCCTCTTGGTAGGCCATATCTTTGTTAATATTGAATTGATTAATACTTTTCAGACACGCGTCATAGACGGTGAGCCGTGCTTCTTCATCTCTGCCAACGAAGTCAGAAGAGGTATCTGTATACATATGGGTCTATCTGTTCATACAATATCTTCGAAGGCTGAATTTTAATGACATTTTGTGAAGGTTTGGAAAGAAAAACAATTCAATTCAGGGACAGATCCGAGAATATTTTTACAGATCCCCCTCACCGAACAGTAGCTACATATCCTCACAATATCTCTGGGGATTTTCAATGAATTTCTGTAAAACTCCATGAAGGGTTGGTCTAGGTATTAGGAAGAATCAGTTAAATTTTCCGGGCGGATCCAAGGTTTTTCTTTTGTCGTTTGTTTCTCATACAGTAATGCATAGATTGATATTAATTTCAATATTCTAAATCCTTTCTGATGACTTTGTAGAGGTGAACCATGAGCTGAAAGCAAATTTATCAAATTCTGAAGCTGATTTGGAGATTTTGCACAATTACTTCCCCTGGATAGTAGTATAAACTGATTTTTTATTCTTTGAGCACTTTACCAGCTCCCAAACTATTATTGTTTTCTACTAGCAAAAAGACCCATGGCCTGATTCAAGTTTAAGTCAACATGGAAGAGTCTTATCTGAGAATCACAGCCATTTTTTTAGTTTCATTCGGGAATATATTTAAAAAGCTTCTTTCTTCGTTTTATTCCTCAAGGAAATACTGTGGATGTTTTGTAAATAGGTTAGTGAAGAAGATTTTCCCTTATCAGACTGCAATATGATAGATTGTTCAACGCTAATGAGAGAGAAGTCGACCGAATTTTGTATAATCGTGAAAACTTCTGATTAGCCGAAGCAGTAAAAAAAGAATACTGATAACAGCCTCACACGGGACTGGTCTCTTTTGACACTGGTGAATACATATTTACTACGTTTAATCAAATAGACGAAACGAGGCAGAACTAACCATTTCAAGACGATACTATAAAGGCACCTAATGCCTGAACTTTTGGATCATCATCATCATCATCATCATCATCATCATCATCATCATCAGCATCATCATCATCATCATCGTTAGACACTTGAATTCCATGATCAGACATATGCCATCTTGAAGGTCAGACAGATATTTAAAAAGTTTCTGAGCCCACAGTACTATAACATCCAGAATTTCAGGGGGGTATGATGGTTTAACTATGAGCCTGCTTTGCTAACTCTCGTATATCAATTTTATTTTGATCTCTGCATGTACACCTACTGTGTTCAACTTGTTGTCACATTTATATCTAACATCTTCCCCAAATAACCCAGCTCTAAGTGTTCGCATGATAATGACATCAAAATATGCCAAAATTACGTTTGTGAAATCGGTATATACTTTTTTTTGTTAATTTAATTTTAGTAGGTACAGTGAATAATTTGTTCATGGAATTGTATTGAAGGTCAATCAATTTATTTTTAGAACGTGCTAGCTGAGAATCCTGGCGTTGCCCTCGGAAAATAACTTTTTGCACATCAAGGGAGCATCTTCCAGGAGTGTGGTGGTGTGATAGAGCCCTATAGGAATGTTTGAGTTGACCAATGAAACGAATTGAACATGAAAGAGACTTTCAGTGTGTAAAACTATCTTCGGTAGATATTCCAGATCAGCTGCAGGAGTTGTTTTTTTCAGCGCCATTTTCTCATGATGGTGGATTTTTCTTGTAAGTTCTTCTTCGGAAAGAGAATTTTCACCAAATATTTTGCCTTGTTTGTTTTCAGGGATATCATTATAAATATGGAGAATATGAGAACCATGCAATATTCATGGCTTGCATGATGAGTATATAATCCTGCTCAAGGACACGATAATGGACATACACCTTCCCCAAAATTCGTCACAACTCTTCATCGTGGGTATTGCGGAGCAAGTATTTATTAGAATTTGTCTAGTTTATCTCTTAAACTAGTATTCAGCCGCCGTCAGTTGCACCTAAGTTTCTTTGGGGATCGCTGTTGTGAGTTGTGATGTCCATCAGTTGTCAGCCATTCTTGCAATATGATCAGCCCATTGCCATTTGAGTTTTCTGATGGATGCGCGTAGAATTGCACAGCCTCAGTATAACCTCATTGGCTGACGCATTGCACTGGTGCACTCAGTCTTTGATGCTAACCACAACACAATATCCTACCCATTCCGCAGGCAAGTGTCAGTAACACCACCTCAGTCTCTGCCAGGAAACAGATACTACACTTTAATCCATACCGAAGAGGCCAGAAAAATAGGGAAATAAAGTTGCTTCTGAGGAGATTTAAGTTGGTACCCCAACTACAGAACTACGTTACATGGGCGTCGCTTAGTTCACTTAGTATACACATACGGGAAACAAATCTTTAAACATCTTGCTATCCCATCCCTACCGATTCTTCAAGTCGTGTTCATTTATAAAGCTACCTTTCCTGTATTTCCATTGTTTTGCTGTTTGCAAAATCGCTTGAATTGTGTATCGATCCAGAGTTTGATAAAAATAAAAAACAGAGATCAAACTTATAAAATATCATCATTGTTATGTCATATTTTAATAATTGCTCTATGGCCATTACCTTTATTTACAAAGTCTTGCTTGATCTAATACAAGGTCACTATAGTGAAACAGCCAATCAAGATTGAGTGAATTAACAATGTGTCGAGAACCTATCTTGCTTATCAACTAGGAATTCACAGGGATCATTCTAGTCTAGAACTAAGCCACTGTTAGTACCCCCAGTGAGTATTGAATTTACAATGATTTGCGTGACAGGCATACCATCATTCGAAGCAAAGAGCTTCCTTTTGAAGCATTGTCATTATTATTACATTATCACTAATTTTACTCACTTTTGGGACTGTTTTCACAAAACTCCAGTTAAACACGCTCTTTAGTCATTTTGAACTAACAGCAAAAGAAAAAAACGAGAAGGAAAAACGGAGTAGCTTTATGAAATTATGGAGAATAAATTACTTTCGAAGAACAATGGTCGTTCTTTTGAAACACACACACACACACACACACACACACACACACACATTCCTCTCACGAAACCCCCCAAGAGGGACCAACCTAAACACACCATACACACGTGTCTATTCCCCATCCAGCATAAATAGCAAGATGATGGATATTTGATCCCTTATTCTAACACAGTTTAACCAATAACCTCAGACGCATTCCACTCCATTTACAAACTAAATACCTCTAGTTTCAAAACATTTTCTTTCATTTTTCCCATCTTGATAAAGATGAAGTGATCATTCCTTACGAGGTGCCAAAGAATGAATACTTATTCATCCAATCTGTGCTTCCTTATCGTCTCAAAGAATTCAATATATATATATATATATATATATATATATATATATATATATATATATATATACATATATATATATATATATATATATATATATATATGTGTATATATATATATATATATATATATATATATATATATATATATATGTATATATATATATATATAACATGAGAGCCATTGCTTTATGACACTCAGAAGGAGAGAGACAAAGGGAGTGGTTGAAGAATGGCTGATACTCTTTACTTCTAATCATTCAGTCAAATAATAGACACGAATTCCTAATCTAAAATAGCTTAACTACCTCCCTCCGAACTAGAAAACATCTAAAAGACTTGGATATTTCCTTCCTTCTTCCTTCTTCCTCAAGAATGCTTACTGATCGTTTTATATACGAGTTTCCAGGCCAAAGGTACATCAGCATGACGTGTACTTATTCGGCAACGTGATTCGCGACGTGGGTTCGCTTGGTCTCCGGCACATCCGACAATTTGGTCGGTTGTATCCGTTGTTAAGTCTCCACTTCCTTCACACGTACTAAATGAAACCTGGTCACTAACCAAACGATTGATTTCCCAACTAAGACTCATGCATTCATACTCAACATCACAGAAAGAGAGCAAGATAGTCTATTATATTGCAGGACAAATAGATCAGAGATTTCATGAAGTAGTTTCATAAAAAAGAGTAGTTTGGCTGGTTATGTTTCAAGTATATCAGTCAACAACCGGTCCTCAATACTCTCAACGTGGATCTTCAGAGATCATATGCAAAATCAAATAAGTAGGCCTGAAGTTAGGAACTTAAGGAAAGAGAAAGCAATAGAGATAAATAGATAGATTATTCACTTTTTGCTGTCGATAAATGTGGTCCAATTTCACAAACAAAAGACGACCAATTATTCATAAATGTTAGAGAGGAAAAAATATTACATTGGAACATATACTTTCATTTAAATATCAATTGTTTATGGATAATGGATACTAATTTTACCAATCAGATAGAACACTACTTACAACATTCATTTTGAGACAGACTAATATTGAGGAGAGGATGCAAAATTTGGAACAATGTAAATTGATCAATTCACTATAATTAGAGACATCTCTCTATGCTTGTGCGTGAACAACTCGATAACTCGATAACTGGGCCTTGTATATTTGACTTTCACAAGATATATTATCCAGCAAACAAGGCAGTGCAGTGTCGAATTTTAAGTTTGAAATGTATTGAAACTATATCGGAAAAATATAGCTCACATATATTTTTCAATAGTTTCTATAAATTATCTCCCTTGACTTCCGCTGTTTTTATTGGATTTTGCATCGATCACTACCAAATTTTTTTTGTTTGTTTAAAATTGAAATAAACCGGACACTGTTTTATCTTTTTCACTTAATGTTATCATTGAAGGATAATGGTCGCTGTCACTTCGACCATATACCGTTCTGGTAGCACTGCAACTTTAGCAACGGAAGTAACAATCGACACAAAACTTTAATCGGGATTCTAAATTGAACCTTTACTTCTTATGGATGACTGAAAATGCATTGAAAGTCTCCGCTTGAAGACTAAGCAAAATCATCAGAGAGAGAGAGAGAGAGAGAGAGAGGGGGGGAGATGGGGGGATATTAAATCAGTTCTTTTACTGGTAAGGGCTAGGGCCCAGTGGTTCATAAATCGTCTGTAGTAACTCTTCTGTTCTACTTCCGGTCTACTCTTCTGCTGCTTTTTTTTTCTGTTGAATAGTGGTCGGTCCCCTACTCATAGGCGAGGGTCCTTACTCTACATCGCTATCTCTTCAGGTAAATTTGCTCACATCCTTGTCTTTCCCCTGAAACTGGAACTAAATGATAATTTACTCTCTTCCCTTCTATGTCCCTCATGTTTTCTTTCGTTTATCATAACACTTTTCTTATTTCTTACTTCCGCCATTAGAATCATCAAACAGCGTCCCTTTTTTTTATCAACTGCATTTCTCTTCCTTCCTCCTAATGTCTTTTTGATTAAGCGATTGTTAGGGACTATCTATCTGCAGGGTTCCTAGCTACCAGACTTTATCTTGTCATAATAAATCTACTTTAGGTGTTTCTATCATCATTTTGGAGTCTAAAAGGGTTACTCTGTAACATACCTTATCTTTGACAAAGTATGTAAGTATAGTTCACATTTACCTATATTTGAAAATAAAATAAAATATTAAAATATAAAAATGAAGCTGTCCTTGTCAGAACTCCTATTGCCCCATCATCACACACACTGATCACAAAAGTATTTCATTAAAAATCATTTTACGTGACAATTATGGCGGACTGCCCAACGACCCATGAAGTCAGCCTTTTTCCAATCATGCACCTTTGTAACAGGCTCTCCTCTAGTTGTCATTAATTCACATTGATTGTCATGAAATCATTGTTATGTGATTAAATTCATTCTCATTAAAAAAATACCTTGCATGAATAAAAAACTAATTATTGGCTCCCTTAGTGAAATTTTGATCAATTTAAGAGAGAGAGTTTAGATCCATCTGATATCAATAACAATGACCATCTGATGATATCCGCTATTATTGTAAAACTGATTCCCCTATACACAGTAACAAGGTTGAAAGTTTTGCCTAGATCTTTAATATTCTTAATTGCAACAGAATCTCATCAAAACAAATGAACGATTGCTGGGTAACCTGTTTTACATTTTCTGTTGTGGGAGATTTTTAATGAAAAGTTGTTGTCGTCTTAATCTTGCCTTGCAGAGATCAGGGGAAAATGGTCGGTTGAATTTCTGCCGGCACGAACGGAGCTGAGGAGCACAACCCGTACAGCGCAGATCTTCCCACGCTTTGGATAAGAGGAGCCTGGGCTGGGGGGATTTTTTCTCCTCCCACTTGTGCTAGCTTTTAAAGAAATTTTTTGTGTTCCTATCAACTCGAGTACCCCGAATCAACTCTTTCCTCGGCAATTCAGCGGTGGAGGCGTCCGTCAAGTTGTACTTTTTTGGTCATATCTTGCAGTGCATAGGAACTCTTGAGTTTCTAATTAAAATATATCCAACATTTTTAGAGATAACTAAATAGAGAAATGGTCAAAAGGTCAAGGGGTAAATGTATATTCATTACGATGGAGCTAATGTAAGTATGTGTTGCCAAAACTTCGGACAAATAATCTGTCTTAGTTTGCACGAGACCAATAACCTGTCCGTCAGGTGAGTATTCAGCTAGTCCGTTCAAAGACAAACACACCGCCTGATTCCTCTAAATAAACTGTTAATGACTTCAAATCGATTGGATTATTACTGGAACAATCTGGTTATCCCTTATATAGCTACTATTACGTGTCTGCGTAGACGTTTTCAGGTCAAAACATTGCTTTATGATTGGTCAAACTTCTGGCATATCTTAAAATTAGGCTCAAGGCGGCCAGGAACACATACGGCAGATGGTCAGGTGATAGTTTATCTCTTATCTAGTACTTTTGGCCAATTAATTGACAATTGTCCAGTAATTGGAGGAGAAATCTGGAGCCTCGCCGTGACAGATGATAATCTTACATATGATGCTTGGCTGATCATCCCCTGAGAGGAGAACTTTTGAATCGGTACGAAAGAAAACGGAGATTTCCAATCATCGAAACACTCTAGATATAATTAAAACGTGGGTTACTTTATTTCCAGGCGATGAAATAAAGCATGAATAATTCCAACCTCTGCCAATGAATTTTGACGGAGGTCATGTATCAACCAATGTTTATCTGTCTGTTTTTTTTTGTTTGTTTGTCTCCCCCAATATCTCCAAAGTTTCTCAGCCTGATGTAATTTTTCAGAGGTTGGGCATTTTGTTAAGGAATTATTGATTGGACTTGGGAGCAGATTCAGGATTTTTATAGCGATTCTGTTTGCAATGCGAGATAAGGCAATTCTTCATCTTTTTTCCTACTAAATCATGATTCCATCATAGTGACGTGATCATAAATAAATATGATAAAATACATCATACATGTTTTTCAAACTATTGATAATATGCAAGCTCAAAGCTTAAGAAATTTGGACTGCACACACGAAATAAATGTAGTACGAATTTGGTCTGCCCTCCTTTGTGAAAAAGTACCCTTTGTGAGCCATTGTCTGTTTGTTTGCGAAGGCAAACAAAGGAATACCGTGAAAAAGACGATGGAAATCGCGTTTTTGGATGAGAAATATTTTTATGGTCAAACGCTACTACCATTATTTAGACTACTACTACTACTACTACTACTACTACTACTACTACTAATGATAATGATAATAATAATAATAATGATAATAATAACTCAGAATCAAAGAATGACGTCAGTAAATGTTATGTAAAAGGGAAGCTGGAACAAGACTCATCTGCTTTGAAGATTGTGTTTACATACATTAAGAGCTAGCAGACTGCATAGAAAAAGGGAAAAAATGTTCATGACGACAAAAGAAAAGAACGAACAACAACAAAACATCAAACCAATAAAATTTAGTTCAGAAAAATAGACCAAAACCAAATTCGAATGAAAAACAAGTAAACAGATTTTTTTGATGTTATTGACAGTGATGATTATGTTATTGACATTTAGATAAAGTCACTCTGTATGTTGTGCAATGATATTTTTGAATTAAGGGATTGTCAGTGGTCAGCAATTAAAGCTTGTGTTAGTGAGAAGAGTCGACTATAATATGCATAATTGAATTGCTATGGCAACAATCGCCAATTAGACCGAGTAACAAGCAGATAACAAGTAAGTCATCCCTTTTCACATGGTTGTGTTTTCATGTCAGCGTTGCCACACACATCATTAAGTATAGAACCTCAAAAATTCGCATAAATATTCCACTGGACATCTTATATAAACGTTTTTTAAATTAGATAAAATAATAAAATTATTTTTTGGGGAGGAATTTTTGAAAACTCATTTAATGTTGTGTCAGCGCTACCAGATTCATCTTTTAACTTTAAGACCTTACAAATTTGCATGAATATCCCACTTAAAAAATTCTGTAATTGTTTTTCCTCTTTAGTTTTGGAAATTCAAAAATAAGATTTTAGAGATTTTTTTTTGTTCATTTTCCAACTCTTTTAATCTCGTCTCAGCGCTACCGGACATAAGTTTACACGAATAATCTTTCAACTGCACATGAGTGTACATTGTTGTTGCTTTCAAAAAATATAATTGAAAAAAAATTCCTTTGGCAAAAATGGAGTGCATTTAGGTACACTCTCGTATGCTTGTGTCAACGCTACCAAATATATTACCCTGATCCACTTAATGGCTTGTGTTGCATGTTTTCATTTTACATCAGTTTTTTAATAGTTAAAATCATTGCAAATTAAGAAAAAGGGGTTGTCAATTGTAAGGACAAATACAAGCATTACTAAAAAAATAATTCATCACACAATTACTGTTTCCATCGATGATTTCACAGGGTTGTTTTACTTTAGCATTCCCATATACTATAAACTCCAGGCTTGCCTCGCCCTTGGAAGCTCCACCAATACCAAGCAAAATTAGTGAACACTCCGTCTAAATAGGCGACAATTGAGCGTGTGAGAGCTGAGTGTGTGACAACTGGGCGTGAGACAAGAGAAACTGAAGTCAATGATTTAGTCAATGAATGTAATCTACTCTGTAGTTGAATCCTAGTACTTTGAGTTGTTTCTACTTTTTTATGCTCTATCGTTTGGCGAAATCATCTTCTAACTAAAAAAACACCAGAAAGCACATGCCTCTGCCATATCCATTATTACTAAACACTGAATGAATGTCGTTTCAGAGATAATTGAGATGCAAGTGAGGTAACAATCAAAGTATTTCTGAATCAGTTTAAAAATTCAATCACTTCTTCCGTAACTCAAGTTTTACCATATGACAAAATTTCATCGTTTCGGGGATAGTGTATTGAAAAATATGATTGGATACGTGAAGGAATTAAAAATCGGGAAGTTTTTCCTGGATCTGCTTGCAAATTATTTTTTGTTCCATTGTCAATTTTGCATCCTCCCCTGAAATTCCATCGAAATTCTTTGAGAATTTTTGGAAATTTTGTGCAGAGAGGACATAAAACTATGATTCAGGGGAGGAAAAATTCTCCAATCCACTGTAAAAATCAATCACCTCTTTCGTTCCCAATTCTCGTCGCTTCAATGGTATTCGATCGAATTTTATTGAGATGGAAAGACTATCACAGGTGAATACATTCATTGCTCACAACTTCATTGGTATGGATTCAAAAAAGAGTAAAAATACAACGGTCAAACACGGGAATAAACTAAGTCTTTTTGTGACCACGATT
This sequence comes from Thysanoteuthis rhombus, assembly GCA_963457665.1. Classification (NCBI taxonomy): domain Eukaryota; kingdom Metazoa; phylum Mollusca; class Cephalopoda; order Oegopsida; family Thysanoteuthidae; genus Thysanoteuthis; species Thysanoteuthis major. Next base: position 61,412,888 of record OY735203.1, on the reverse strand, counting down.
CAGGATATGTTTACAAGGGCGTCCGAAACACTAGACAACAACAGTTAACACTTGAATCTTAAATACATTCCTTGTCAAACTCCTATAGAGTTGACTTTATCATCACTATTAGTCAGATTCTCAAATTTAAGATGTTTCGATTTCAGAATACCTTATGGAGATAGATAGTGACACGAAAAGAAAGATGCAATGACGTCATGTTGGAAGCCGAGCCGTGATCTTCAGGATTGTTTTTCATTCAATAAATAGATTTTGTCTTGTTTTTATTTCAATTATCAACCGTCTTTACCACTTTTGTTTGATTTTAAAAGATTTTTTAAAAGTTCTCAACCATTTTCGAATTTTCTTACAGGAAGTCAGACATGTAAATTTCTGCTTTTTATTCTGATAAACTGGTCATATCAGCATAAAATATGTATGGGAGGATATGCTTGATGCATCCCAAAATTGAATGAATTCTTCCACGGCCCATTACCTAATTTTCTCAAATGTTATTTAGAATATTGTTCGTTGTGGACATGAAAATACAATATATGAGAAGAAAAATCATGTATCATGCCGAAAATGAATCCCTTTCTCTTTATCCCATTACACAACCTACCTAAAAGTTGCATTGGATCTCAGTGAAACCTTTTGTGCTTATTTGAAAAATAGAATGAAATAATTGGAAAAAAACAAACAAAAACAATAGATCATTATTCAGCCGTAACCTGAATGGTAATCAAGGCCACTGCATAGAGACCTAACCTCCAAGAGTGTTACAGCTAACAGTTGATCCGACACAGTTACTTTATTTCATCTGTAGAAACCAGAAAATTAAGAATTTTAGGATAATTTTTGTAGTGTTGATATATAGCTACAACTCCGAGTAAGAGAAAAAAAATCCCTGGATCCAATTCGGAATTCTTTCAATTCTTCTGTAGATCATTTCATAATCTCTCACAAAATTCTATTGAAAATAATTGAGTATCATGGAGGGTTTTTTTGTGGACGGATAGCGAAAATGGTTGAATATCTCTTCCAACTCCGTTGGCACTGATGAAATTTAAAAAAAATACCCCCCCCAAAAAAAGAGAAAAACAAAATAATCTAACAATGTTTTACCATTTCCAGAATTCAAATCATGATAATCACGATAACTGTTTGGGTTATCGACCTCTTAATCTGTACTCTGTTTCCCTGTGTAGCACCCATCTTTGCAAATTCTTTTGGAATAAAACTTCCATACTCGCTAAAAATATTTAAATTGCAAGAATTGAAAGGCAATCAGACATACCCCGAATAAAGATATAAAATCAATCGAAATATCTACATAATGCAAGTACACACCAACAAAGATCACAAAGAAATGTTCCACAACAAACTGAAACCTTTAAGCATACCAAAAAAGATCATTTGATCCTTAAAACTCAAACGGAAAAACGGATTGAGAATTTTTACTGAACAAGACAACACCAACACCCATAAACTAAACAGCAAGATGAGAGCATTTATCATAGAAGCGCCACTATATTCAAACCAATGAGCCCACAAACCATTAATAAAATCGGAGATGAAACCAGGAATCTCATAGAAAATTGCAGACACCATTAGGCCACCGATAACGATAAGAGGGAAAATAGAAAAGACCAAACTTTATAAATTAATCAGGAAAAAACGAAGGGAAAACAGATGAAAATACACGACAGCTGTCATCGAATCGACTCTCAAAAGAGGTTGGGGCTACAAAGCTATAAATAAAAGTCTCAACTCAAGATGGAAGCAAATGGAAGCCGTTTTTTTCAACTTTTGTCAAAAACAGAGTAAAGTCCCAGATGATTTGCACATTGCAATCATAATGCTTTCATATAAAAAAAGAAACCCAAAAGATCTCAACAACTACAGGCCTATTAGCTGACACAACTTCGTATACATATTTTTCACAAAAATCATCACCAACCGGATCAGAGAAACATTACTTGAAAACCAATCACAAGAGTAAGCTGGCTTTAGAAGAAGCTACTCGACCATGGACCACCTACATTCGGTAAACCAGCAGAAAGAACCGACATCAGATTATAAACTACCACTCACCGTAGCATTTATCAAATTCAAAAAGTCTTTCGACTCAGTAGCAATCCCAAAGGTCATGGAGGCCAGACGAGGTGTAGATCCAGTATATGTTGAAGTGCTGAAACATATATACAATCAAAGCAGCTCCTTGATCAGGCCTCATAAAGACACAGACCCCTTTCAGCTCCAGAAAGGAGTAAGACAAGGTGATACCAGCTCACCCAAACTCTTCACTGCCTGCCTTGAGATGATCTCCAGAAGACTAGACTGGTGAGAGTATAGGAATTAGAAAAGACGGTGACTATCTGAGTAACCTTAGATTTGCGGCTGACATTGCCCTTTTTGTAGAGAACCTACACGACTTTGAACTAATAATAGATGAACCAAATGAAAAGAGCGAGAAAGTTGGCCCACACATGAACTTCAAGAAAACGAAGATCAAGTGCAACTATCACATCGGAGATAAAAATACAAAGATCAAAATCAAGGATACAGAACTGGAAAAAGTAGATCACTATATCTACCTAGGATAACGAATCTCCATGACACCTACAAAAAAAGGAAGATATCGAGCGAAGAATCACTCTAGGAAGGCAAGCCTTTAGTAGAGCAAGCTCAATCTTCAAAAACAAGAAGATACCATTGATCATAAAAAGAAGGGTGCACAACCAATGCATCCTCTAAATAGTCACTTATGGAGCTGGAACATTGAACCTAACCAAATGACAGATCTGCAAACGGAGGACCATGCAACGTACACGTGGGAGAATTATGCTTGGCCTCACATGGAGAGACCGCAAGACAGCATAGTACATCCAAAAGAAGACAAGAGTCAGGGACGTAATAGAATCCGTTAAAAACCTCAAATGGCAGTGGGATGGCCATGTAGATAACGGATGAACATCACGACTCACAACATGGATCCCCCAAGATCACATGCGCAACCAAGAGCGGCAGAATATTAGATGAAGAGACGAGCGAGTCGAATTCAGAAATTACTGGCTCCGCAACGCCCACGATAAAGAAGTGGGGCGAATCTTAGGGAAGGTCTATGTCCAACGATAGACGTTAAAAGGATGATGATGATGTTGATGTTGATGATGATGACGTTGATGATAATGATGATGATGATGATGATGGAAGTGTATGCTATTCCAACAAGCCTTATGTTTGTTCCTAAGTGCATAGACAAGCCAATCATTTCATTTTCCCCACACATCTAGCCCAAATCTGAATAAAATAGCATAAAAAGAAGAAAAAAAAAACATACTTAAGCAGGTTTCAGACAGTTTGTTAAATGATTGCACACCATTCTCGGAATCGAAAGTAGGGGATTGATTTGCTATTCTTATTAGGTAATGAACTGATATTTCAATGATAAAACATTCCGACGTAACATATTTATGGTTATAGCATAGGGATCGTTTTTTTTTTATTGTTATCAAGTGATAAGCTGACTTTTACTGGCTAATAAATCTATCTGTATCTCTGTATATAAACACCAGAGTATGTTATTTAGTGAATTTCGTGTTCATATTTATACATGTAGGCCAGATACACCTCCAGTTGTTTGCACTCATATCCTTGGAATATGTTTGAATAAAATGATATAGAAAGAAGAAAATTTGAATAGAATAGGTTTTAGACCTTTTATGAACTCTATACATCCTAGTAATCTGAACCATAGGAGTATAAAACCAATGCATCATCCCAATAGTCACTTATGGAGCTGAAATGTGGAACCTAACCAAGAGACAAACCTGCAAACTGAGAATCATGAATTCGCGCATGAGTGAAACATGCTAAACCTCACATCGGGAGACTACAAGGCAGCACAGTATATCAGGAAGAAAACAAGAGTCTGAGACATTATAGAAACTATTAAAAACCTAAAATGGCAATGGGCAGGCCATGTTGCAAGAATAAAAGATAACCAACGGATATCACAACTCACAATATGGATCCCTAGAGATCATATGCGAAACCAAAGCCGACTGAATGCAAGATAAAGAGATGAACTCGACAAAATCAGGAAATACTGGCTCTGCGACGCCTTTGATAGAGAATTGTGGCGAGTCCTGGGAAAGGTGTATGTCCAGCGATGGACTTTAAAAGAATGAAGATGATAATGATGATGATGATGTGCTGAATTGATGAGGTAGTGTCGTTTTTCTCTTGTTATCAAGCAATTAACTAATCCCTCGATAGTTAGTACATATTATTATTAGATATCCCTGGATATAAAGCAGCAGGTCAGTTTTACATTGAAATTTCTTGATAAGCTTATCCACCCATGATTTACTCATCTATTTATATCTATCGCCCCAGTGCGCAATTGTATGGACCTGATACACTGTTCAGATACACCTTTCATATGTTTTCTACCAACCACAAATCATGTCTGAAAAAAGTGGCAGATTTTAGACTGATTTGGAATCTGTGCTTGAAGTACTGTATCATTATAATGGTGAATTAGTTCTGTATCATAATTTGCCGGCAGAAAACTGAAATGTGTCAAAAAAACATTTTTATGTCACTCATCTCAACTAGGTTGAAACCAAAAAAATGACAATTACTAGCAATGATCACGGACTTTTCATGAATATTTTAAAACGCATGAACATAATGATGATATATTTCTGGGAGTTTTAGCTCGAGTTCTACTCACTAAAACAAAACATGAAAATAAAAGAAACACATGCTTCAACCTGCATCTTATTAAATATTTAGTCATATCCTTTTTTTTTCATTCAAAACTACTTCGATAACGCCATGATTCGTATCTGCTGACATGAAAATTAAAACTTGGTAATTGAAAATCTTCTGAAAATAAATTACCATATATCAAATGAAGATTCGCTGAACATCGGCTGATGTGATGATACCTTGACAGGATTTTGAAAGAAAATCTTTTTAGACTTTTCTCTTCAAATATTGCGGAAAATACATTTTTTTTTACATAGGATGTCTGATTAGTTAGTTCAATGGTTAAGTGAGTGATGATTCACTTTTTCTTTCCAATATTTGATGAAAGCCCGCTCAAATTAACGAGAATTTATGAGAGAGCTAAATATTGCAGGCAAAATAAGAGAAAAAAACCTTTATATTATGTAAAATGTACCAGGATTTTTCCAACATTAAAATGCTGTCATTTGGCAGGTAATAGTCTTGAATATATAACAAAGATCCTATTTTTCTTTTAAAGTTTATTACTGTTACAAAGCAGAAACAGCGTATCATAGTGATTTATCTGTTTGTACGATACCACCAAATAACTTAACTTGAAGAATAGATCGATTTCCAGTTCAAGCTGCACTTCAATCATAACATTACATCCAGCCCCGGTGATAATGATCTAATTTTTGCTCGTTCCTTTTAATGTTTGTAACAAAATTTGAATGTTGAAAGAAGAAAAGACATGAAATATGTACTAATTACAGCCCCAAATAATGATACCTGTTAAATAATGATAAATTTATTCTGTAAAATATATTTTTCACTGATTTCCAAACAGAAATAATCCCGTTTTATGGAATAGAGGTATCATCATTCTACAGGAGAAGGTCAACCGGATTGAGACGAATGAGACAAGGAAAGGCTGAATGTGTTCACAGTTTGAGTGAAATATGAATTTTCTAAATGGGGAATGACTCTACCTTGATTTCAACAGCAATCAGAGACTATTTTTAACACTCAAGTATTGAAAAAACTTTCTCAAACTTATTTCCCCAATATTTGTATTGTGTACGTTTGAAAGATCTTCGTGACATTTGGGCTTTTCATTTCCTATCTGAAAAGCCAATGGTTTCCAACTCTTTTTTCTCCCTCTACACATAAAAAAATACAATCATCATCATCATCATCATCATCATCATCATCATCATCATCATCATTCTTTTAACGTCGTTGGACATAGACTTTCCCCAGGATCCGCCACATTTCTCTATCATGGACGTCGCAGAGTCAGTATTTTCTGAATTTGCCCTATTCATCTCTCAATCTTGTATTCAGTCGGCCTCAGTTTTGCATGTGGTCTCCGGGGGTCCATGTGGTGGGTCACGATGTCCATCGGTTGTCTTCTATTCTTGCATCATGACCATCCCATTGCTATTTGAGTTTTCTGATGGATTCTATGATGTCTCGAACCCCTGTTTTCTTTCTGATATATTGTGCTGCCTTGTGATTTCTCCATATAAGGTTGAGCATGATTCTCTCATGTGCACGTTGTATTCTTCTTTGGGGGTCTATCTCCTGGTTAGGTTTTATGTTTCAGTTCCCTAAGTGACAATCAGGAGAATGTATTGGTTGTATACTCTTCTTTTTAAGATTATTTGGATCGTCTTTTTTTTTGATGGGTTGAGCTCGCTCTGCCAAAGGCTTGCCATCTCAGAGTGATTCTTCGCTTGGATCCCGAAGTTCGAAATATCTCTTAATCATTTCTCCATGTCCATTTTGATTTCATTGAAGTGACTACCAAACCTTTCGATCTCTTTTGCAGTTTTATTATCTTTAATTAATAACGATTCTAGAAAACTAATGAAATACCAACATCAATAGATTATGACGGAAACATCAAATTCCTCCTGATAATAAGGTGATAACATTTTTGCAATTGACAAGTGTTATATCAGCTCTCTGAAGCTGCAAATTAATTTTATTAGATTTCTTTGAAATGTCTGCTAAATAAAATGCATTATATTCCGTCGTTTTTTTGCTGTCGACAGAGATCAAGCTCACTCACACTTTCAGAAACAGCCAGACACTCTCATATAATTCAACAAAACGTGTCTGGCATCTACAATTTGAGAGCCAACGAACTTCAGTGTGTAACATAAACCAAATGAATCTCCCATCTCGTTCTGGCACATCTTCTCATGTTCCCTAAAAAAGGTGCCCTATGTACTACATAAAATACACAAAACGCTTGGAACTCCCCACTTTAAGTAAGACATAAGACAGTGATGGCTTCCTGTCATTGGTGGTGCACCAACGGTAGCAGACACATAAAATTGTTCAAGGATATACTACTTCTTTTCTAAAGAAGGTTTTCAGTGCAGCAAATATTCAATATCCATTTATATCTGTTGGGGGGTTCGAAGTAAAGAATGTTTCTCCTGCTATGTGCTGCTTTCATCAAGTACCGAGCATATGCCATCGATAGAGCGTGCTTTTTTGTTTTTTGTTTCTGAGAATAGGATCGTTCATTTTTAACATTAATCACCATCTCATCAATGTATTGCCTTACTGTGGTATCGCTACAGGCCAATGATATCATGATTTCAGCTGAATTCTGAACATTACTTTCGAGATTATTTCTTTGATAAAGCGTATCATCACAGTTCCTCTTACCACACTTTTCGATTAGTTCTGATAAATGACAAGCTGTGGGTGAATTTGCTCCTTGATAAAAATCTCACCGGGAGCCTCAACAAAAATAACTTTTTATACAATAAAACTGTGAACTGACTCTTTTTCAGAGACATCGAACCAAACCGAAAGATTGCCTCTCGAACTGAGAACCATGCAGAGTGTACATGAGAAAATTATGCTCAATTTCACATGGAGAAATCATAATATAATACACTATATAAAGGATGAGTCTGGAGTTGGAAATATCATGATAAATAATTGGAAAACTTAAATAGCAATAGGCTGGACATGTATGAATGTCAGACATCTGCAAGACATCACGACTCCTAACATGGATCATAAGAGATCATGTCGCCGCCTGAGAGTAAGATATCGTGACGAGCGAGACAACCTCAGAAAGTAATGGCTCCGCAATGCCCATGATAGAGATGTCCGACAAATTTTTGGATAGTCTACGTCCAGCGACTGACTAAAAAACTGATGATATTTTGAAAGGCGTTTTAAGTGAAAAAACCCCAAAAAACAATCAAATATAACAAAAAAAAATTACAAATCATTCCTTGGAAAAGTCCTTTCACCTACGGTGTGATCAGGCCACTCATTTCTCCCTTTTAAATCCTCAAACCTTAGGACTTCCAACATGTCTTTCCTTTCAAACTCAGATTCGATATTGTTTCTTGACGGCTGAATTTTTTACTCAGTAAGAAAGAATGTCATCTAATTCAAACAATCATTATTATTTTTGTTGTCGATTATCGTGAAAAAATATTGTTGTGTAAAAATGTGCAAATATTTTTTACACTTCTAGGATCTAAATTATATCACAAATTTAAAATCCATCAATAAATCTCATATTTGATTTTCTATTAATTTTTTGTAAAGCTTATGACTTCAGTTAAAATGAAGAGTTGATTGTGTCAGCATTTTTGAAAGTTTTATGTCCCTACTAGTTTGGAAACGACTCAATTTTACATGCCAGCTTACACAATGACATGAGTCATATCAGTGCTCTCCAGTATCTCTCACTGGTCCAGCAATGGACCACATAAATTCACTTTTGTATTTGTATTGTTACAGATGTAAACATGGTTTTATGTAGGTAGTTACTTCCATATCTATCACAAATCTTACATTTTTTTAAAAGTCGAACGCTTTTGATAAAAGATGCAATTATTCTACTCCCCACTTAGAACCTTAAATCATCTACTAACGGGCAGTGCCGTTCAGGGTGAACAACGTAGCTATAGATGGTCATGGATTACTATCATCGTCGAATATGTTCGGTTTATTTCAGTTTCCAACGAGCAAAAGACTAAAAAGTTCATTTAGAACTTTTTTCAGACTGTATGTTGTTTGGGTATAAAGATAAGTTGTAAGGGGGGAAAAATTCAAGGATCTGGCTAAAAATTTTATTGATCCTTCTGCCGTTCATCGTTCTATGATTCACAAAGTTTCACTGAAATTTATTCAGAACTTTTGCATAAAATCTGTGGACAAGGGTTGATAAAAATACCTCCTCCAACCTCATTCGTTATGTACAAAAAAATGAAGTAAACCATGTTTATCGAATGTAAAAAAAAAAAAACGTTATATGTATTCTGTATTTAGTTACCGATTTTTACTCCCATCCAAGCAAGGATAACCGAAAGATGACTCGCTCTGGAAAAAAGCATCATTATCACTCAACTACTTAAATCTTGAATAATTGCCAGCATGCGCAATATGTCGTAAAATAATGGACTATCAATTAGTGAAAACTCAATGTTTTTATCTTCATTAGTTCCTTAATTAATAAGCTTCATTTGAGGTATTCTAAAAACATATTCGAAAAATCTTATTTTCTATGTTTTACATCTGTTTAAGCAAGGGTGACTTGTTTCACAAACAGATACCATAATTCCACAACGATGAACTACTGATTTTCCTGCATACGTAATGAATCACGAATGGTTGGCCATCGAATGTTGGAGATGCCATATTTTTATCTTCATTAGTTTCAAAGTTAATAAGATTCAGAAAGCATGACGAATGGGCCAAGCTGGGTCATTCTTCTTGATCTAAATTAATATTCAAAACACGTGTTATCGAATGGTAAAGATCGAATACCCAATAGTCCCTGGGATATTGGGCCGTTCTGTGACCTTTACGTCTGATCGGAGCGGTCCAGATCAATCAAATCTATTTTTATGCATATGTACTCTACACATTTTTAAATTATTCATGAATGCCCACATATATGTGGTACTAACTGACCTTGATTATCTCCCCTTGTCGAAACCCTCTGGTAATACCGAACTATAAATACTTGTCTATAATTGGGTCTAGTGCAGACCTCGGTGATCGTGAAGAGAGATTAAGCTTCTTAAGTTCTGCTCCTCGAGTCTTGTTCTCCATTCATCATCATCATCATCATCATCATCATCATCATCATCATCATCATCATCATCATCATCATCCTGTTAGTGTCCGTTGTTGGACATAAACCTTCCAAAAGATTCGCTTTATACCGATTGTATCGCGGAGCCAGAGCCTTCTGAATCTATATAGCTCGTCACGCCATCTTACTTTCTGTCGGCCACTGCTCTGCATATGGTCTATGAAGAACCAAGTTATTAGTTTAGATGGCCAGCAGTTGTCTGATATTCTTGCAAAAAGTCCAACCCATTGCCATTTGACTTTTCTAACAGTCTCTATGGTGTCTTGCACTCGAGTCTTTTCTCTAAAATACTATTCGGTCATGATCTCTCCATTTGAGTTTGAGTATCCTTTTCCCATGTGCACATTGCATTGTCATCAGGCTAAAGCTCCAGGTTACTATCTGTACGATTGGATAACAATACTTCATATGATCTACCGTAATAAAAGTATGAATTTAAAAAAAAATACATTTTCCTATTTTCCAATCTTTTTTCATAGGTGTAATGGATTCTGTATGCCATGGTCAAAAAATCATTAATTTAAGATAAACGTTTGATTCAAATTTCATTTTGTTTTTTCGAACTCAGCGAGCTTTGACTTAAAACATTGGTTACAATTACGTAATTTGGTTATGCATTAATGTAGTACATTAGATGAAATGTTGTAAACTATTATCAGATGCGTCCACAAGCATCTATATAATAGAGTCTGTGAAGCGGTCAACCCGCACCAAATATGTCTGGAATCGATTCTCAGAATATGGTAGAAAGAATTTTTCTACTACTTCATGTGCTAAAACTCGAAGAGTAAAGCTGAAACTAATTGATTCCGTCCGCTAAATGATGTTTAATAGGGGGCTCAATTTATTAGACGATTACAATTTGGAACTGGCCCTTGACTTTATTGAAATTATATCATTCGAAGGATTGAGAAATCCGTGGGTGTCATGAAAATAAGAACGGAACTTTGTAATCAGACATTTTTTTCGCTTGGAGAGCAATTACATCATTTAGAGAATGAAAAAAGATCCTTGTTGATGTCATGAAAATTCAAAAACCAAAACGATCTGATCAGGCATTTTTTCTTTGGTAAATGATTTTTTTCAACTGATCTCATATTGAATGAGAATCTTCTCACAGAAAAGTGAGTGAGTAAAAGACTTATTGCGTCGTAGCAATGGTAGAAAGGAATATCCTTGCTTTTCAAATTCTTGACTTCTGTTTACCTTCATCTTGTGTTTTTAGATATTGCTTATTTATATCGCAACTTAACTATTAAAATGGAGCCAAAGAGTAAAATTTAAGGAGCGTATGTGTAAATTTAAAAAAGATTCATTCAAATATTCAAAAGATAGACATATGCACAAGATAAAAGCAAAGCTTGTTTATGAATAGAAAAAATATACAAATCTTAATAGTGAATGAATATGCAAAAGCGTATATGCAAAAAAAACAAAAACAATTTTTTACAATCTTTTTCATTCCTAACGTTATCATCGTGCAATATTTTTTTCACCTATACATACCTCCATCTTGATTTTCAGTTTATTTTTTTTCACCAAAAATTAACTATCAAGATGAAAGCAAAATGTAAAATTTAAATACCGTACGAATAAAATTTTAGAAAATCATTCAAATATTAAAAAAATAACTATAACTATCTACGTAGCCCATTTATAAAAAGCCAAAAAACAAAAAAAACAAAACAAAAACAGAAATGCGTATGAATGAAAAAAAAATCCAATTTTTTATGAGAATTGGAAGTAAATGAATCGATCGTATAAAAAGATAAACCAGCTTTTCACATTTTTAGTTTTTCGACATTATCATTTTGTTTTTATAGATACTAACAACATAACGTATGATAAAGATCTGCTCAATCATCGTACGCTTAACTATCCTCACGGAGTATTCGCTGCTCAGTTGTCTCATTCATGCTTAAATGTCGGTTAGCCCTTTGCCTGTTGCAAAACTCTCAATATGTTTATTAGTTGCTAACGATTTAGCCACTTGCACTAGCAGAATGGGGTGATCGTATGTCGATTTTTTTGTATGATTTAAAAAAAAATGTGTGAATGTTTCCCAAATTGAGGAAAAGGGGATTATCAATCGTAAGGAATTCCTACAAACATAGGTGACAGAAAAGGGCTGTTATCAGTTGGATCCAATCATTATACGGAATGAATGAAACTTTGAAAGTTCAAAAGTCCCTTCCATAGACGGAATATTCTGGTGGATTCATATTTCTAGCATTTACACTGTTTAGACTATAATTAACGGACTACAACGATACACAGCTTTTGACCATCAGGGATCATTCATTTAAAAAAGATAACATTTATTCGGATTCTAATACATGGTACGGGTCTATATAAAGTATTAATGTTTTTTGATTGCTTTGCAATGAACGTTGTGGTTTGTCTGCCATAAAATGTGTAATGTCAGATTCAATTTTCGATATTTCAATGTCATATTGTTTATTTTGACCTCTGCCAAAGAAGTCAGAGAAGTGAATATACTCAGTTTCATCTAAGCGTCGTTCCATATATTTGTCCACACGATATCAGCGGAAGGATGCGCTGGATCTCCGTGCAATTTTGTGAAAGGGTGCCCAATCGGATAGGAGAAAAGTTTTTTTTAGATTTGGGGGTGGATCCAGGATGTTTTCTTTTAGCTTGAGGGGCGTTTCCATTTTTCAACAGTGCATTCATGTATACACTAATGGCTGTCCACACAATACCTCCGAAAGTTCTGAAGAAACCTGAATGAAAATCCCTTGGAAGCTTGACAAAGGACTACGAGGATTGGTGATTGGATTTATGCATTATCTCCCCTGCATTGTTGTGATATCTTGGCACTACATGATCTCATCAAAAGTTCATCTGTATCCACAACACCTCTACAAAAGATCTCAATCAAATATGAATTTTTCTAGAAGTTTGGACATCAGAAGAGATTGTTTATTTCTGAATGGATTAAAGCAGAGTAACCTCCCCTACGTTGTAGTTATATGTCCTCTCCCAAAGCCAAATTGAACAAAAAGGAAATGATTTCTGAAGGGCTTTTCCCAGTAATTCTGGATAAGTATTTCTCATTGATAACTGAACATCAGTGAGACTGTTTTGCTTGAAAACGATTCTTAAGGAACCATCACACGAGAGCTCAGTCAATCTTCCCGAAAAAAATTACTGTTCATGCAGGGGAACTCAAGCTCAATAAGCAAGACATCTGTCTCTTGAATAATTCAGAAGAGATTTTATTTCATAGTTTTTTGCAGTCATAAGAATTCCCTTATTGGGTTGGTGATTAAAAATAAATATTTGATTCAGGATGATTTATACTTTTTTTCCTTCATAAAGGGCATACAAATGCCATTGCTGACCCTCTGGTTCCGGAAAATGACGTTGTTCTCTTGACCTTCACCCAGCTTTGTTTAAATCTTACGGATTAGTTTAAACAATATTCAAGTCAAAATTGAAATATGAATTGAACATTTTCATTGAAATGTTTTGGGAACATGGTACAAAAAAAGGAGCAAACGTAAGTTAGATATTGGATTTATGAGCATAATGAATCCTTTTTTAATAGCAGTGCGTTATTCAAACATTATGTTAGTTTTAAAGTTTATTTTGAAATGAAAAACATTCAAATCAAAATTAAAATATACGTCAGCCATTTTAATTGAAATTTTGTGAAGGCATGTCAAAAAAAAAAGAAGAAGAAAGAAAACAAAAATAAAAAGGAGAGTACGGGTTGATGGGGAAACAGTTTTAATTGAAAATTTCCTTCAAAATACTATGGCAAATTTTCTACTCTGGAAAGAATCAATGTTAGCTTCTGATTGAAAACTTGTTCATTTTACAGCATGAAACCAAAAATCTTGCTTATTCTCTCGACTGTAAAACAAAATCTTCAAACTAAAATAAAAAAAGTTTCATTAAACGAAAAGGGTTTTAGATTTTTCAAATCATTCTTTACTAGCTGAACATGTGGAAATTCCACGTATGCTGATAACTAAGAGTATCCTTATGCTCTTACTTCATTACTTCCTTCTGGAAGGAACCCAGCATTCGTTTAGTTACAATAACAATCGGATTGAAAGTATATAGTCGGAAAAAATTGATAGTTATAACAAAATAATTAGAATTGATGTATTTACTTCTCTTTTTCTCTCAATAACTCTGTAAGAAAAAAACTAAACTCTCTTTGATTTCCATGTATCTCACTTTCTATTTTGTAATTTTTTTGGATATCATTCAGTCTTGTTTCTGTTTATTTTCCGTGTCCATTCATATTTTACCTAAATGTCATACAAACATGTATTGCCTTAATACGAGGATATCTTCCGACTCATTCAGTAAATTACCCACTTTTTTATCCTCCTCTTCCTAACCTCGTCTAAAACTGTCTAACTTTATATTCTATCCCTTCTCTTCTCCCCATCGTATCAACATACGTAGCCTTTCCTTTATGTTACATCTGAATGTGTAACATTCAAAGCCAGGTAGAAAGAAGGAGAATATCATACATTTGATGTTATCACATTCAAGAGTCACCAGCCCTATTTTTTTCACCTGAACATGTAGTTCACTATCTTATTGTGTTTCCATTGCCATTTTGTCATTTCAAGCTTGGTCCAACACACTAGACCAGCGATCTCTAATTTTTTTAATACGAAGGCCACATCATGTACCTGTATATATGCATTTTTGTGGGCCAAAGAACAATCATTTTTTTTTTAGATTTCTTTGTAAAAAGTGTGGTTTGATTCAGTACAAATGAAAAACGCTTTCATGAAAAGGAGGAAAGAATGTGATCACTATGATAAATGATATATAATTGATAAAAATGTCAAGTATTAGAAAGTGCTCTGATGAAATTAATGTTTTGCTTTAAATACTTTAAAACTTGACATTGGAGCGTTTGTTGTTTGTGTGTTACGACGGCTCAATATCCAAGATGCTTTCATGCAATACACACACACACACACACACACACACACACATATATATATATATATATATATATATATATATATATATATATATATATATATATATATGAATGGAACTGGAGTTTTAAATGTAATTTTCAATTTTGATATATATTCAGATACATGTTGTATTTTGCATTATGTCATCATAATTCACAAACTTAAGACATCATAATGGGAAGCTTAAAGGATTCAAAAATAAAAATACAAAAAACACCTAGTTTTCCCCTGATCTTGAAAAATGGCCAGGGGTAGAGTCCATAGCTTTAGATCTAATCAGAAGCTGGCATAGGTTCTCTTGTACGTATTTACAATAGTACACAAATAATTGTAATAAAAACAACTTCAGCTAGAATTCATGTTAGAAGCAAAATCTATGTTATTCACAAAGTTGGGGGTCTAAAGTTTAAAAAAAATGTTGGCAATTTTTTCCTCATCAGCATTCGCTATTTTATGTCCAAATTGGCCGCCGAATCCATAAAAAATTTCCATTACTCGTTCAATAATTAGCGTAGATAGAATTTCTAAAGTAGTTTTTGTAGCATCAGGTTTGATTGATACTATTTTTAATTCTGACTACAACATGAAAATGCGAATGGTTTTATTTTCTAGATGGCGTCCAAGCTGGACAACAGCCAAATACTCAAAAATGCCAAACACGTCCATTATTCCTTCTAAACAAATTTATGAACATTATTTGATTGTAACAAGTGTGCTCAATAACATTATGAGGTTCTATTACCGTCTTGTCACTGGAGAGGTTTGATTTCTAAGATGACGTCTGTGATATATTTCCACATTTTCTAATAGATTTAATGCTTATTGTGAACTTCATAACGTATTCAGCATCATTATCAATAGCCTTTTAGCGTCCGTCGTTGGACATAAAACTTTCCAAGGATTCTCCAGACCTCTCTATCATGGGCGTTTGAATTTGTCTAGTTTTTCTGCCACGTTTTTGCATGTGATCTCTGGGGACCCATTTTGAGAGTTGTGGTGTCCAATGGTTGTTTGACATTCTTGCAACGTGTCCACCCCATCTCTATTCGAAATTTTAAATGGCTTCTATAATATCTTAAAGTCTTTTCTCTAATACTCAGTGTCATGAACTCATAATGTTAAGTTGAAAATTATTCTCTTGTGTGCACTTTGCATGGTTCTCTGATTGGAGGGTCAATTTTTGTGATTGGTTCCATGTCTATGCTTCATAGGTGACTATCGGAAGATACATTGGTTGTGTACCCTCCTTTCTTGGACTAGTGGGACTTATTTGTTCTTAAGAGTCGAAGCTCTACCAAAAGCTTGCCAACATAATGTGATTGAAATTCATTGACGTACATATATGTAGTGGTTAACTTTCTTCAGCAGCACATTTTTTGAACCCAAGGAGTTTGTTGTACATGACATTTGTTCTGCTGAAGTTCACGAGGATGCCAACTTTCTTGAATTCTTTATTTCGTTCGTCTAGCACTATTTTGACATAAATTCAACTGCTTTGTCAGTAGATACATTTCTGTACTCTGACATATACGAAGTCTACACCCTGTTATGTTATTGCGTCAATGACTTTTTGAATTTCCTCTGAGCATTTAAAAGATGCAATAGCGAGTAGCATTTTATATTCTGCTGCTTTCTCTTTTAGCTGATTTACTGAACGGAGATTGTCGATGGTTGAGTCGCCTTTTCATTGCTTTCAAACATGAAAGCAGTGTCAAAAGTATCTCAACCTAAAATACTTATATTGGTATGGAACTTGTAGCAGTAATGATTATGGCCTTTAAAATTGATTGGAATTACTTTTTACTCAATTCCGTGACTCTTGAGGATTTCACAGACTTGTCAGTAAATTACAAAAAATACCTTCATCGCAGTATCAGAAATGGTGAGAATTCGAATTTTATAACAGGAATACATCTGTATGATAACAATAGGTTTTCAATGATTAAATTAACTCACATGACTGGTGTATACTTTCCAGACAAAAAAAATCTGCTCTCTGGTCTGTAAAATACTCGTCTATCGATATTTTTCAAGTGGCACTTTATAGCACCATATCGAAATATTAAACAACAAAGTTATCATTTGTTGTATTGTTTTGATATATAACTAGTTTTTTGTTCTGTAAAGTATACACATATAACCTAAGTAAATAATGATGTCTGTATTTGCAGAACCTTGAAGCAATACGTCTCATTTGTATATTTAGATTTTCAAAGCGCAGGCAAAACATCACCATTGAAATAACTTTATTTCAAATCTCATAACATTATTTCACGAATAATAATTCCTGGATTACCATTTGAATTCAGAAGATAACACCAAACGATGTGAAACTATAATTGATGGGACATATATATATATATATGTCAAGATTCCCAATAAAAAGTCATCGTCATCAGCTGACGCAATGCTCAGTTCCTTGTCAATATTTTCGCATTAAGAACACAAGGATATTTCAGTCCAAACCAAACAATTCTTCTTGCTTTTTCTTTGTAGTGCTGTACTTTCTGTAATGCACGTATACACATCCAAAATCAATCGCCTATCCAGGAGCAGGACTTGGGTCAATCATGATAGGCTCGTATGTATCTTTTTATTCGTTCCTCAATCAACCGAATTTTTATGTACTGGGTAGAACCGTCTTTGTGACATGGTGCAACTTCAACTGTGTTACTGTATATCATGATCAGAGAATTTACTGTTGAAATGCAGCACTTGTTGGGGGAAGTCACTCAAGTATTGGTACTCAGGAAGAAATAAAACAAAACAACACCACTGTCGATAGTCTAAATCGTTACAATATAATTATAGTACAAAGTCTCTCAAGCCATTTTGAATCTCTTTCATAACTCAACTCATCCTTATTAACTTAAATACGCTCAAAACAATGAGAAAGACAACCAAATAATACTTTCCAGCATATTTTCTCCGCGATCTCTGCATTGTTCCCGTTTGATCACACCTTGTCAAGTCATGAAAACCAAGCAATGACTCACACAGTTCAGGCTGCAAGTATATATTCATTGTAGGATTTCCTGAATTATGGTTCGAAGATTCTGCTTGTACATAGCCCATTAGAATCAAATAATATCGTAACTTTAATAATTTGTCTGTACCGTAGAAAGGAATGACCATAATGCCGAATGGGTTTCGCTTAGTTACATCAAGTGCATGCAATACTATGCAGATATCAATCTGTTCATGCCTCGTTTGAGACAGCAATATCAGGTTTATCCAAACAGTATGACAAATTAGACATCAATGATGGTATATGCAAGCTGACGAAGTGAGATGTAGCGTTATCAATTATTGCTATATCTGGAAGGAACTGCTTAGTAGACTGCTATTTGATATTTAATGAGGTAACATGGTCGTTATTAGAACGAAACCACGATAGAACCGTGAAAGGGGTAATTAATTTATGACCTTCTCAAATATTTATAAGCTATTTTTTAAAATTGTTTCTGTTGTCTCTTATTCTCTTATTATTTGCGAAGGTGGAGAGCTTCCGTTTTGTGAGTGGACTTCAAATAGAATTTGGACCCTAATACGTCCAATAGTGAACTGCGCGTATAACTTTTCACATTCTTACTCCAAGTAAATTGATTTGCTAATCTTTTTAAAAGAGCTTTGTCAGCGAGTATATTAACATCAATTGCAATGATCAAATTTGATCTGGATAGGACTGGTATTTTATGGTGCTAATAAGTGAAGCCAATCGTCGTGATCTTGTATCAAGTCGTCTTCAGTGTTCTGGCGATGGTTTTTGACGTGAATAATGTCCTGCAATGCTTTTGCAATTGAAGAGATATTCTCGACTAATGCTTCAATGTATTCTCTGAATAAGGATGAGTACAGAAATTGAGACGCCACAAATGCTCTATTAAGATGCCTCCCATCCTTAATTCAGTTTACAGTTGCACTCCCATAAACACGGGCTTCTTCAAACGCCTCGTCTAAACCACTGCCATCAAACATTTTCCTGGAACTTTGAAAGCGAAGGATATGCTGTGAAGTTCACAATAAGCATTAAATCTGGTTCAGGAGAAGGTGGAAATGTGTTTTTGACGCCATCTTAGGAATTCAACCTTTCCAGTGACTTGACAGTAGTTGATCATTAATATGTTATCAAGCTCACTCGTTATTACCAAATAACGTACACAAACCTGTCTAATAGGAATAGTAGGCGAGTGATGGGCATTTTTGAGTGTTTGGCTGCTGCCAAGCTTCGACGCCATCTTGAAAAGTATCCAGATTGCGAAAAACGTTAAGGAATCTTATCTAGGCTAATTATTGAACGAGAGATTGGCTTTTTATGGATTTGGCTGCCATCTTGACATGACAGAATATTGGAAATGCTGACTGAAGAGATTATTTTTTTGGGAAACTAACCCTAATCTTTGTAAAAAAATTAAAACTTTTGCTTCAAACAAAAATTCCGTACAGTAAAGCAAAAAAGCGCATTACTCATAATATGAGTACGAGCTGTAACCTATGAAAAAAAAAATTATATATTTTTGAATTTCTCTGAAACGTTTTGTCAAAGGAGAACTTGTTTCAGTTTCATGATTTAGAATACAGAGTATTTTTCTTTCAGTAAAAGAGTCCCTTGTTACCGTCAGAGAAACAAAAAATAACATTACTCATTATATGTTATTATTAAATTCGATTTTCCAACATTTTAATCTAGGTTCTATTTACAATGCAACTCTAATGTTAAACACGACCATTATTTTCCATCCATCGTACAGCATATGTGGTTATCCTCTTTTGTTTATTTTGTTAACTTCTGTTTCATACAGATCAGTCAATTTAGATAGTTTTTTATTCATATTTTCATTAAGGATCTACGGTGGAGATTTACGACCAAGCTAAATGGTGTAGGCAATACAAATGCGATACAACACAGGGGTCTGCACGCCCAATTTTGGCAGGCCGCAGCACACTCCAGAGAAGGACCTTGCTGGCCAGAGCGCACTCTCTATCATGACAGCATAGCTCCCCTAAAAATATGATGAAATAACGAAAAATTATTTACATTTTTAAACATTTCACGAAGAAGAAAATTGTTTTTAAAAAGATCAAAAACGTTGTTTAACTATCCACCTTCAAATGATATGTACTGAAGATGAAACTTTTCGGAACAATAAATTGATTACACGTGGAATTTAGTTCATATGCTCACTTTGAAGCTGTGTTTCTGTACCTTGGATAGAAAGTAAAAGTCCGGTTTAGCAATAAAATTTATATTATAGTAAACCGTGTAATCAATTTTTCTCAAAACTAACTTATTTCCAGGGGGTATGAATGTCCTATGAATTGAAACTCAAGAAAGGATTCGTGTGAATATTTTTCAAATATTCGACTAAATCAAATTTACCCACAAAATAAGCTGAAGCATGTTTTTTTTATTTCCAATTATAAATATGCATATATATATATGCCTCAAAAAGTTTATATTTTATCTTTCAAAATAATTAAACATAGTTCTATGTTGATTTATAGAAAAAACTCTTTCTTTTCATTCAAGTTTTAACTATATCTAAATAACTGTCTTGCATTTTCCAACTCACTCTCTCTCTCTCTCTGTCCTTTCTTATGTGTCAAAAGAAATAGACAATGATATCTATGATGTAAATCCTTTATTTAAATCATTATGACAGCGAAATGTCCCATTATTTTGTCCATTTTCTTCCTTTTTCTCCTGTCTTTAATTTCTTTTTTTACCAGCTTGCTGGAATCCTTCATTAGTCTGGGATAACACTCAAATGTTACGTGTATAGACTTCAGCAAATTATTATAGTAGGATGTTATTCAGCTTGTTCCAAATAATTCACTTTCAGTTGCAACATTAGGGAAGGCAAGAGAAAGTAAGGTAGTTTAATAAGAGCTTTGGATAGGAGAGAATAGAAGAGAGACTTAGGTATTTTAATTAGAGAGTAGCAAAAGTGAAAGGAGATGATAAGAAAAACTCCAGTAGTTTACGAAGGATGTAAGAAGATTGTTGTCTATGAGACCAATCAATGTTTGCATTGTTGATATAAACACGGACAGGCAATGGATATTGGAAGGGATAAGGGAGAGAATGAGAAAACACGTTGGTGAGAGAAGTAATTGACGATCTTGATAATTTGTCAGCAATTGGGTTGAGCTATTTCAATTAGGATACGAAATCAGTTAACGAAATCCCAGCTTGAAGTGAGGATACAATGCTTCTTCGCTGAAATGAAGAGTGTTAACTATTTCAATCATGAGGTAGGTGGGTCTAAGTCCTCAGTAAAATACTCGAAAAAAAGTTTTTGACTATTTTTGATGAAACTAACAAAGATACTGACCTGCAAACTGATAGCCACACAACGTGCACATGAGAATATAATATTCAATGCCATGTAGGAGAGACTACAAGATAGTATAGTATATTAAGGAGAAAGCAGGAATCAAAAACATCATAGAAACTATTGGGAAACTCAAAAGGCAAAGGGGCTGGTCATGTTACAAGAATAGCAAACAACCAATGGACATCACGACTCACAACATGGATCCCCTGGGATTGAATGCGGAACCTAAGCTGGCAGAATATGATATAGCGAGACGAACCAGACAGTTACAGAAAATATTGGCTCTGCAACGCTCATAATCCAGAGATGTGACGAATCTTGGGAATGTCAAAGTTCAACAACAGACGATGAAAGTCTGATGATGATCGTTTAGCATATATATATATATTGAAGCTACAAAGAACAAAGAGTGCATATCCCATAGTTACTGAAAACTGAAAAAAGTCAGTTCATATAAACTCATAATACAGGAGAAATAACAATTGAATGATCCCCAAGTCCATCCCAAAATCTAATGATCTCTATATTTCAGTACTTACCCTTGAATAAAATGTCTTCGAAATTCACACATAACTTTTGGAGATTACATGTAGGTAAACATGTGTAAATACATTGATGTATGAAAAGAATTAAAAGCTCTCTCTCAATCTGGAAAAAAGAAAATATAGGAATTACCCTTAAATCTATCCATTTTTTTTCTTTAGTAAGTTGCACACACACACATCTCTGAAAATTATATTGATATGTATTGTGAATCGGGCAGGGAAGGGAGAAAGGGTGATGTTGATATTGCTTTGATCCACGGACGGGGAAAATCTATATCCCAACCCCTCAACAAAATGTAATTATTCTTCTTGTAGCATGTTGCCTACGTTTCTGCAAGATTTAATCGAATTAGATGAATAAATTTTTGAGATAACATGCACGGGGGACACATAGCTTGGTTGCGAAAAAGGGAAAAAGTCCTTGATCCACTTTAAAATTCAATAACTTCTTTAATTTCATATTCCCTTTCTTCTTCTAACATTTCATTTAAATTCATGGAAAAACTTTTGGAGATATCACGTGGACGAACTGACACAAAGAGCAGAAAACAGAAAAACAAACATACGTGAAAACATTTAGCATGACATATTCGTCGGTAGAGGTAAAAAATAAATATTTGAAAACATGAAACAAAAACAGTTTTATCTTTCTGTGACCAAGAATCAGCTACCGTGGCCAGAGCGTTTGGTCCTGAAAACTAGACAGTCACAACTAACAATGAAATCCTAGATACATTTGCTTCAAGGCCAAAACTTTAAATGCATTTCGAACTGTGGCAAATGTTCTATTTTGTTGAAATATAGATATGATGTGAAGGATAAAAAATCACTCATCGCCCAAAATTCAGTAACTTCTTCGGTTGCCCATTTTCCAAACATCCACTAAATTCCATCGAAATTCATTGAGAACTTCCGGGAATATTGTATGGTTCTGAAATAAAGCTACGTATTTGAGAGTAAATATCCTTGAATGGGCGCTCAAATCCAATCACTTTCCCTGTAGTCTATCATTTCCCCCCAAATTACATTTGAATTTATTGAAAAATCTTTTTGAGAACATTGAAAACGTTATGCATAGTGGACTTTTAGCTTTAAAAGAGAATAGTGAATGGTGGTCTTAGTAAGGGGCCAATTGTAAGTCCGTAGGAAGTTTTTTGTTACTTTGAAATTGTACATATTTGGAAAGCTTATCTGATGTTGGGAAAAATTTTGAATTCATGAGAGGTTTTCCTAAGGGTCAAAATAACAACGGCTGCAAAAAACAAAAAACAAAAAAACCCAAAAAACACACAAAAAACCAAAAAAACACACAAAAAAACAACAGAAATATCTTTCAATCAAAAATAAAATTTTGAATCAACCCCAAAATTTAGTCACATCTTTCAGAGATGCACACAGAAATGTATGAAAATAAAAACATAAGAATATATCTCAGTCAAAACTATTAGCAGAACCCACCGAAAAATTTAAACAAGTATTCCTCACAATGTGTCTCACACTTCCGTATCATTACATTAAAAGCAATCAAAACTTTCTGGAATATCTTGTAGACACAGGAGAGCAATTACGAAAAATATTTGATAATCAGAAACAAACTCCTGGATCCGCTCCAAATCCAGCCACTTCTTCAATTTATCATGAAATTTGAAAACTTCCATAAAATTTGATTAAAATTCAGTGAGAACTTTTGGTATATTGTTGAGAAACATTGGTGATCATATTCTTGGATGATTAAAGTATTTTCTTTTTTTTTGTACTCGCTCCCGTCTGTTTACATCTCTCTAATTCTCAATGAATTCCAATGACATTCTTTGGGATAATATGCTACAATGCAAGGAACAAGTAAATACAGTTTGGTGAAGATTTTTGTGTGAATCGTTTTTAATTGAGATATAGTTTTCCATTTTAGTATCCTATACATGTTGGTATTCACTCACCTTTATAAATTTCAATGAAATTATGTGATGGCATCAGACTAAAAAAAAAAAAAAAAGAGTGATTGTATTTTGGGGCGGATACAGGCATTTAGGGGCTATTTGTGCTTCTTTATGATAAATTCCAGCATTTGCCCATGTTTGTCTTTACGAAGTATATCCAAAAGTTTTGAATGAATTTCACTGAAATCTAGAAGAAGGGTAAGGTACAGAACAAAAAAAGATGTTACTCAAGATATTTTGAGAGATCTTCTGGCAGTTTTTTTGATGTTACTTTTTTGTATTTGCTCTCGTCTGCCAATACGATATCCCTCAAAGTATTAATTATTTCCATGGAAGTTCGCAGAAGGGTACGACAAATGATCATGAACGTGTGATTGAATTCTCGGTGGAATCCAGAAATTTGTTTTTGATTGAAATATATTTTTGCGCTTGTTTTTTATTCATTTCCGTATCTGCACCTGTTCGTCTCCACGATCTGTCAGATACGATTTGGGGATGGGGAACCCTGGAATTCAATTCCGATTAGGTGGTATTCTTTTTCCTTTTTTTCCCCCATACATTTTGTATTCACTCATGTCAGTCCACACTATATATCAGAAAGTTATCAAATAATCTCAATGATATTTTGTTGAAAAGTTGGCCGCTGTGAATGGAAGAAATGATTAAATTTTCACGTGAATCCAGGAATATGTATCTGATTGGAGGATATTTTTGCATTAAGAAAATAGGCACATTTCAGTATTTTCTCCTGTCTGTCCTTGCAATATCCCCAGAAGTTCTCAATGAAGTTCAATGGCGAAATTCGTGGCAACGTTTGGTACGTGATAAATGAGAAGTGATTAAATTTTAAGTGAGAACAGGAATTTGTATTTGATTGAGAGATATTCTTTCTTTTTTTCTCCTCCCATATTTATGTTTTCGCTCCTGCCTGTCAATATGTTATCTCAGAAAGTTCTCAATGAATGTCAATGTGATTGAGGGGAATGGTGAGATACGGTGTACGGAAGAAGTGATTATATTTTGGGATGGATTCAGGAATTTTCATCCATTTTTTTCCGGTATGTCATGATGTTGACCTTTTTCTAAGCAAGGAAACTAATTCTGGACCGGGTAAGTACACACAGAAGCAACAAAAAAACTGCTATTCTTATAGCCCACCTTGGCTGGGTTCTAATCAAGATTCTAGTCAAAATATCGAGACAGAAATCAGTTCCAGAATTGAATTATCTTTTTACTGTAAATCAATGATCTGTCTCTACTGGCACGTTATTTTGTCTTGGGTGAGAATTTCAGTTTCATCTGGGAGCTGTGAGAAGGGCGTCGGTGTGTCTAGGTCACGTAGGAAACGAAAGTAAATATTGGGAGTGGGTATACTCAACCTCATATCAATCATGCATTCTCTCCTGGCATGAGTTGTGTCTATGTGCTGATTAGGGGCACCAGAACACGCTGATCGATAGGAAAAAAACAGTAGAGAATGCAGCCCAAAAGTTAAGGCTGCTTTAAATGTAATTATTAAGATATCAGGAACAAGTTAAAGGCTTTCGTTAATAACTTAAGATATTTGATAGGGAATGATAGCAAGAAATGAAGATCGAAATGGAGATAGAGGTCAAAGTGTCAAGAATGCTGATAGCATAGATTAAAAAAAAAATCTCGATGAAATTAAATTCAGCTAATAATTATATGCCAGGCTGTGAGCTCACTTATTCGCCCTGTCCACAACTCAGTTCCGTATTGTTGGATTACAAATCGAGGGTGGGTTCAAGGTGAGGTAGCTTAACAGAAACCCACGCTTTATCAATGCTACTCTTCATAGCTAAAGCTAAGTAGAGATGTAATGTGTATCATATTCTCATCCTTTGATAGAATTCGGCAAGGGATTGGAACCACGATGTACCAAACATGAGGCAAGCACTTTACCATTGGTCCATTCACTCTCTTCAATGCTAGCAAACACTCCCAAATATCAATTATGCAATAATGGTAGAAAAAATTCCTGCTTTTCATGGGACATGATCCGTCCCAAACGGCTAGAGATAGGTATAAAATGGAAAAGTATCTGACAATCAGACATGAAGCCCTGGATCCGTCCCGTTCAGTGGATATCTCTGAGATTCCCAATGAAATTACTTTGAGAAGTAAGCTACAAGATAACAAAATGAATAAATGAAGTTTGGTGAGGATCCAGTGATATGTTCTTAATAGAAAGATAGATTTCCGTTTTAGTTTTTTTCAAACTTACCGGTAATCGCTCATGTCAGTCGACACGGTATCTCCAAAAGCTCTCAATGGATTTCAATGAAAATACGTAGAAGGTTGATCCCCCCAAAAAACAAAACAAAAAGAAACAAATGATAAAGAGAGGGGGTAGACACAGGTATTCGTTGTTTTTTTATGGGGGGATATTTTTGCATTAAAAAAAAATACATTCCTTCATTTGCTCCTTTCCGTCCTTATAATACCTCAAAAAGTTCTAAAATAATTTTGAGAAAAGGGGCAACAAGAATGCAACAAAACTTCTCTTCATTGAGAGATGTCTTTGCGTTTTTTTTTCATCCTACGTTCCTGTCTGTCAATCCAATATCCCCAAAAGTCAATAATTATTTCTTATTTGATTTCGTGGAAAGGTACGGTACAAGACAAGGACGATGTGACCACAGTCTGGGTTGGATGCAGGAGTTTGTTTTTGATTGTTATATTTTGGTGTTTGCTTTTGATACATTTTTTGTATTAGCTCCGCCCCATCCCACAATATATCTGATATAACTTTGGGAGGGACCCAGTAATTCATTATCAGCCCTAAATGCCAAGATCAAGTGACAGCATATCTTCCCAGTACTCTAGAACTCTCAACAGTATTCTTACTGACATCTTTATCATGTAGACAGATTTACATCAATTCTCCAATGGATTTTCCCAACCATTTATAAGGACTATTAGCTGTGCACACACTTAGTTTCTAACAATGGCATCGATTGTTAAATGGCAATTACTTGATCAAATAATTTTATTATAATAAATCAATCTTATTGTTTGAAAGACAATTTATTTGCTTGTTTTTTTCAATTTGGAGATTTATTGCTTTATGAAGCTTATCTTAACATAATTCATCAAATATCTCTCAGTCCCAGTTAGCCAAACTTATTAACAGTCTAAGCTGTTACCTCTAATTTTCATATAATTACTAAAAGGGCCTCTCCTAGTAAGTTACTTCTTGGACATCCACTCAATATAAGTTATTAGTGGTAGGTTTGATGTAAAGGGCAAGTTCATGCTTAATTGGTCCCTCATTTTACTTACCTAAAAACATTATATACCTTAGTGAAACGTAAAAATTGCCACAGATATGGCTGCCAAATAATTGTTGGTTACTGGTAAGACTCAGAGCAAATCTTTGAGCGAGTTAGTCTTTGAAAATTCCAACACTTTTTGAAGTTTTTAATTTCAAATTCGATTTGTAATGTATGTATTATGCTAAATTGGTCTTGTATTTTTGGTATCAAGCTTTGTTCATGCTTAACTATTTACTAAGACTTAGGACTTGGAGCGGGTTTATTCGCATATTAGTTTTCCAAAATTAAAAAAAAAATACTGCAGAGAACGCATTCAAGCTTGTCCCAATATTGATAATCTGATTTCTATGTATCCATCTGTCCAAGGGATATTAGAGTTCTGATCCTGTTCATCTGTGAGTGACCTCTAGATAGCAAAATATCATCTAGCCAGGGGTATAGGATTAAAGCAACCTTAAAAAAAACGTACAAACAGTTTAAGCCTCTCGTAAATGCCAATGGTCCAATTCTGGCCCATCTCCCGCGGTAGGTACAGATGTATGTGCGTATGCATGTATGGTGAGTGCTGGCCACCACGATGGGCATTGTGGACTGCCATTTTGAAAATTCACTCCTTGTTATGCTTACAGGAGAAAAAAAAGACCCTGTTTTGTTTTGTTTTTAAATTCACCGCCAACTTAGAATTTAGTGGGAGAGATTCAAGTAGAAATGTGAGTTTATGCTAAATTGGTATCTTAGTTTGTTCCTGACGGCTTCCATGTTTGTTTTTTTGAAATTCATTTAGTGATCATCACCCCCTTCCCCACTTAAATAGAGATATAACTGATTCATTGATCACTCCTTTCTCCAATCTTTTTGATTCATCACCCCCAACATGGTATTTTGCATGAATTTGTAACTTTCTCTTTCAACTTGGATGACTGTAATTGGCTGTCGGGTAATAATCCTGACTATTACCTAAAGAAAGAATGCATTCCTGCGTGTAGTGTTGATATAATAGTAAAATTTTTAAAAAGTACCGAACAAGAATATTTCAATATTGATAAGACGAAAATAAGTATCATTGCCGTGGTAAAATCGAGAAAAGCAGGAATGAGGGTGTAGACCACAACATCTATATAAAACAACGAATCTCCTCAAAAGAAGAAGAAATCAAGCAAATATCCACTTTAGGTTATCAAACTTTCAGTAGAGCACGGTCACCTTTAAAGAACTAGAAAATCCCATCTATCATAAAGAGGAGATTATTCAACCAATGCGTCCATCCGATAATCACCTATGAAGCTGAAACATGAAACCAAACAAAAAGATTGCCCCTCAAACTGCAAACCGTGCAATAGTCACAGGAGAGTATCGTGCTCAACGACGTATGGACTAATCACAAGACAGCATAGTATATTAGATAAAAAAAAAGAAGTATCATAGCATCAATTAGAAAATGCAAATAGCAATGGGCTAGTTATGTTACAAGAATGTCCGGCGACTGCTGAATATTGCAGTTCTCTACGTGGCTGACGAGAGATCATACGCGGAACTATGCCCGACAGAGAATAAGATGGCGTGATGAATTTCACAAGTTCATAGAGTACTGGCTCCCCGACGCTCATAATAGAGAGCTTTGGCGAATCTTTGGAAAATCATATGTCTAACAATGAGTGCTAAAATGTTGATGATGATGAATTTTCAATCAGGTTCCAGTTGACTCTTTTTGAAGATACTTTGAATTTTGTGTTTTATTGAAATTTCTATTACGTTGCTAAAAAATGGAAAATATTCGAGAGAATAACTACGTAAAAAAATGGTTCTGGTTTCAGAAATATCAATATTTAGGGCCTCAAATTGGATGACCTTCGATGTGTGACTTCTATAAATTTTAATTAATACAGGACTATGAATGAAGCCTTTATGTCTTTGTTAGTTTCCCGTGTCCAGCATTGCCATGGAAACAAATCAAGCAGCAACGTTTGAAGTTTGTTTATTTCCTATTCATTTTATGTTGTCTCTCCGGGGACAGATAATTAAACATTATTCCTAGCCTTAAAGGGTTTTAATCTTCTCACTTTCAATGATAAAATCACGGAATTAATATTGTTCCTTTATTGTAATGAGTCACTTGAGACATTTTAAAATTCTTTGCATACTAAAATTTTCAGCTTTGGAAAAAAAGTCGCTGTAGACGTAAACTGGGTAAAACACAACATTTTCGTTGGAATTTGTGGGCTAATCTATTTGCAATTAAACTGGTTGAGTTGGTTGCATTCAGAGGGAGACAGGTTTAAAAAGCTCTTTCTGAAAAGGGGGATGTGTCAGGTGGCCAGGGAAATTCATCATCAGTCTTTTAACGTCCGTCGTTGGACACCGACCTTCCACGGGATTTGCCACACTTCTCTATCATAAGCATTGCGGAGCCAGTGCTTCCTAAACTTGTCTAGCTCATCCCTTCATCTAATGTTCCGTCGGCCTCGGTTGCGCACGTGATCTTGAGGGATTCATGTTGTGAGTCGTGATGTCCATCGGTTGTCCACGATTCTTGCAACATGGCCAGCCCACAGCTATTTGAGATTTTTAATGGATTCTATGATGTCCCTGACTCTGGTGTTTTTCTCGAATGTGCTGTGCTGTCATGTGGTTTCTCCATGTCAGGCCAAGGATAATTCTTTCATGTGCACTTTGCTTGATTCTCAATTTGCAGATCTGTCTATTGGTTAAGTTCCACATTTCAGCTCCATAAGCGACTATAGGGTGGATGCACTTGTTATACACCCATCTTTATAGGAATAATGGGATCTTCCTGAGAATCACACTAGGATGGCAAGCCTTTAGCAGAGCAACCTTAAAAAATAGGAAGATCCAGGGAAATTGATTTTACTTAAATTTAAAGAAAAAGTTGGTAGTCATAATGAAAAGTGTGTTGAAATTGATTGCTTAGTCCTGAACAAAAATAGCAACATTGTCGAAGGAATTTGACGCAAGTGATGTTAAGAAAATCTTAAAGGAATGAAAGAATGTACTGAGGATGTTCAAAAACCTCTTTAGTTGAATTCTTTGAAGCTTTTTGGTAGAACATATAGCAAATACAATAATAGTTCGTAAAATTTAGTGTTGCATAAAAGTCATGTTCTCCAACCAAGTAAAATACAGAATAATTTTCCTTGGCTAATAAGAAACAAGAGAAACATTCCTGTCCAAGGGACAGGGGGTTAATTTGAATTCTTTCTGTGGGCTTATCGTGTATTTTGAGGAGTCAAGATTCAGCTTTTTAAAACTATTTACTCACTTTTTTAATGGTCATACTTTTTTTGAATGTTTACCTTTAGAGATATTCAATTCTACACCTTTGATCGACTTTTTTGGTTGTTTTTCCAGCTGATGATCAAAATGTATTTTTTGATTTGCTTTTCTTACTTTTTAACATACATCTCATGGTCTTTTAATTCGTATGCCATATTTTCCAATCCAAAAAAAAAAAGTTTTCTTGAGAAAAGTCGTATTCTTGTGGACTATTCTCACTGTGGTACATATCACTGGTTGTCTTTCTATTGTTGACCAAGACCAAATTATGATTTGTAAATATCAATACAGAATGTTGGCGCATTAGATTCGTTAATCCAACCAAGCTCTTAATCCAATCTGGCAATTTCTACGGCTATGAAGATAATTTTACTCAGCCCCACCCATCCAATGAGTAAAGGGCAAATTGACTGACTCTTCTTGGCAGTTGAATAAACAGTACAAGGGTTATAAAGGGACTAATTTAGCATTTCCATGATGCTTCCGGGTGAACAATAAGAGAGACGTGGATACGTGAATTCGAAGGGGTGTAATCGTGAATACAGAGTAATATGGCCAGCAATCGGTGAGGTGAGGACATTAAAATGATTTGATTTCCACTATTTCGACAATGAAGTTACTTAATGCTTCAAGCCTAAATTGATTATCACTCTCTCCACCCCCCTCTCTCTCTGTTTCTTCTTCTTCAACTTTTTCTCCCTGTTCCTGACATGCACTTTAGCTCTCTTCCTTCCCCCATCTCTTTCATTCCTTCTTCACTCACCGTCTCTGCCCTCTCTCTCTGTCTGTCTCTCTCTGTCTATCTTCGTCTCTGCATCTCTTTCTCTATATATGTGAATGCATGTCTCTCTCTAATGAAAGGAACAATTTCCAGAGTCTCCAGATTATTGATTATTCCTTTTCTCTATTCCCGGCTCGAACCTATTGCGTTACTTGAGGTCTATCCCTCCATTTATCTGTTTATATCTATCCTTCCCGCCAAGTGAAGCCAAATATTTACCAAGTATTATACTCACCTAACTTTTTAATGATACCATAGTAAGGCCACACTGAAAACAATGTGCCATTTCTCAAAATAGAGATGGTCCATCTGCATTTGAAATCTTTATACAATATCATTGCTCCCTTCTGAAATTTCAGTTGCAATATAGATTTAAGATACTCTTGAAGGTTTCCACAAGGCAACAGTATTATGTTTGCCAAATATTGCTGAAGAGTAGATATCCAGATCTTAATCAGTTGTCAATCACAATGTTAAGTTCCTAGATCAAGCGTTGGAATTCATTTGATATCCAGAGAAAACATGGCATAATAACTTGCAAATTAATAATTGATAACCGATATATGAACAAATATGACAACAGTAAAACAGTCAGATCGACGCTGAATATTCTCAAATAATAATGATATTAATGAATATTTAATACCAGCATATTCTTCACAAATCTAACTAAGAAAAAGGAATGAAGCTACGTATAAAATTGCAGACTTTTTCAATTCAACATCGTTTTTTAGGTAACTCACGTAGAATTACATGGATAGATCGTGTTGTCAACGGAAGATATATAAGACAACACAGTACTTCTCAAACCTTTTCAAATCATGGAAAAGATGTTCGGCCAACTGCACCCCGACGTAAACATCTATGTGAGGAGCTATTTCAAAGAATCATTCAATCCTTGTTAACACAAATATAAGACTGTTGTATCCAGTCCAGTGGTTTTGTTAGAATGAAGGTGATATCAGACGGCCACGGGATGTACTATATCCCCCGGAGGGAAGCTGAAGAATATATCGACCGAAGGGTTGTGAGGAAAAGAACAAACATGATGACTATAACATTGAAAAGTACTTGGAATGATTACAGACCAAGTTGTATATGAGGATATCTCTAAGTTTGAGCAAACTTTTAAGTAAAGAAGATATAGTATAGAATTACCAACCAATTTTACTTAGTATTGAGGAGAGTTTTGGTTCTCTTAAGTGAATATATTCAGTAATATTCTTCTGATAATGATGATGATACTACTACTAATAATCGAAGTGAGAGGGAGAGATCCTAGTGGTTCAATAAGGTCAGTGCTATACGATGCACATGTGAGTCTTGTGGTACGTTGTGTCTTGTTTTTAATGCTCATGTGCTTCCATTCCATGATTTTATTTAAAGCAGTATAAAGAGCTACGACGATACTCTGGACTCAATTTCTACTTTGCTGCATTGAACTGATGTACGTTCTTATTTTGCTATCCTGTATGTTGCGTGATTCAAAACAGAACTAGACGGGATAATGGCCACTCTCATGGAAACAGAGTCTGAATTTTTCAGCTAAGGCCATTCTTCCTTTTTTTCCCCTTAAGGCCCTTGGGGAGAACAAGATTCAACTTAGTCCTAGATTCTGTCAATCGGAGTTTTGACAGAATGTCACTGGCATGGCACGGTGGTTGACCGAGAGAAGAATCAATGAATAACCATCGAAGCAAAATACTCTCCCACAAGGGATTCGGTGAAGTGACCTCAAACTTCGGTCAAAAATGTGTACGTTCCCTTCACACTAATACCCTTGAAACCAGTAAAGGAAGAGGAATAGGAGTAGGAGAAAGAGGAGATGGAGGAGATCTGTGACTCAAACTCGGGGTGTAGACCTCCCCTCCCTTGAGGCAATTGGATGCCAACTTTGACGACATCTGGTAGCTCTTTCAGATGCGCTTTACTTTCATTTAGGACGACCTCAGCGAAGCCAAGAAGGAGAACCTATCGATTAATCATACTAGGATCATCATATGCTCAGTCCAGACTTTTGCCCTGGAGGTGGTCACTTCAGTATCGTTCCATTGTCTATCGAGACAGGTGGAGACCTTTTTGTCTCCCACAACTATCACCAGCCCAGCGGTAGCAACAAAAGTGATGAGCATTGTGTGCACGCGCGCGGGTTTGTGTGTGAGTCCAATTAAAGAAAGAAAGCGGATAATTCGAGCAACACAAAACTCTCCATCTTTTCCCATTCATGGCTTTCTTCAACAGTGCCGACGAAGTTCCTTGTTATCATTGATTTCCCGAATAGGATAAATGATGAACAATTTTATGGTATCGATTTCGCCAGGAATAGAATTCATCACTAAGGAAAGAATAAGACGATTTATCCGACAATAAAATATTACTGTTGAGCCAATATATATATATATATATATATATATATATATATATATATATATATATATATATATATATATATGTGTGTGTGTGTGTGTGTGTGTGTATGTATGTATATGCAGGCGTGCATGGGTAGGTAAACTGAAAAGATGCACCATAAACATATATTTTACGGTAATTTCTTTTCTCCAAGAGTGAAAATTGGTCTATGGCAATGGTTCGACCTTTGTTCTGCTATGGTAGCTTATCAAATCGACTATTTGTAAGCTTACATAGCAGAAAGCTGTATTGTCTTTTTGATGAAACGAAACAAAAGTTGAACCGTTGTCGTTGACGTAATATCCACAATGATTTGCGTGTTGTAATATATATTTTTTTTTTACCCAAGCTGAAACTCATCACTACTTCATCAAATAACCATTATTAAATGAATTTATCGCTGTATTGGTACTACTGGTTACCTGATAAAAATATCCGTCTATCAAATGCCCCTTTTCAAATATACACATCAGTACAATTGCCGATAGAAATGTCATTTAACTCATTATGGTGATTAACCTCAGAATTATGCAACTACCATTTCAAGAGCCAGTCAATAATTTACATTAAACTGGAGTAAAAGTTTGTTGTTATTTCTACTTCTACTTCATCATCATCATCATCATCATCATCATCATCATCATCATCATTTGTCTTTCAACTTCCACTGTTAGACATAAATCTTTCCCATGATTCGCCACACCCACTTATCTTGGAAGTTGTCGAGGCTAATACTCTCTGAACTTACCTAGTTTGTTTCGTCATTCAATATTCTGCCAGTCACGGTTTTGCATGTGATCCCTGGGGATCCAGATGGTGAGATCTAATATCTAGCAGTTATTGGACGATCTGATTTTCTAATTTAATTTTTCTAATAGATTCTATGATAACTCTGTTTTCTTCCTAATATATTGTGAGTTTTTGTGACCTCTCCATTTGGTGCTGAGCGTGATTGCATCGTTTTTTTTAGTTTCAGGGTAATTGCTATCTGTTTCATTTTATGTTTAACGATCAAGATCAGGTAATTCACATAATAGAGTGGTATGTTCCTTTCGTTATGTGAACAACTATAATCATCTGTGGTCAAGTCATGATGATGGAGATATTTCAAAAGGTTGGATCATCTGTAAATATGGAATCAAACCTTACGACTAAATGAATTGTCTTTATGAAATTGTGAAGAACACATAGTTTAATACATCATCTATAGATACATAATCTATTTATTCAAAAGATCAACCCTTTCATCTTACATTGATCTGAAGGATTTGAAATGTCTAATCAATATTAAAATTGAGTTTCGGAATTAAATCATAATATACAAAGTCACCTCTGGAAATGAATTTATAACATTTGAAATCCCGTCTCAAATTCTGATTATAGTATTGAAGACCACAACTCAAATCGAACAAAAAAAAAGAAAGATTCAAGATCGAGTCTTAAATCCAAACATAATGCACGCCTTGAATTCAGAATTAATATGTAAAATCAATTATTCATGAAAATTAATATTAAAAAATCGAATAAGAATTTTATGTCCAAATTTACAATTCGAATTGAATTTCAATATCAAAACGTCATATATATATATATATATATATATATATACATATATATATATATATATATATATATATATACGAATATATGCAAAACTACTCCAAAAAATGCAGTACGCACACACACACACACACACACATACACACACACACACATATATATATATATATATATATATATATATACATATATATATATATATATATATATGAGGTTATGGATGGATATACTATGTATTTAAATATATATGTATGAATAATGTACAGGAGATTAGAGGTAGATAAAGATGAAGAGTGGGTGAGTGAGAGAGAGAATATCCGAATTTTGTTCGATGGTGGATCATGCTATCATGTGTCGTAGGTTTTCTATGTATATTGTTCAATATTGTATTAATGATGCATTGTACACTTTTGATTTGAAAAAATATTGAATTTCAGAATTCCGACGGCTAGACTTTTTCATTAGATTCATTCACAAACACAGTAATACGATATATATATATATATATATATATATATATATATATATTGCAGCCCCATCCGACTAAATTAGATCCTGATCAGCAAGTTATGGTGGTTCCATGTGGTCTTTGGAAACTGCACTGTAGGCAAAGGAACTATTATTGACCCCATCCCCGAGAATTTGACGTGGTTCTAACACCCTAAGAAACTGTGAAAGCAATCAAAAAATTAAACTGTGGTAAGCTAAAGGCGATGATGTTAGTCGTCTGGAGATTTAGAAGCACTCAGGTCTAGCTCCACATGCAAACAAATTGTTTGCTACTGGGGAAACGGTTTAAAAAAAGTACCGTAGGAATTCAAAGACTAATTACTGCTGGCAAAATATTTGCAAATATTCTGTTGAATAGATTAAACATCTCAATGTCGTCATACGTGGTTTTTAAACAAATCATGGAATATTTGATGTTGCTTTTTGTTTTAAATCTTTCCCAGAATAGTGTTGCAAAAAAGGCTATATGTCATCTTAATTGATCTAGCATTGGCTTTGACACCTTGAGGAGTTCGGGGCTTAGAAAATAATGTTCAAGCTTTATTACAAACCCAAATTCTCAAATGTATTTATCCAACTTCATGCCCCATTCAAGTTGCGAATGGTATTGACACACTCACACTGTTTACAATATTCTTTGGTGTGAGCTGGCCCCAAGGGCAAAGAATGACGGAAAAAAAAATGACCTCCCAAAATGTCATGTAAGTCCTCTCAATAACTCCAACAATTCCCGACGGATTTCTCTGAAGTTTAAAACCAGGATGATTGATAGGCTACAGAATAAGATATTATATTTTGGAGCTGATCCATACACAATTACACCACGTAGGGCGTGGTTCTGTTAGCATCACATATTACTGACGCCTGTCCGTCCAAAATATATTTTGCAAAGATTACAGAGAATTCACATGGAATTTCCAGGGATGTTGGAAATTTGGTTTGGGAAGAGTTGATCAAATACATCTCAATCAGAAAATTATGCGTGGATTTTCCGAAATTTCCTTTGGTGCCATTTCCCACCATTCCACAAAAAAGTGAAATTCATTTTAAGTAATAACGTGTGGTGTGACTAAAAGGCACACGGGTGGCAATTTTATGTGATATTGATCTATAACTTATGGCCGTACGTGAAGCAATCGTCAATAGATCTCTTCCAAAATCTATTGTCCACCTTTCCACAATAGAATTTTTTTTGGAACTCTCAGAGGTATCTTATAGACGGCTATTTCCATGTTCAGGACGCCTGTAATAGAGTAAGGGTTGAAAATCATAGTATCTACCATTACGATACTAGTCTGCAATAGTTATCATGCCAAGCTATGAAAACTAGAGTTGTTTCGCAAGTTAAGAAAATACAGCAATGATTTGTCCACCTCCACACGATACCTATTTGTGAGTTTAGGGTTTTAATTCATGGATTATAAATTTTTCTGCAGTTGCTGTGGGAAAGAATTCGTTCACGAAGTCACACCATGATATATATATTTGTGTGGGAGTGCATGTGCGTGTGCGTATACGTGCGTGTATTAGCATGTGTGTGCATGTGTGTGTGTGCGTATGCAATTTCCCAAAACAGTCTATCCATCTTGAATTAAAAGACGGAAGCATGCCTTTATAAACGTACACTGTTTTTTTTCCTCCTGTATTAGCTGGACATTTCAAGTCGGTTTTTTCTGATAGGGGGTGAATCCCATAGCTCTTTTTTCATAGTGGTCCCCCCAGATCCTCATATTAAGACGATGAGCCTAAGGGGTTGCTTAATGGCCACCTCTGGGGTGGGGATTGACTTTGTTTGGAGTGCGATTTTTAAAAGTGATATTTTACAATTTATGTCGGGTTAGTGACGAATCACAATCAGATTAAAATAGAGATTAAGAAAAATACCCGTAAAATTTTTTTTTTTTATTGTATACTTATTGTGTTATCACACAAGACAACCAATGAACATGAATACAATATATATATATATATATATATATATATATATATATATATATATATACATATATATATATATATATATATATATATATATATATATATATATATATATATATATATATATATGGGATATCGGCCTCCGGGTCCGATATGAGGGTTTCACTTCTGCCTCGAGGTACTGGATGGGTTGAAATCTATAGCCACACCGAAGAGATGTTATACAACGAAACTGCTGTCCGTGGAGGACACAATAATATATATATATATATATATATATATATATATGTACATAAACACACGCACACACTCATATACGTATGATAATTAAATGATTGAGTCATCCACAGACAGCTGTTTCGTTATATTATAACTTTTCAGTGTGCCTATAGACTATCCATCACCCCTTCCAGTATCATCAGGTAGGAACAGAACTTCAGACCTAGAGGCAGGTATTTCACCTCTGCCCTACGCAAAACTGGACGGGAAGTAATGCTGAAATTTGGCGAAATATTTACTCACGCACAATTTCCCATCCATAAGAGTGCTCTATTCTCGAGTTTAAAGAGTAACATATGTAATGCTCGTCCAACATGGAATTGAGTACTCTGGTGGACGGGGAATATATATATGCGTAAATCAATATATCGCTTAAATTCAACCTTACTGACCGTCCAGTTCCGTTTAGTAGAGGGAGGATACCAGCCTCTGTCTGTGGATGAATCAATAATTATATATATATATATATATTAAAGACAGCTCTGTGCATCAACTGACATTGGGGAACAAGAGGTACAAGGATGGTGATGGTAGTCTGAAGAAAATATTGTATTGTAACAATACTTCCACTAAAGAGTCTAGTGAGAAATTGAATACTGGATGGTTTTTAGGTAGAATATTGGAAATAAAAACAACTAAGATGAAATCGATAGTCTTATTGGGTAATAACAATACCTTTTTTTGATAAATCAGGTGAGATATTGAGTCGTGGGCATTACGCATAGAAATACACAAGCAAAACTACTTAGACGACACCATTCACACAAAACCCGTAGGTTGTATAAGGTGGTAGGAAGAAAACATCTGCAGGATCAGTAGTGGTAAAGTAGTCACCATAACATCCTACTGTGCACACAAACATATGTTTGTGTGTGCATGTGTATTCTCGATTATGTGTATCTGTGCGTGCGTGGTTATATATACAAAAATCAATTTGGAGGTTTGCTTTGTGAGTCTTTTTCCCATGTCCCTGGTTAAGGAATCAAGCCAAGATTTCGAATGCAAATTTTTAAAACAGGTGGTTCTGAACAGCTTTGTGGATCAGTACTGCACATTAATTCACACACTCCCTTCAAATATAATTATTTTGATCTTTGGCCAATGTAAGATAAGCTTAGTAATTAGTAAAACAATCTTGTGACCTATCGAGTTATTTTTTTGACCGAAAATGATGCACCCTCATATGACCAGATAGGGCCCGGATTTTTTCGCATTTTCAAATAAATGAAGAAAAAAATAGAGATGGTTACATTATAATTATCACTTAATGGCCATGTCCCGTGACAATATGCTGATTATGATATAATTGGGAGTGCGACCCAATAACAAAAACTAGTATTATTCTGTTCAAAATCATAGAACTTTCGTTACATTTTTTTAAAGGTTGCAGCATTTTTTGGATGCCTTTATCAAACACCTCTGGCTACAATGTTCAGTTTCATCTATCAGAAGTCACAGACGGATAAACAAAATCACACTCAGTATTATATAGAGATATAAGCATTCAATTTTTGAGGTGAGCGTTCACAAAAGTTCTACTGTACTAAAAGTTAATGCTGGCGGGTTTATGTAAGATAATACAATTCTGAAAATAATAATTTTTAACGGAATGCTTTTATATGATAAAATCAATGCTTAAATGAAACGCTTCCATCTCTATCTTCATTTACAAAGGGAGGCTGATGTAGTAAAGATAAAAATTATTCACATTGAATAAAAGAAGCCATATATTGGCCTACATTTAGGGTTATACTTATATAGGCAGTGTGATAAGTGCAGCTTTCGTAGGATCCCAACATTTCCAAGGACCCTGAAAAATTGTCTTACAATATTTCCCAATTTTTGAGAAATTCAATTTGCAATGTAACCTCATGCTTAATTGACCCCTCAGTTTGAGTCTGCTTTTGTCATTCTATTTCAGACGCTTTCCAGTGATCACTCTCGAACGAAAGGCGAGAAAATTATTTATCCACCCTTCCTCAAATTTTTGAAAAAAAATCACCTCAACAGACATGTTCCCAAAAGATGTCGGTCATGTGACGGTTTTTATTGAATGACTAACCAGTTTTTGCTTTTATTTGTTGGAAAATAATCTTTCAATGCTAAAAAAAGACAGGTCCCTTGTAATGCTATGCACTGAGTTCCATCAATGCCAAATCGACTCTTTTCCAGTTTTTTCCGCCTTAAAAACCATTGCTTTTCGTTGGCGTCTTGCAAAAAACATTGTTCCATTATCAAGTTCAGAAAATGAAACAGTGTAATTCCAGGAGAACAAAGCTATTTCTGTCTGGGAATTTTATTAGAAACTGTGAGCCAAGACATCCACCAAAACTATCAACCTACGATTTTTTCAGTTTTATTTGTATGTATGTATGTATGTATGTATGTATGTATGTATGCATGTATGTATGTATATTTATATATATATGTATGTATATATATATATACATATATATATATATATATATATATATATATATATATATATATATATATATATATATATATATATATATATATATATATATATATATATGTAGGTAGTTATTTATGTATTACGCGCATGGGCCGCACCAACAGAGCTAAGGAGTTGAAAATATAAATGTTTACAATCGTCGGATAATAACTTTTTTTTTCGAAATCCCCCCCTGTATAATTTTCTAAAGATTGTTTGCGTTTGCAATTTGAATTTATGCTAAATTGAACCATTGTTTTTCAAAAATTCAGACTTTTAAAGAAAATCTACTGGAATTACTCATTCATCGATCATCGCCATCTCTGATATTCTTCAATTGCCTACTCCCAGCACGGCTTGCAGTCATAAGATATTGGGTAAGAGTTTCTATCCAGGGACCAATATTTTTGTTAAATTCGTTTTCTGTTCCTAGTTTATGAAGTAATTCTTTATAGAATGCTTTGATGAATTATGTTGATTGCTTAAAATGCCCAAAGTCAGAACACTGAAATCGAAGTATATATATATATATATATATATATATATATATATATATATATATATATATATATATTTATATATATATATATGTGTGTCTGTGTGTGTGTGTGTATCTATGTATATGTATATATGCATGTAAATGCACATATATATATGTATATATGTACGTATATATACATATATGTATATGTAGGAATATATATATATATATATATATATATATATATATATGCATGTATATGCATGTATTTGTATATATATATATAAATATATATATATATATATACGTAAATGTACGTATATGTATACGTGTATATATATACGTGTATATATATATATAATTAGATATGTATATGTGCATATACATTTATATATATTTATAAGTGTGTATACATATGTATATATATATGTATATATATACATATATGCTTATATTTGTATACATGTATGTACACATGAATATATATATATATATATATATATATATATATATATGTATGTATATATATATATATATATATATATATATATATATATATATATATATATATATATACCGCAGTCATATCAGTAGGTCTGTGATGTAATGATCAAAGAAAGCAACTATTTTGCGCCAACTGTCAATATAATCAACATGAGTTTCAGCGTTAGAACATGTCTCGATCTGCCCCCAAATTTAATTAATTTTCATTTACCCTTAGACATATTTTAAAAAATGATTGGAATCTATTTAGAACTTATGAGGATACTGAATGGATATTCAACTATGATGCAGTGGAGGTAACGAAATTTAATTGAAATTCCTTAAGAATTTTGGGAGACGTTGTGTCAAAGACACACAGATTGCCAGGCAAAGATAGGAGTATACTCAAAATCTGTGTCCTAATTTCACGCTTGGGATGTGTTCCCGATGAATGCAATGTAAACGAAATCTGTACAAAATAAATCAATCGTATGAGCAATATGTCTATATAAGTTTTCACCAATGAAATTATATTCAAAGGTTATTTTAGTATTCCAAATAGATAACTAATAATCAATGAATTTTACGTGAAATACAAAAAGAAAAAAAAATTCTTGAAAGTTTGAAGTCATTGTTATTATAAATCTGTGTGAATCGAACGAGCGTAAAATCTATGCGGCGAGTAATTTCATCCAACTTCGTTCGAGGAGGTAAAATAAATACGTTTTTTCATTGTACATTTCAAACCATTAATTTCTGTATTTTCTATTCATTTTTCATCATCGAAATGCCAGCTGTCAACAATTTTATATTGCAACAGATTACGTCAACAAGATTGAAGCACCGTCAGTTTTCCTACACGAAAGTGACAATGTCAACCCGGAGGTAACCACGCCATCAAAAAGAGATTGTCTACGCCGTAATAGAATTTTAGTAGGTTGATACACATAAAATGTCGTTTTTCTCTCCCCTCTTTTTTTTTTTACATCATAAAGAGTTATACTTGCATTGAAAGATATACAAATGTAATTGCGTTTCATTGCCATGAGAGATATTGTTGATGGTGTTTTTTTTAATCTCTCTGCACAAATAGTGTCTAGTCCAGAAAAAAACAAAAAAACTTTAAATGCGATTCAAAATTAGGATATTTCAGCAGTTGATGAGGTGAACAAGTGTTAGGAGTGAACGCTCTTACAGACTTTGGGACTTCAACGGTGACTATATCACGTCATATCAAAGCAGTACGATAAGTTAGAGAGTTGGTCCCATATGAACTAAATGAAACGTCTATGACAGTCTTGAACCCAACACCTCTCCATTGAGAGTGCCTCAGCCTAAAATTTAGAAAATGATGTCTTTTGGCATTTTTCTTATTAACCTGACATTCCCATTACTATTTTTCAAGGCATTTTGAACTCAGTCTTAACAATAGAAAGTTCAACCGTAGGGAAGTCATAATTCGTGCTCTGATTGAATTTTGACATCTAAACCAGAAAACTT
Source organism: Thysanoteuthis rhombus (assembly GCA_963457665.1). Lineage (NCBI taxonomy): Eukaryota > Metazoa > Mollusca > Cephalopoda > Oegopsida > Thysanoteuthidae > Thysanoteuthis > Thysanoteuthis major. Next base: position 61,370,253 of record OY735203.1, on the reverse strand, counting down.
TCATGTAAATGGTATGTTAACATTATAAAATCGTTAAGAAAATTTTATTGGTCCAAACGGTTAATATTTGTTGTATCAAATACGTATCTTTTTTGTTGTTTATACCATCTTTTGCCTTGATATTAAAATAAACACGACACTTCATATGTAATAGTGTATATGCACAGCGTTGGTACAAAGTGATGTAAAACTAAAATGAAAGATTTTGTGTGTTGTGTAATTGTTCTTAAATTTTAAAAAACTAAGCAACAATGAAATGTGCAGAATTGGTTGGATATCATTTCTTGCTACGCTGTCATACAAAATATGAACACATCATTTGCAAGCTTTTAACTGCTACAAGTGAGTGAATCACTATTTGACAGGTGCTGGCTACACCATTTGATGATTATCTGTTGATTTTGGTCAAGAATGAGGAATGAGCTGTTCACGGCATCAAAGAGGGTACTTGCGAAATGGCCGAATGTGTTCAACTGCCTTCAGATATTGTCTGGATTTGAATGATCATACTATGCGTATAATAACTGCAATGCATCGGAAATCCTGCACCATGCAGAATGTGATCCGTTAACAGTCGATCAAGGAAGATTAGTGACTGTTTTGACCGGAAGATATAAATTATTTGAATGTTTGAACCCCCCTTCAAAAACCGCTTTCCAGGGTCACGAAAGAGATACAACCTCTCGTTTCATCTTGTGTTGCAAGGTTACAGCTACAAAAGAATGATAGAAAAGGTTGTGTAGCCGTGAAGAAACCATTCGACGGAACTGTCAGTAGCAGAAAACCTCTTGCCTCAGCAGGAGAAATGATGGATAGGTCTGTAGATTATCTGAGGTCTGACAAGTCAAAATTCAACGTTGTTGCGTCAGTTGAACTTGTGTTCAATAATAATAATTCATCACAGAACTTCAAATAAATTCAGGAACTATCATTTTCAATTAGAACCAAAATGAGATACTGTGTTTCAGTAAATTGCCCACCCTGTGACTAGCGTGCTACCCATTAGTATATAACTAATACCATGTCAGTATTTGATAAGTTTAGCTTAGTCTGGCACAGGGTCACAGTATTAGGGAATATTGTCTGAATAGAACAGGTTGCATCTGGTTATGGTCTACGTGACTATATTGTTGATCACCCTCATAGGCGATTGGACACAGGATATTTGATAACGATATTTATAGTCTGGCATAGGGCTAAAATAGGAGGGTACAGTGGGGATTGAACTTGTTCCACTAAGGTATGGTATTCGAAATCATCTGTTAGGCGGACATATTTTTGCTTATATGAAATAATCATTTTTTGAATCCCCTACTGTACTTAAGATATTATCGTTTTTTTAAATTCTTTCATACTTCTCTTGAGCTTCCTACTCATTTTTGGTTTGCTGAACCTACTTAAGCCTAATCAGAGAGCTGTACATTTTGGGGGATCATTCACTACTCTATCCGTTGTCAGACTGTTACAATGATAGACAAAAGTTGGACTTTCTCGTTTTGAATTCAGAAATAATTGTCTACTGGACTGGTTGCTAACCAAGGAAAGAGTCAAGTTTGCTCAATTGTTCATCCATACCTCTTTGTGTGTGCGTCTTCGTTGGGGAAATGACTTATCTATGCTTTTTAGAGGGTCATTAGTCAACGTCAACTCTCTCAGCAAGGATTTGAACTCGGCTCATCGATTCCATTTCCCCTGCTGCTAGGCACCAGCACTTCCATAATATGATCAGGTTCACAAAAATTGTACCTTTTTTTTGAATAGGGAGGAAACTTTCGTCAATTCAATGCTGTGGAAAGTTTTTTTTTCTGAATAAGAAGCGTATGTAATTCAATAAAAACTTTTGTTGCAAATAAAGAATGGACACAAAAAAAAAGTTACAAGTTATTCATAAGAAATAAATTTTATTAAATACGCCTAAAAACAATGTCACCGCACACAATTCTCCATTGATTATATTTGTCCTATTTTATCCATCTTCATCTCTTTTTCGCTAACACTCTTCCCCCTTAAAGAGAATAAGAATTTGAAAAAAAAAGTATTTCTTATAAATCCTACATCATGACTGACAGAACAAAAAAACTTACCCCTTCCCCTTGACTTGGCAGACAAAACCTCCTTATTGCTTTCTCTCGATGCCAGTGGCGCTGACGTGACGTACCATACCCACCCATACCATAGCCTTCCACACACACACACTCACATGCACACACATATGCACATACACTCGGCTTCGCTGCTTGATCTGATATTTGTCAGGATTACGGAGGTGTTTCTGGAAGTAGTTGTCCGTCTGAAACAAACCACGTGTGCGAACATCGATTTTAATCCATCAAAATATTCCGACTCTCTCTGTAAGGCTCTGCATTACAAAAGTATTGATAGATATTTTCCATGATGAAATATTCCCTTAGATTCTGATCTATCCGTATACCAAAAATACCATGCTTTACAAGCCCCAATCCCCGTACACCAGATTGGGTTACCAGGCCAGTGATGTTCGGCAAACTGATCATTCGCTGCGATTCGTTTCTGTCAGAAAATTGATTCTTAGTGACTACTCTGTTATCATGATCTTGTGCCAGACTTAAACAAGCTCAATTTATATCCACCCAGGCACCAGTGATATTTCTCGAATTTATATGAAGTCCTGTTTTGAAATATTATCATTCAACGCATTCCTTGTGTATTTTCTTTTTTTTTTTTGTTGCGATGACAGTTCGAGTTATCTCGTGGGAATTATCCGTGGCTTTAGTCTTTACAGTGAGAAGGATCAAGTTTCAAAATATTTGGTAGATAATGATGAAAACGGTAAAAGAAATGACTTAAGTGGAATTGCTGAGTAGATATCTTGCGTTGAATTTCTTTGTCTCTGGCCTCCTTACTTGAGTAGTGAATCGGATAACGTTTCAAGATAATTTGTAGATGGCGATGAAGGTATTGAAAGCAATGATTGGCGTCAAACTGCTGGCAGAATACACAATGAGAATGTTTTGTCGTCGCTCTTCTTAGGTTTGCAGTTAATTGGATGAAGATTAAGGGAAATTTATAGATGGTGATTCAAACAATGATGGTTTAGTCGATATCTACAAATATCAGGTTAAGAAAGCTTTGAAACTTTGCATATATAATAGACAAAAAAAGAAATTTTAAAGAATTTATGTCATCCCAGTCAATTACTTCCAAATATATGCAAACATATTTTATGCCAGTTTTCCTGTGTGTTTTATGTTTTACACAGAATTAGATATGGTACTCTGCGTTATTTCTTTCTCATTGGTATCATCAGAAAAGACTAAAAATAACCAGATGTCTTCTTTTCTCTAGAGAACTCCGATATTAGAAGTGCTACAATGAACTTCATATATATATTCGAGATACAATTTCACGCGGTATTATTCTAACTTTATAGATTAGACAGTCTCATTGAAATTATTTAAAAAAAAAATGTGTTCTGTTTGATTTTGATGGACGCTTTTCAAACCCTCATTTTTTTTAGCAATCTAAAGAAAAGATTGTAGTTCGATCATACAAAATAACTTTTGGATCGATGTTTTTTTCTAAATTTGTTTTTTTAAAACTAAGATAAGTTTCATTTGAGCCTGAAAACTTCTTTAAAAAGAACAAAACATGCGTAAAAACATCCGAATATTTTTTTTCAGTGTTTTCTCATATCCAAAGACAATATACCAACTATGAGTAATTCTCTCTCTCTTCTTTTCTCTTTTTCTTTCTCCCACTTTCTTTATCTCTCTCTCTCTCTCTCTCTCTATATATATATATATATATATATCAAGCTAAATAGAGGAATCAAAACTAGAGAACAGCAGGTGTTTAATCAACACTAACATGTTAAAAACATCATGTTTATTCAAAACTTCGACAGAGTTACACGGTGAATAAATGATCCCTACCAGAAAAAATCACATTTAGAATTATAATATCTAATTCTGTGTAAAACCAAACCTCTTGAAAGACTAATTGTAATAACAGTTATTTAGAAATAATTGACTGAAATTATATGAAGAGGATAATGGAGCTGCTGTGATGGTATATGTGTCGCAACGAAATTGACAAGTACGGGATCTACGAGACAGCACAATATATTAGGGAAGAACAGGAGACAGAAACACCACAGAATCCATTAGAAAGCTCAAAAAGCAATGAGCTAGTCACGAGGCCTGGTTAATCCTGTACCAAGTCGGAGTCCAACGACAGCCGAAAAAAGATGGGTGATGATGATGTCATAAACAAGCTCATTAAAATATTCTATTGTATATTTCGGTTTCGACGCTGTAAAGCTTTGAAGAACACTTACATATATATATATATATATATATATATATATATAGAGAGAGAGAGAGAGAGAGAGAGAGAGAGAGGGTTGCAATATAATATAATGCAATAGACAATGTATCATTGGTTGGTTTTATAGATTGCTCGATACCTTCAACTTTAAATACTAAGTTGGTTTAGAAAAGAGCTTGAAATATAATGGAATGAGGATTTGCTACTCAAACACGTTTATGTTTCTACCCTATGTGGGCTCGTTCGGGCGGATGATTCGGTCTATTTTAGATTCTTATTTGAGACATTTTTTTGCTGTGTGCCTACTATTCTAGATGGTAGGGTCTCTTTTGAAAAAAATCATATATAAGTTGTATGTATTTGCTGGCAGCCATGAATTACAAGCCAGTTGATATAGTGTGAGAGTTTAAATTATCAGTAAGTGATTGTTTCTATCAGTTTTTGGTATGTTTTCTCTTTGAGAATGTTTCATTCTCACTTAGATTTCTAGAATGATGACCTTATTGGGTTGTTTGATTATATTGGTTTTAGATCTACTTCCTCGTATCTAAGGTAAGTATCCTGATTGGATCGTTCTTTGGGTTGGTTATGTGAATAAGATATCTATGATAGTTATTTTTAGTGTAAATATAAACGGGTTATTGAGTAATGTTTGTTAATGAAAAATATTGAGGGGTGTCGGCATTTTTTTGTTCTATTGGCAAAGCTAAGGATTTCAAATATTTCATTCAGGCATAGGTGGCATAGAGTTTCAATATTCCTGCATATATGTGTTTTTTAAAAATATTTTCTACCTTACAGTTGGTTTACAATTTTCATCACCCAGTCTCCAATAATATGTCGACAGTGATGTAATATTTTTATATTTTTCATTTGTAAAGGAAGATATATGGTTGGCTGATCCAAATTCAAGAAGTTTTTTGCTATTCCTATTTGATATTTTACATCTGAGGGTTTCTTTTGGGTTGATATTCCGGTTTGGTGTACGATATTTGATCGCACACATTTGTTTTGCCTGGGGCATCTATTTTTTGTACATTGGCAATCTAGTTTACATATGCTTTCTTCGTTTGTATTAATTTTGATTACTATATTGATATACTTTGAGATGAGAGTATTAAAAATTTCCGTGCAACTGAAGTTAATTTCTATTTTGTCCTTGTTAAATATTCTGCTCAATCGGTTCCCCGGGTCAAGGGTTTTTTTCTATGGATGATAAGAATATTTTTCCCAAATCAGTTTTTACCCGTACATATTTGAAAAAAAGGTTTTCAAGCGATCAACAATAATCGACCCCGGAATCAACAAAAATCTATCAACCTTTCTATCTAATTATATTCATCTCTCTAAGCCAAAAACCTTATCTTAGTTTATAGTTATTGCTAAGTCCTCCATACGTCTTGTATCGCAGTTTTATCGTATCTACCAAGATATTTCAGACATGTCTATGTAATTAACCACACTCTCCTGTACATATCTATTAGCCTCAATCTGTTCATATTTATATATTTAACTTGATATTTTCTTATATGTTTTGCTAGTTTCTTCGTATTCAGTATCTCACCCAGTTTTCCCATATTTACCATTAAATTTTCTAGTTTTGTTTATCTAGCATATTACTCTAGTCTACTGATATCTCTCTATCCATCTAAATATCTATTAACCTCAGTTTGTTAGTGTGTATCCCAGTCTTATCATGCCTATCCATCTCAGTTAAGAACTATGTATTCATTTTCCTATCTCAGTTTGTTAATATCTATTTATCTGAGTCCATGAATATCTATTTATTTCACCCTGTTGATATCTGATATATTGAATAGTGGTGTATACCAGATTATTATTTTGTTGTTGCTTTATTTTTTCCAATTGGACCTAAATTTTTGTCATATTCAAAGTTCGTTTCGGTAAAATTGCTATTCTTTAGGGCTTCAATATAATCATTTCTAAGGTTGTTGAATATTATTTCATTTGCAGTTTTATACATTAGTCTAGTATCTATAGATTTTCTGATCCTTTCAATGATTTTATTTCGGTGGTAAGAACTTGTACTATTAAATTCAATCACATGATTCTCCTGTTCTGCATGGTTCATGGGCGTTGTTGATTAAATTATAAGTGTCACCTAAAAATGTAAAATTTTAATTTTAGTCTCGATTTGACTTTAGAGTTTATTTATTCAATTTTGTCAGAATATATCTTACAATATATCCACATTTTTGTGCGATGCTATTTCCTTCAATTCGTACGCCGTCGTCCCGGTATATTCCTCTATTTTTGTGAAATTAAATGTTTCAACACCAAGAGTTCAGCCTTTCATCACTATTTGATATTGCATAATTGATATCCACCAAACGTAAAATTCGATATATTTCTCCGCATACTATCATTCCAAACTACAATAAGCATTACCTCACAGACTTCAATATCTTTGCTTGACCAATCACAGTGTGCCATTCCTATGACATCAGCAGTAATTGGATTGACCTTTGAAAATCAGCAGCATGCATGTGTAGGATCTAAATTTAGCTGTTGTTCGATCTTTTATCCCATTCATATCAATTAGAATTAGGATCTTAGGGAAACTCCCATAATCTTTCGAAACAGAATTCACACCGTGTTTAGAACCAACGGGGAGGTGTGTCCACAGAAAATTACAACTTGCTTCCTTAAAAAAAAAACAAGAAAAAAAACACGAAAAACTATAAAATGAAAGATAAATTAACTTCTGTTATCGCAGAATGTTTTGGGAAATAAACAAAAGCAAAAATTATGTATTACAAATACTAAAATTTACAAACAGTCACTCAAATGCTTACACAGAAGATATCTAATTCTTTTGTAAGCAGTGAAAGTATTTTCATTATTTTGATTTGATATATTTACTAGGCTTTTGCCAAGTGAATGTTATTATACATTATGGAAAAGTAATCGTTTTGCACGATTGAATTTTGAAATTAAAATTCTAGATATTGATTAAAAAATCTTATTGGAACTTCAAGGTGATATTTTGAGGCTTACAACAGAAAAGAATGGTATCCATGCAACCATTTTTTAGTGTAAAAGAAAGGTTTTATCTCAAAGGAAATAGATTTAAATTTTAAAAGATCAGACATTTCCCAACGGGTATTCTATCAAATGACAGGCAGTCGAGAGACGTTCTGTCGGACGGACGTTTCAGGAAAATTCTTTTCTTCGAAAGAATGTTTCGTAGAAACAGCTTTTCACCGACAGATGTTCTGCTGAACACTTTTTTGTCTCCTTTTATTTCTTTGGTACTATCTATGATTTTGCATAGTTATTATCAAAAACATTTATATTTCATGATGGGAAGATGCCAAAAAACCAAGAACTTACGAAAGCATAAGTAAGTTCAAACTGAATTATGTTATTTTTTCTATTTTTGTCTTTTTTCTATAAATCATGACTCTATTTGTAAAAATAATTTGAGAAAACATGACATTAAGAGGTATATTGACTTTGCGAAGAATAAAAAGCCCAAGTATTTGTGTAAAGAATCGAAAAATTAATGTGGATTAATTAAAAAGTAGAATTGAACTGTTTCGAAGTCAATGTTTACTTCTATCAGGTAATGCTTAATTTCATTGGCAAAACATCAATATGTTATAATTGATGATGACTTTTTTGTCTTGCAACATGAAATACAAATATTTCAGGACGATGATTCTGTAGAATAATAAAAAATGAAAATTTTCTTCTGAGATTTTTCGACTAAACATCTGATGGTGAGAAGATGACACAAAGATCATTCTGATAAAACTTCCATGGGCAAGTTGTCATGACACGGAATATTTAGAAATCATCTCCAGTTTATATATAACCCGTTGAATTGGAACACACGAGGAAGGCCAGAATACAGTTGTCAAAATACGAAAAAAAAATGACGATTACATTGAAACTTAATGAAAAATATCAACGTTTGAGAGCCACAACGTTTGGTCTCCGAATTTCAGTCAGGGTAACAGTAGTATATCACAACTGAAATGTTCAGTTTAAAACAGCCATGACGAGGGCACTAATCAATCTATGATCGTGACAATACCTTATCTTAGATATTCGGAGAGAAAGAAGGCCAGGGGCCAAAATGGCTGAGATCTCATGATAAAGATAACCAAGACAACGAGACTAATGCGAAAGAATCAATGTATCATAGTAACAGCATCTCATCTGAAATATTCAGACAGAACGAATGCCGGAAGGCACAGCAGTCGAAACCCGCTGATAAAGACAAATATTACGAAGAAACTTATCTGAAAGAATCAATCTATAATAGTAACAACATCTCATCTCAGATATTTAGACACAGAGAAGGCTAGAGGCACATCAATCGATACAATATGACAATGACACCTAAGACAAAGAAAGTGATCAGAAAGAATCGATGTGACGATATCTTATCACAGAAATACAAACGGAAATTTTAAAATTGGCATCCAATATTCTACTTTTCACTTAAACTCGATGGTACTCAACTATATAATGGTGTAACAGAATCTCCCTGTCCCTATCTGGCTTTGATTTGAGCGAAGTTAAGCTTAGCCTATACATATCAAGCCATTTTAGAAGTTATAAAAAGACAGTCCAAATAAGATTGTATATCATTTCTCCGTTCGTCTATGCTTTTGAGACGCATTTATATTAGTCGTTGTTAATTTGAGAGCTCACTATTCGTTCAGCCAGTCGAACATGGTTAAGAGTCGCTGAATTATCGGTGTCGATGTATAATATATGGGAATGCCAACTGAATTTCTTTCTGCTTTTATTGAATTACGTGATTCACTCATTCTATACCTGGCAAGATTATAAGTTGGTCCGTCTGCTCGAAGAATTAGTGTCTAGAGGTGCTTTGTGTAAATAAGTTTGTGTGCGTGTGTTCATTCGTGTATGTGCATGTGTGTGTGTTTAAGAGTGAAAGTATGTATATGTATGACTGTGTGAATTTGTCAATATGTGTTTTAGTAGGCGATTGTGTTCGTATGTATTTTGTGTATGCGTGAGAGTGCGTGTGTATGTTTGTTGAGAACAGTCGCTCTAGAATCCGCTCTTTGGAGTAGGAGAGCGTATTCATATGCGCCTGTGGATGAATTTTAAATGTGCTTTGCTATGCGCTTGTGTGTGTTGGTGTTTATATGGATAGGGGGAATCGATTGACTGGTTAAATGGACATTTTGAGATAGATATGAGAGGATTGTGTCAGATATTAACAGGCGGAGATAGATATAGATTCACAGACTCAGATAAATAGATATTAACAAACTGAGATAGGAAGATGAATACATAGTTCTTAAACTGAGATGGATAGGCATGATAAGACTGGGATACACACAAGCAAACTGAGGTAGATAGATAATTAGATGGATAGAGAGATATCAGTAGACTAGTGTAATATGCTAGATAAACAAGACTAGAAGATTTAATGGTAAAAATGGGAAAACTGGGTGAGATACAGAATACGAAGAAGCTAGCAAAACATATAAGAAAATATCAAGTTAAATATATAAATATGAACAGATTGAGGCTAATAGATATGTTCAGGAGAGTGTGGTTAACTACATAGACATGTCTGAAATATCTTGGTAGATATGATAAAACTGCAATACAAGACGTATGGAAGACCTAGCAATAGGTTTAAACTAAGAAAAGGTTTTGGGGCGAGAGAGATAAATAGACTTAGATGAAAAGGTTGATAGATTTTTGTAGATTCTGGGGTCAATTATTGCTGATCGCTTGAAAATATTTTATTTTAAAACTACGTAGGTCAAATGAAGGCGTCAATAAACGTAACAACCAGATTATGATGTCTTGGTGTGATACAGTCAATCGAAGCTATCATGCGACTATTTCATTTTGACACAGTGCCATGTTGGGGTCGATCAATCAAAAAAAAATGGAGGAAGTAGTGATAAATAAATAAATCATATCCCCACATGTTTGGTGGATTACTGAAAGATTTTATTTTTTGGAAAACCAACTGGGAACAAATAATAACCAATTCAGCATGGAGGTAAACACGTAAATCTACTCCTACTAAAAACATATTTTGTTGGGTGGGATTTGAAGAAATAGTTAAATATTTTTTTACATAATACGGAGTAAAATTTGAAATTTTCAGCTCTCTAGCTCCATTGGTGCAACCAGTGCACATGATACATACAATATAGCTTATAAAAAAAAACTTATAATGATAGTTTTTGTGACAGCTCTAGTTGACAGTTACCAATTATTGGATTGAGATTTAGAGATAGATTTTGTTGGATAAATATACAAGGTTTTAACGAAAGTTTTATCTGTTTTTTTACTCTGATGTTTATTTTGAATCCATTCTCGCTGTTACGGTTGACAAACAATCAAATGCTAGCCATGTGACCTAATGTGAAAGGGCTAAAAAAAGTCAAAGCAGAGCAATTTGTTCCACATTACTTGTCCATAGCACATCATCACCAGCGAGCTGATCGTTACGACTCACTGAATCCTCTATGGCTCAAGACGTCTTTTTTGGGACAAAACCTTTGCGCGTTCAGCAGGATATCCAGGGAATCATCAATAACTTGATCTCCAAATTATAACCAAACAGTCACAACTGAGGTTTGCTGACTGCAACTTGGCGTTTGAAAACAGCTTAGGATAGAAACTGCCAATCAATAGTGGAGAGGAAGGGGTCATCCTTCATCATGATAATGCACGTCTTCATGCTGCTTCAGCGACCAAAGATCGCGTAGAGGCTTTTGGCTCGGAAAAATGATCCATCCACCATACACTCTTGACCTTACTCCAACTGACTTTCATTTGTTTAAGTGTTTGCAAAATCATCTTGACGGAGAAAGACTGGCATCAGGAGATGAAATTGGAATCCAGTGAGTTTCTTATTTCAGGTCAGAATCTGTCCACGATAAACTTATTGATAGATGAAATCTAGTTATCTGAAGCGAAGGAAAGTTTATCAAGTGTATCTCTATCCACCATTCTATATATGCTCACAAATAAAACGAGACATCGGATAGACCTCCTGTTACAGCCTTATATATATATATATATATATATATATATATATATATATATATATATAGGCATAAACGTTACTCTTCAGCCGTAAGGGAATTTTAGTTTATAAATTTAATAATTTAGAACAGCCAGTTCTCCAAATTAGCTTTCGATGTCTCGTCGTGGAAGTCAGTTACTTTCCTATCGTTGTTAATGTATTACGTTCACATTGTTTGCGTTATACACAGAATATCAAATTTCATCATTGTTGTTCAGATTTGGATCGTAATGTTGTACACCAAATATTATAATGAGAAGCATCAGCAGTTGAATCATAGACATGTTTCGAAGATTTAAAACAGTACGGACATTTTGCTATGGCAGACCCTAGCTCTTTTCATCGGAATAGCTCTTCACCTTCAATATTTAATGTACTTATATTTTCTTCTGTTTGACTTTCACTCGTCTCAAGTGATTTAAATTTTCATATTTACTTTTATTTCACTGTTACATAACATATATATGTTCGTGATCAATGAATTAGGTACTTTATATAGAATTTCACGTGTGCATTAATTGTTGTAAATTATCGAAAGGTACTCACCATCACAATCGAGAATTGATCAACTGGCTGGGTATCTGGCATCGAAGAATAAATATAATCAGAAAAAAATCTTTTTGTGACATCACTGGCATTTCATACTGGAAAAAATTAAAAATTGTGTAAAAAAAATGTAGTTTTTAGGGGATCAATCTAGACCTTATTTCCACTGGAAAACATCTAAAATAGGATTTTAAAAAAATCTAAAACATCTACATTCCAACGGACCATTGATAAACTTGTCGAAGTAATGCCTTAAAATATAAGAAGAAAAAAAAAACTTTTTTGAAAAAAAGATTAAAAAGTTTTCAGTGGAGTATTTATGCCAATTTCCAAATCTGTAAACATAACAGTGTGACCAGGCGCGCTGGAGCCGACAAACACAATAAAGAAAAGAAACTCCGACTATCTTTTGTGGTCACGATTGTTATATATATATATATATATATATATAGAGAGAGAGAGAGAGAGAGAGAGAGAGAGAGGGGGGGGGAGAGAGACTGAGAGGGACAGAGAGAGAGAGAAAGAGGGGGAGGGGAAGAGAAAGAAAAAGGGAGAAAAGAGGAATAAGGAGAGAGAAGAGGGTTAAATGACAAATAGCATGATAGCTCTTCTCATTGACCAACTTTCAATGGTACAGAGTTCATGATTTCTCACAACTGTGGTTTTGTGCCAGAAAGAGCAAAAAAATCAGAAAGAAAAAAAAAATGCTTACCACGGTGTGATGGTTTATGAGTTAGTTTCACTTGCAAACATGCAAAATATAACGCCTTCAACTTATTCTAGTGCTTGGGTCAACAAGCTCGTTTAGTCAAGCCAACTCCCTAATGTGGTGATCTGATATTCCCCTTGTGGCCATAATTTGTTTAATTCCTATTGTATATACGGATATGGGTGCGTAAGCTACGGTGTAACGGTTAAAAGCACCAAAAATACTGTAATGCTTTTGGGAAAGTCATGGATCCTCTTTTCTCCTTTCCATTATGGGTAAGGATAAGAGCACTTGAAGCCCCATAGACATATAGGACCGTCCATTTTGAGCACCAGGCTAGCATTCCACCCCCTTAAAGCCCATAATTGCTACAATAAACGATTCGATCTCAATTGATCGCACGGAAAATAGAGAAAAATATTCCTTCGTGTTTTTCATGGCACTGGAATCAATTTTGCTCTGCCTGTCTACTTGTCTTTACCTACCGGTACCTCTTAGAATATTTGTATTTGTATTGTCGTAGATATACACTTTTATTGAATTCTCAATGAATTCATGGAAATTTGTTCCGCCCTGATTGCTTTGCTCTTGGTCCGCAACACGAGGACGGACCTGTGAATAGATGTCTCCATTGATGTAGATTCTTTTTCATATTTGAAGGTACAAGCAGATCCTAACTGTTGCTATCGTACATGTTGTGGTAACAGTACAAAAAAGTACAAAAAAAAAACCCCAAACAAGCAACACTGGGAATTATATCATGTAGGAATTCACCATTAAAATTACAAAGGCAACCAATTAATCAAGTTAAAAATTCTGAACAACCCTTGAAATGCTGATAACTGATCTAAAAATTCACAGAATATTCCCTTACACCAGCGGAAGGTCGTAGAATCGTGAATAAAGCCGTATAAAACGATAATAATTACTACCAAATAATTTGTCTTCTGAAATTCCGATCTATGCAGCTACTCTCATCGTAGTTATATCAGGCATCTGTGGAAGCAGTGGTTACAACAGGTTGTCGGCCATAAATTCAAAGGAAAGGGCACATTATCAAAAGAGAAATATGCATACCTTACCAAATAGTCCACCAACAAAATTGAGACAAATACTGAAAACCTTTTGATCTGTTTTTCTTGATTGCAACCAACAAAAGATTTTAACATCTAAAGGTACTACACCTCTCTATATTACTAATTTGTACAAATATATCTCCATTTATGTAGATTCTTTTTTCATATTTGAAGGTTCAAGTAGTACCTAACTGTCCCATCGTACATGCATTTAGATGCAACAAAATTATTTCGAATGCATGGGTCTACCTTTAAAAGTTTGCCTATAAAAATTATCTATCATACATAAAAAAGATATTCTCACATGTTTTCTCTGATTGAGGTAATATAATCCGAAAATAACATTTATTCCATTTCATTGTATGCCAGCCCAAACTGACATATTTGAAATATATGTATTATATATATTTATCCGAAGTTCTGGAAATTAAAAGTCTCCGAAAGCCAAACTCCAAAGAACAATCTATGAATGTCATCGTCACCACAGTTTCACCTACTTGTTCCTGCTCAACCAAGTTCTTCTTGTTTATTTCTGCTGCGCTCTCCTAACTGTTAGAACCAGTTCAGACAGGTATTAACAATCTTACCAACAAGCTGTGAATATCCAAGGGTTTTTTTGCTTACATTATTTCTCGTTAGCAAAGAACACGATTGAAATCATGGTGGATATTGTGTAGGGACGAAATTTTTCTATCTCTATCGTAAAAAACACATTTATCATTCGATAACCTTTCAGGCTAAATCCTGATCGGGGAAAATAAAACATTCAAAAGTCGATATAACAGTGAATACCTTTCGTATACTACAACTGTGATATGATTTAGAAAAAAAATCTTTTGGGAAACTTTCTAATAATACAGTAATTTATCAATTTATTTTTCTTTCTTTTTTTTTTGGTTGTCTGGCATTTTTTAAATTAAGATATAATTTCGACTCAAGCAGGTTTTTTTTTCACAAACTACTAAAGCAATTTTAATCATCCGGGTAATTATAATTTAACCATATAAATGTATTCATTATCAGAAAGGTATTAGGTGTTCAAATTTTAATTCTATTGAAGATGTCATTGAGTATATAACTTGTTTCGAAAGTACAGAAGTTACATTTCACACTTTACGGAGGAAATACAATGGATCGGCAGGACACCACATGCACACAAGCACACACACAGACACTAAAGAAAAAAAAAATGAGTAACAATGGGCATGATATTAATTTATCTGAAAAAATCTAACTTCCACGTCCTTCTTTCAAGTTACAAATGGAATCGAAAAAATGAGTTCGATACTCCAAACAAGTCTTGAGATGATAATGACCTATCTAAAATTTACAGAATATTTCCGTACACCAGCGGAAGGTCTTAGAATTGATCGCCTGAAAACTCTACTTTGCAACAGAAGCCACAAAAACAACACAGACAATAAGTTCATTTGTCTGAAAAGTTCTTAGAATCACTTTTAGTTGTTTTGTTCTCTAACGCAATGGTTTCATGCTGGAAGCCTGGCCTCTCAGGGAGCAAGAGGAATTACTTGATGGTACCCAACTCTCCATGGGACTCGGCGAAAGTAATATTGGGCTCCATCGGACCAGCTGCAAAAGGAAGACTCCATCCCCTAACTGGACTCTCTTCATCAAATATCGTGGTTTATCTTCGTCAAGATATCTAGCGATCGCACAAAATCGAGGGAAGGGTTATCTCTTGTTTTTCCCAAAGGAAATTAATGTTAAGTGAACTTAGTGATCCGTTTCAGTATTTCTCTACCGATAACCGCTAAGGTATTTGCCTCTGTCCATTTGTGGCCAGTTTCAAAAACAGCAAATGTCTTGTTCTGGCAGACCCGTTCTCCAATGTTGCATCTCCCCACTGCACTGAATGGTGGGGTCAGCTCTAATCCCCGATGCCTGGGGCACGTACTAAAAAGCAACTGTCGAGTGCAGTAAACAGTTTCTCTCTATTCACCTATACGTGTGTGGAGCCCGACATTGAGACTGACCTATTGTCAAGTTTGCTATTTTAGGGAGGTGAATAAAAACGGAAGCCTTTTGGGGTAGTTGAGATAGTTGCTTATGTCCAACAGATATCAGTGAACATCAGGTAGCGGTGGCCTAATGGTTAACGGAGCAGAAAAATGAAAACTTCGACTGAAACAGCGTTCGCTACGCACTGACGCCATTTGGAAAGTCTTGAATCCATTTCCTCCCTGGCTATAGGTAAATTCTAGGACAGTCTGTGCTCTTCAGTCTTACTCGGCACTCACCAAAGGAGACAAACAACTCAACAGAAGAGGGAACGTGACCCATAAATTCATAGTTAACAAAGCCCCACTGAGTCTTCGAAAGGCCTAGAAAGACGAGAGTAGTAATAATAATCTAGATAACTAGATTTTTCAGATAAATTATCAGATAAGATAAAACAGAATTAAAAAAAACGGACGGGTTAAATACCCCCACATCAAAACTTCGATTATGTGTGGTTAGTTGAAAAAAAGATTACGAACCAGATGAGACCACCTCTCTATCTTGGAAGGATGGCTCCACATATTATTCCTGGTGTGCATTTTCTCTCATTTGAAACTGTGCCAGACGAAGTTATAATAACTGAATATCAAATACTGCCTAATATGGCGTTAGGATTGGAGAATTAGTTTTAATCGTAAGTGTAGTACCCCATGTACGTTGCCTTGTGTCTGGGTGATTTAAGCTTACAAGATAAATGCATTCTAACTTTCGAGATCTGTGAAAGTCCAAAGATTAATTCTGGTATTTTACTGGGGATCCACCCATATGTTAGCGTCTCCCGATGAATTAAAATGGGTTGGATTGGAGTATATCTTAATATCAGCATTTAAGTAAAGGTAATTTTTGGCAACTACCTGCATGAAATAACACTTTTTGTTGCATTTTGCATCTAGTTGTTCTGCTCAGTAAATAATGAGATCCACAAGAGTGTCAGTTCCTCCAGGACCAATGTAATGCTGCAAAAAAAAAAAAAAAATGAAAATAAAAAATAAAACAAAACTGCTGGATTTTGCACGTTTCGCGTCTTGGAGAATATTAACTCCCCAAGACTGTACTGTTTTATATGCTGGCCAGACAATTTAACCGGGCAACACAAAGAAGTACAGTGACTCTCTACTCATTTCTCTCCTATAAAACCCACAAACAAAATTAAACAACGGAGGCTACAATAAAGAAGACGATGCTTCATATGATTATCTGCCTCTATCGTTGAAACCAACCAGAGAATCAGCGGAGGAAAAGGGCAGTGACCTAAGCTTATTGTTTCCGTCAATCAACCGTCTCTCTCCTGCAAGTGATGTGGGAAAATATGTCTGCATCGCGCGATCCTTGCTGGTCACTAGCGGCCCTTTGACTGGCATGAACTCCCCTACCGAAACCTCGTCTGTGAGACCAAGGCATGACCCAGCCAATACGCAAAAATGTAATTCAATATATGGCCAGCGATAGGAAAGAGCGGGTTGCTAATAAGATAATCATAAATTAATTAGTAGATATGCAATCGAGTGATTCTATTTGATATATTCAATTCATAGATGAAAAAACAGTATTAATTGATATAATTATGAAAATAATCATCCATTATGTAACCGTGACACAATGTAAAAATTTAATCAACGCTTGTGAACAGAACAAACAAAATATAGCATTGAAAATGAACAATGTAAGTTATACTTTCTAATATAGTTTTATGTCAGTTGATTTAGAAAGAAAAATATCCTTCTTTATCTTTAGAACCATTTATCCTGTTTATAATCATTATATTTATTGTTATAACAGCTAATGGACATTTTTAATGATTGTGTAATCAATTCCGTGGAAAATGACCGAAAATGCTAAAAAACTACCAATATTCATGCATTGCAGAGTGACAGAATGACTATTGGCGTCAGCTGCCACTTTCCAGGGTGGGGGACAAAAGCATATATTTCCAAAAACTGGGTAGAGTGTTTTTCTTTGGAAAGTTCCTTCGTGAAAAACCTGTTCAAATCATGGACAATAGTCATTTATTGTGTCAAAGGTGCCACCTTTCAACTCTCTCATCTCAGTGAGGGGGCGTAATCTCGGGGTGGGGATGAAATGCACTGTTTGCCCTCCACCACACAGAGGATGCAAAGGATAAAAAATGAATATGAAATGCACTGGGCCAGCCTGTGTGTATCTACAGACAAAGAAAAGAGAGTCATCACATACAATTTCCTCCATCTCTCGGAATGTGAGGTCCCTATAAAAAAAAACCCTATCGTTATCAAAAATTTCGTGTAGCGTACAACATTATTTCATATGGGAAAATTTGAGGGTTCCCAGTCCACCAAATTGCTGATGGTGGTTTGTTAGACAAAAACGCCGGAGTTTGGAGTACTCAATGGGAGGTACAAGGGACGGGTTTTGGACAGAGAGAGGCAGAGAAAGAGAGGGGGGAGAAACAGTGGGGGAGACAGAGAGAGAGAGAGAGAGAGAGAGAGAGGGGGCGAGAGAAAATGCACACTGCCTCTACAACGGTTTGCAGAATGACAAATGCTGACCACATTCTTTGCTGTTTGTCTTTTTTGTATTCCCGAACAAGTGGCATAAAGCAAACTGTTAAAAAAGCTATCTCTTCTTGTATCTCTTAAGTATGCAACTTCGGAACCAATCAACTGGTACAAAATCACGGTTAAATACAGTCAATAGAGACACTATTCTGAACTGTCTGAGCAAACCATTCAATGGACTTTGCCATAGCTAAGCATTATTCGGAGAATGAGTCAGTTCCTTTTGATTTGCCTAGAAATAAAGTGTAGAACGGTTGACTTTCAGACTTAATCGTACGACGGAAACATTTTTGAATCACGCAGTACGCCAACTGTGAAAACGAAATATATAACTCGACGCCGGAGACACAGGTGTCTTCTTCATTATAAGGTGAATGTACAAAGGACAACTCTGACTCGGGGAGAAATTTATAAAAAATAATTGTTGACAGTGATACCCCTTATAACCTCTTTATGTAATGGCGACAGTCAATATTCCTATACAAAAGGATGCGCGTGTTCATAATTGCTCCAATGTCCAGGAGTATCTTAAAGATAAGTCTGTCTGGAACAATAGTGTCTAGATATCTTGTTGACTCTAACCTGCTAGTGTGACCTTTTCCCAAGGTGATTTCCGACAAACTTAGACTGAATCCGAAAATATATGTTCAAAACTTTTAAGATGATGATGATCATTATTATCATCATCATAATCACCTGCAACCTTTTAGCATCAGTCACTGAACATCCCTAAGATTCGTTACATCTCTCTATCATGCGCGTTGCGGAACCAGTACTCTCAGAACATGTCTATTTCATCATACCATTTCATTTTCTGCGACCCAGAGTTTCGCCTATGGTGTCGGGGGATCAGCGTCGTGAGTCGTGATGTCAAACAGATGCCTGCCATTCTCGCAACATGACAAACCAATTGCCAATGAGTTCTATGATATCTCTGACTCCTGTTTTACTCTTATATAACGTGCTGATTTGTAATATCCTCCTATGGTGTTGTGCATGATTCTCCCTAGTGCACATCGCATGCTTCTGCCTGTAGGTCAATTTTTCCAGTTACGTTCCGTGTTTCAGCTCCACATGTAACTATCGAGTGAATACATTGGGTGTAGACCCTCAAGTTTTTTTTTGCCTCGAATTCATATTTGTCCAATATTTTTTCAGTGTCAATACAGATATTTTGTTTCACACGAAAAAATATAATTTACTGCAAAGATCTCAACGTAAGCTATAACGTTAATATATCACAAGTACTTTCATTGGCAACTTCATAGGAATGATATTTTTAAAAACATTGATTAGGGCGTTTCTATCAAACTAGTTTTCTGTCAATTACAATAGTATACGGACTATATTTCCATCACAAAAGCTCTGAGATTAAAGCTTTTTGTGAGAAATTGAGAATTTCGATTTTTGTAAGTCGTATCCGCTAGGAAGATTGGCACAACACAATCCTGCAAAGTTACACTTACAAAGACATACTGTGATGGACGAAACTAAAATTAGTTTTGTTTTTTTCAAAATTACGTTTGGGCTGATTTATTTTTTGATAATTATTATTTGTTCATTTTTATCAATACTCTAAAAAAAAAACATAAGAAAAAACGGCGATGCTCTTTTTAACTTTATGGGATGTTGATGTTTTAAATGAACGTTTCTCAAACTGTGGTTGAAGAGGATCCACAAGAACTGTAACAATGCTCCTGAGGGTTAACAGAAAAATATTAGAGAAAGTATGATGTGAAACAAAAGAAATATGAATAAAATAATTAAAATTGTGAGAAGTAAAAAGTTGCGCTAATACATTTACATCACACTTTTAGAAAACAAAGTGTCATTGAGACTCCGGGGACGGGATATACTTATTAATGATAAAGCATTTGAAAATGTTTGAAAGCTTTTGATGTATTGCTGTCTGTTCACATCCAGTATTTATGCTTTGTTATCTCACTTTACTTTTTCAGGTATTTATTACCTACTCAGATTCTGCAACGTTCACATGAGAGAATCACTCTCATAGGGAAAATTAAAAAAGCACTGTATATTCAAGAAAGAAAAAAACAAGATTCAGGGATATCATAGAATCTACTGAGAAATTCAAATTACAATAGGCTCGTCAGGTTGCAAAATGGTGTACAAACAATCGACATCACGACTCACAACGTGGATCGTAGGGAATCATATGTGAAACTGTGACCGGCTGAAAATTGGCTGGCGTAATAAAATGGAGAAGTTCAGAAAGTATTGGTTCCGAAACGCCCATGATGAAGAAGCCTGGCGAATCCTGGATGGGGGGGGTCAATGTCCAATGACGGACGTTAAAAGACTGCTGCTGCCAATAATGATGATGATCTCACTATAATTTTAGAAATATCCGTGTGTGCTTGTTTGTGTGTGTATAAGTGTATGTATGTGTGTGTGTGTGTGCATGTATGTGTGCGTGTGTGTCACTGAGATGACTCAACACATGCGCATTGTACGAGGTTGATATTGAAAATGAGTTGGTCCGTTCATCGATTGCTGAGTCAAGTTGTTTGGATCTACGGTTCTCTCTATGAGAGAGAGAGAGAGAGAGAGAGAGAGAAAGAGAGAGAAAGAGAGAGAGAGAGAGAGAGAGAGAGAGAGAGGGGGTATAGTTGGGATGACAGACCAGTATTATAAATAAAACATTTTGGTTATTATTTTCGATAAAGATGATATTTCTGTTCTGACTGTTAACAACATAGTAAATGGAAACGGTGCCTCAGTATTTCACTATTGAACTTCTTGAAGAAGAATCTTCGAGGAATAATATTTTTCATCAATCCGGAATGATCGTCATATAATGGTATACTTTCTAATTTTTCTACTCATTCATCCAAAATTTGGATATGATATATTGACGTTGATAACACTTTTAGATCTGATCGATTCATTGGTTAACGAGTCGAATGAATGAAAAATTACCGAAAGGAGATCTTTATTGCAAATTCATAGATAAAAATTTACATTTGAAATATCTCAATTGGCGAGATTATAAGAGCTGACCAAAATGATTCCAAATCGTTGGACAGAAAATAATTTTGATTGACAATAATGACTCGTTGCTCCACACGTCATAAAGTCAAGGTCCTTCCAAATATGCGTCTTAGAATATGCACAGTCCCAGTTCTATTAAATTCAAATTCAGTAGAAATTGAGTGAAACTGAATAGAAAAATTATATATATATATATATATATATATATGTGTGTGTGTGTGTGTGTGTGTGTGTGTGTGTGTGTGTGTGTGTATATGCTGTTGTATTTCTACGTTGTGGGTCGTCAAGCCAAAAAATTCTGTGTCCAGCCTTGTAACCGAAAAAGTTTTGGAGACGCTGTGTTATCATGAATTTTCTCCCCATTACCAACCCTCACTCCTCGATGTCAAATCCACAGGTGTTGACATTATTATCAGGTGGATGTACATCAGACAATGCAGACTCAAAGGAGGATGCTTCAAGAATAATAAGTGGTTCTCCGATGTCTCTGATAACCTTTTTTTGTCATGGCAACGGGCAATATACCCAAAGCAAAGAATGGTGTTTTTATAATTGATTTAATGTCCAGACGTATCTTTAGGGCGATCCTGTCGGATACGCTAGTGTCTAAGATATTTTGTTGGCATGTCCTACCCGGATGACGTCATTATTTTCCCAGGGTGACTTGCGCGAGACTAAGAGTGAATTGGAGATTGTTTTTGCCTTCTATCAATATTCGCCTTGTATTGTCATTGTGTCCATAGAGATAATTTGTTTTAACCGACATGTATACTTTGTCGGATGGATTTTATTTCTAGATATCAAAGAATAACGTGGCATGGAAACACTTTCATTGACAACTTTCGATGGATAAATTACATAGAGTTTTGAAATAATTTGATTTTGACGTTTCTTTTCAAACTAGTATCCTATGTATGAAACATACGACGTGGACTGTTATTCCATCTTTGTTTTTTTAGCAAGATGTCTAGATCAATATATTCTTCGGCTTTTATCAAAAGTCTTGGGATTAAGGGTTTTCCTTATTCCATTTCAAACAATTGTCTCAGTTCTCTTTTTGTCTTTCAAACATTGTTTTGGTCGATATATTCTTCGGTTTTCCTATATTTTCGAGAGATCTGGAATTAGGGTTCTTCCTCATTCTATTCAGGACTATTTTCTTTATCTTTGGTGTGTCTCTCAATATTTCGGTCAATTTGATGTTCAGCTTTCCGGTATTGTCTGGAGTTCGGCGATAGAGATATTTCTTACTATAGAACAACACAACTTTAATTCAATTGTGTCTCTGTATGTTTTTTGTAACATAACATTTCGACTGATATATTTGGTCAATACATTCTTTGTTGTTCTTGTATCATCTGAAGTTCAGAGATTAAGTGTTTCAATTATCCTGTATATTATTTGAACTTATGTCTTCATCAAACTTTGTTTACCCAGTTTATCATTTGATTTTCATGGTTTTGTCCATTGTTCTAAGATGATGCACGACAAAAAGACTTTGCTCTGTTCACTTATTGATGCAAATATAATTTGCAAATGTCATGCTTACTTGCACTTTGGAAAATCTTCACGGGTTTTTGATTTTTTTCTTTATCAAATAAAGCCAATTGTTACTTTTTCAACATGTCTCTTATAGAATCAGACATTTAGACTGACCAGCAAAGTGAACTACAGATTTCCCCGCTGTGTGTGTGTGTGTGTGTATGTGTGTGTGCATGCTTGACACATTTCTTGGGCCACTGCCTTAGAGATTTGCAATGGGTATATCGATGGGCACCATCTGAAATGTTTTCCTTTTTTAATTAAAATAAGTGCCTTTTTTGGTCTCTATGGTCATTTTGAACCAACAGTGCCCTTTATGCAGGCATTTTTTCAATCATCATCATCATCATCATCATCATCATCATCATCATCATCAGTCTTTTATCGTCCGTTGTTGGACTTTTCCCAAGATTTGCTGAACCTCACTATCATGGGTGTCGTGAGGCCAGTCCTTTCTGAACTTGTCTAATTTGTCTCTCAGTCTTGTATTCGACCGGTTTTGTATCCAGAGGATCCGTCATCAAATAATTTTAGATAAAGGGTCTATTTTCTCTACGAATTTTTCGAGATAAAAGGTACACGTGCAAGCTTCAGTGATTCATCTTTTAAATTTATGTATTTTTATATTTCTGTCTTAAGTTGTTTCCCAAATGATTTTCAAGGTCTGGTAAACGTTTATATTTTTTCGCACAAATTTTCGGCTGGTATGATGTCCGTTCAGGAGTGTCCATTCTCCATACCGACGATGATCTCACTTGACAAATAATCTGAGCGTGTGAAGAAATGTATGAGTTGAGTATTGGATCAAGATATGCCTGCTATGGATCAATTACTTTTTTGAACGACTTCCATGATGATACTGTACTATTTTTATGAAATTGTATAGGTCCAGTGGTCTCAACTCCAGTAAGAACAATAATCAATGATCACGGCTTCCTAATATTAAAACTAATACATACATATATATATATATATATATATATATATATATATATATATATATATATATATATATATATATATATTCATATATATATATATATATATATATATACATATATATATATATATATATATATATATATACATATATATATATATATATATATATATATATATATGTATATATATATATATATATATATATATATATATATATATATATATATATATATATATATATATTAAATAGTACATTGTGGATTCGCTACACAAACGAGCTCATGTTTCTGCCCTCTTTGGGCCTCATCAAGCGAATCAGAAGAGGCTTTACATTATTAATATATTATTACATTATGTTTTATTGCTAGCCTGATCCGTACCACATATACTGTGTGTATATATATATATATATATATATATATATATATATATATATATATATATATATATATATATATATATATATATATATATGTGTATATATATATATATATATATATATATATATATATATATATATATATATATATATATATATATATATATATATTTCAAAATACGCAGATAATAAAGCAATAGAAGAAGTATCAGGTGTATATGGAAGATACTGCTTCATAATCCCAATCAGTTGAGCTAGAATACAAGCTGCTGACCGATGTTGGGTGCAGAACATATTATGATATTCTCAAGTCCTCAAGTGTGCAAAAGGTGCTTAAATTATTGTTTAAGGATCTCTATCCTCTGTTGTCGATAACATTTATCAGTTATTTCCGTCCCTATATCCAGACACAAACTTACTGGATCATTGCAGGAACTGTTCACTCTGCAGAAATGTTTTCTCTAAAAACTTCGACAGCATTATAATTAGCCTGGGCCACATCCATCCTGGAGTGTACTTTAGAATATCTTTTGTGCTGACACCATTATCATTAACGAGTCGAATACTTCAAGTAATAATAAATTATGCCTTTGTTTACATCGAATTTACTAAAAAACAAAACAAAAAAACAGGTAAATATCACATTTTTGGCATTATTATTGAGGCATAGAAAAAGAAATTCAATGCATATCCACCTAATGAGTTGAATTTTCTTCTACGAAGAACAATGGTCAGCAAGATTCAGTTACATTAAGAGAACACCCCCCCCACATATATATATATATATGTATATATATATATATATATGTATATATATATATATATATATATATATATATATATATATATATATATATATGTATATATATATATATATATATATATATATATATATATATATATATATATATATATATATATATATATATATATATATATATATATATATATATAAGAAAACACAATTGGCATCACGTGAAAAATAAACGTGTTTAATTAAATTGAACATTAAATTTTCGGTTTGAAATTCTCGTCTTTTAAAGATGTTATAGATTATGAACGTTGTAATAAGATTTGAATTGTGATATGAGGTAATATTATAAAGTGTTGGTGGTGATTTGACAGTGTAGAAAGATGAACAAATTCGAAGGGAATACGAGTCTCTCAATTCAACAATTCCCATTGGCCTGCGAAAGAGCTTCATACATTCCACCAACCCTTTTAAAAAGAACGTGTAGCAGTGGTACATAAGACTGTAACATTTTCCATATTTGGTTTTGATGGATACGTATGTAGTATGTTTCCTGGTCGTTCAATAGAAGAGGGAGCGGGGGGTTGCATCAATATCAACGAAAAAAAGTAGGGTCAGTGGAAAGAGGGCGATCGTATGAAAATTAATAAATGCAGTCCGACTACTAACTTCCCTCCCCCTTTTTAAACAAACAGGAATCACATTACAATAATATCCTATCCTTAATTTCATTCTTCACACTCAAACATGTAAGAAGCTACAGTTTTCTGCTCTGCTGAAGGTACTTTTGAAAAAAGTTAATAGAATAGGCGAAATCCATAAAGCCAGTCCTCCAGACAATGCATTTAAAAAATATGCAACACTTGTTTCTCTCTCAATTCTTATCATCATCCAAGTTCCAAATGATATCAATATCTATAACTATAAGTATTTATCCCTATCTGTCTATTTATCTGATAACATCATTAGTGCGTTGTGTTAGTTTCATTTACAATTTACATATATTTATTTATGATTACAGTGGCAGAAAAAGAAAAACAACAATTAAAACATGAGTATGAAATTATATTAAAAACCAATGCTAATTACTCTTCGAATACTATCATCACACTTTTTTGATAAGGGCCAAGGATAGTTGAAAGATCTCAGACCATCAACTTTCAAAAGTTAAAAAACAGATATTCCGATGACATCGAGAAGGGGGGTTGTGTGCACATTAGAAGAAGATCAGAGGGACAGAATTTGTCGGTTATTTCTAACAATATATGTTAAAACATATGTGTTTGTTGTGTGTATGTCAGGATATATATATATATATATATATATATATATATATATATATATATATATATATATATATATATATATATATATATATATATATATATATATATATATATATATATATATATATATATATATATATATATATATATATATATAGATTGATCTTTTTAGAAAATGCCAGACAATGTTCCAACTTGAATTAGCTATTACACGTAACCAGAGTGTAATTTGTACCTATCCCATTTTATCCCAGTGTCAAGTTACCCATATACACAATTTTGAATCCTGTGGTGTGCAGCTGTCTCCTTTAAGTTGGGAAATGCCTTGATCGAACTGTCCCTGAATTGACTTTTAGAGGTTAAAAGAGATCATCTCTACCTATCCTCCGTCCATTTAATAGTGAAATTATCATTGTGCACAAATTTACATCTAAACGTTAGACTTGAAAATGCCCAAATCAAACATTTCTTGGAAATCAGAAATTCGACTGACCTTTAAAGGTTACAAGAGATCATCACTACGTGTGTTCATCGGGGTCATCCTACCCTTTTCATCAATTTGAAGTCGGTTGGTCCTTTTCTTTCAGATTTGAAAATGCTGAAATTGAACTGCCTGTAAATTAACTTTAACAGAATCCCCAGGGACCATGTATCGTCGAGTCTCACCAATATAAAAATTTGCGGGCCGTAGGGTGCAGCCAACTCCTTTGAATTAAAAAATTTCCTCCAAAATTAATATTAGCGTAGTGCCAACTATCCTGACCCTAAAATTGACCTTTAAAGGTCACCTGAGGTCATCACTGCCTATCCTACATTCATCCTGATGTTAAGGAATCCCCATACACACATTTGTATCTGGTTTGGTGCAAGTGATTTGGAGTGTAGTAAGCCTAAACTTAGAAAGGAATGGAAAAAAAAGCAAAAAACATTGTTAGACTTTATAGTATTAATTGTATGTTTGTGTGTTTGTGTGTGGCAATGCGTGGTGAAAAATGTATGGTAGAGATGATTTTGGTCCACTAGCATTGGACTACACAGCAAGAAGACTGAGATCCAGTAATAAAAATTTTGTAGACATATCAGACAGAAATTTACTATACTCCTCTTTATCAAAAGAAACAGTAGAAGCTTGAAAACTTTGGATATATAGGTTAACGGCATTTTCCCGTCTTATCATCCGTACAGGTTTTAAATTTTATGGTTCTATTTCTTTATAGAGACCAAAAAAATGTCCGCATGTTTGAAAACAAACCCCACACTCCCATCTACTGTATCAGGTAAGTCGTTCTCTTTGATATAAATGTTAAACATTTAGACATTTATTGGAGGGACGTCAAAATTTATGTAAAAACATTTAACTGGATATAACTGATCCGGGAAGAAATGTTTGACAGCTGACTATGTAAGTAATCAGGAATGATTGAAGCAACACGATTTTTTTTCTGGAAATGTTAGACAATCTACTTATAGTAAGTACAAAAAGTATCCAATACATTAAAAAAAATCATTTCAACATCCTTATACAGCCTATGAATTGACAGAGTCTGAACTAGAAATGAAAAAAATATTGAAACATACTGTACATTGAAAAGATATGTTAAAGACATCGGAAATATTTGGTTTGAATTCTGCCAATTTCGAAGAATCACAATTATGTTGCACTAAACTTATTCGATACTTTTTTGCAACCGTGGCACAAAAAACAAAAAGGATGATTTTGATAGTGTGTTTCTCTATCCGTAGAAACTGACTTTCCCACCGAAATCCGGTAGTTTCTTTCATAGAAAAAAAAATTATACATCCGTGATTTTTCAGGGTAATAAAATCGTTCATAAACACAGACGTAGCGAAGTGGTGTAAGGGTTAGTGGTACAGAAAAAACAATTTGAAAAAAAAAAGAGTTCAAGGTACGGCACTTACCACGTATGAGCCTTAAAAAGGTGTTGATCCTCGAATCTGCATCTGTCTCATTGGGCAATACCTTGAGGAAAAAATGTCACATCACTGGCATGCAAAATTGGTTGACTAACTACAAACCATTGTTAAATTGGTTATGAAACCTAACAAGGCAAGTATACCTAGTAATATGGGCATATAAACGTGGTATTACTTTTTGAATAACTATACATATCTGTATCATAAGTCCTTGTTTCCTTTCATCTCTCAATTTCGTTCGGAGGTATGAAAGAGAAAAATGGATGATTTATTTTTTAGCTGATGGTCTTATTTCCCTCTAGACTACTTAAATACCCCAAGGGAATCCTCCTTCTAGTGAGGAGGCTTTTGCACTGATTGGTTGCCACACAATCATTGGTCACCCTGACAGCCTGAGCCAGCCTGAATGCCTGGGCCAGTCTCTCAGCCTGGAAAATAGTTATGGGTCTTGGTAATCTGTGAGACGCCAAAGCTGATCACATTTTTATGTGCCCAATTATGTCAAATGGTCGTATTTTCAGTGTTTCTAAACACTGGTGTATTGCTGCTCTCATTGATTTCTTGGGTGCTAAAATTATCATTTATTATGTGAGCGTGGACAAGGACCCAACCAAACTCCTCTAAAAATTGGTGATTTATTTTTGATAAAGTTCGACTAGAAATAAGTGTTGTGGGTACATTGTGATATGCTAATTCTGAATATTGCATTCTTTTTCTTCTGTGATACTCAACCAATTGGGCAGACATGCGCTGGCCGGCGCACAACATTTGGCAAACTGGTATGAAAACTAAGAAAAAGAGAAATTGGCATCGATGGCTTCCTGTAACGAATCGAAATCAAGGTTTTAGTTTAGCGCTATAGCCACAATGTAAATAGAATCCTCTTTTATAAAAACTTGAAATATTTCAAACTAGGTATTTGGATGTCTAATGAATTGAAAACATACGAAAGTGAAAGAAAAAGAAGTACTTGGCGTAATATGGACACACCCGACATGACATTAGCACTGAGACCAAAAAAATGCTCCTCCATCTGAGTTTGAATTCCGTCCGTCAATTCTATTTTCCGAGGTATATATACATATATAAAATGCAAGTACGCACTTGTTTAGTGAGATCACGAACGCAAAATTCAACATTGAAATTAGTGCTGCCGGGAAATTATGATCTGCTGATTTCGACTGTTCCTATTCTCTGAGGTTTTAATTACTCGTCGGTGGCTCCACCATGATTTTGAATCAAATCATCAACATCTGAAAAATCTCTTGAAAAAAAAAAAAGCATCGACCCCATCCACTTGTAAATATGTTCAAAGAAAGAAATGAAAAAAAAGCATCCCAGGTAAAGATGATTCAAATACATTTATAATTTCATTTGATAGTCTGTGATCATCATCATCATCATCATCATCACCACCACCACCACCACCACCACCATCCTCATCATCATCATCATCATCATCATCACCACCACCACCATCACCACCATCATCATCATCAGCATCATCAGCATCATCATCATCAGTTTTTAATGTCTGTCATTGGACATAAACCTTCCCCAGGATTCGTCACACTTCTCTATCATGGGTGTTGCAGAGCCTGTACATTCTGAATAGTCTGTAATAGTTTTGAAAAAATACACATAATACTTTCTCGACACACCTGTTTTCTGAGAGCCTGAAATCGGCGAATATTTTTTCGTGAAACTCAACCTTAAAATGTGTACTGTAGGCTCATTGCCTAAAGTTAGCATCATAACTGCATTGTAAATATAGAGCTCCCTCTAAAACCCGAAAAAAAGTATTTCATCAAAACAGACAAATTCACAAGAGGTATGAGGATCAAATAGCTTGAAAACATATAAAATTGAAACAAGACAAAAGCTTCCGCTGCCGGAGTTTGAACTCGGTCCACCATCCAAAGGTTCCAGGGCTCTAAACACTCGGCTATTGAAATACCATGACTGTAAACCTGAGAGATATTTCATGAAAAATAATTTTACAAAATACCCCCAAGCCAAAAAAAAAAAATAAGTTTGCTGATACTGATCCAAAATATACATATAGTTTGATTTCATAGATGTAACTTCAATAGTTTCTCTTAAAATTCCACATGAAAAAATCAACCGGAAAATATATTTTGACGGACTTGTTTTCTGAAAGTGTGAACGGAGACTACACGAAAATCGATTATTTTCTGTTTGCAGAATTCGACCCAAAGATGTATACTCGTGGTAATTGTAGACATTTTGATTCTGGACATGCCTCTGTTTCTGTTCTGTGATGCATGGATATCGACAATTTAGAGTACAATCATACACTCACATACGTTTGGAATATAAACACATACACACACACACACACACACACACATACATACATACATACATACATTAATAATGCTACAATGAAGCAGCTTCCTATCGGTCGTAGGTTCAATTCCTGCTACAGACAAATTTTTCAAGAGGTATTGCGTTGTCTGGGCCAAGTGACACTTTTTCAGCATAATAACAGGAAGTCATTCAAAAAAGCGTTTCAAATAACATAAGGCACCCGTGATTATGTATATATACATATATTCCCATGCATCGCGTCCGTAAGCCGTAAGTCATCGCTACTATATATTTGTTGACGGTTTCAAGAAATAAAATTTGGTCAAAATTGACATTAAATATCGAATAGGCATATATATATACATATATATATATATATATATATATAATTGAGGAGATATTCTATTTGAGATTATAATCGGCCAGACGCCAGAGATTAACCGAGGAGCAAATGAATAAGCTGGCCACGTAAATTGATAGAGAAAATGAGCGCTGTGCGCGACTCAAGTCTGTAGGAAACAGTCTTAACACGATTCTGCTCTACCGTCTGAGCTATCAGCGCTGAGTGTGCTATTTTGAACTCCCGCTCACGGAAGGCTCTGCAAACTTAGTCGGTACAGTGGAGTTCATTTGAGACTGCCCCGTGCTGCATGCAAATTCGGGTTTTATCTATCCATTTACGTGGTCGGCTTTCTGATTTGCTACTTGGTTAATTCCAGTGCCGGACGAAATTTGTATCCAAATAAATTGATTCTACATAGATTGTGAGCAAAGAAAGAATTCTTGACGGGAATCGAACCCAAATCCATTGCTAGTCTCTACTGTACGGTGGTGATCAGAATAGCTTTCATAAAGATACACTGGAATAAGGATTTCTCCCTCTTTTATGGTCAGTTCTAATTTAGGCCATTCATCAGAGTCAACAGTGAGAGGACAGTCATAATCTCTGTTGCAATTGATCAGAGGCCAACACGGATTCCAGCGTTATTATTCCATCTGACGCTTCATATTGATACAATAAGATGATTCGAG
Organism: Thysanoteuthis rhombus; assembly: GCA_963457665.1. Lineage (NCBI taxonomy): Eukaryota > Metazoa > Mollusca > Cephalopoda > Oegopsida > Thysanoteuthidae > Thysanoteuthis > Thysanoteuthis major. The sequence goes on along the minus strand of OY735203.1, from coordinate 61,338,797 downwards.
AGTAAAAAAGGGAAGTAGTGTAAGAACATGAAAAAGAAGAAGAAGAAGAAGAAGAAGAAGAAGAAGAAGAAGAAAAGGAGAAGAAGAACGAGGAGAAGAAGGAGAAGAAGAAGGAGGAGAAGGAAAAGAAAAAATATCCAGAAAAAGAATAAACTGCAGAGGAAGCAAAGGGTGATAATGAGGAAGAAAATGGAGTGAAGAATAATAGCGATTGAGGGAGAATGTAAGGGAGAAGACGAAAAAGAAAGAAGGAAAAATAGAAGAGGAAAGAATAAAAAGAGGGAATTCGAAGAATGAATACAGATAGAAATAAAAGCAAAACAAATTTGGGAGAAGAAGAAGCAGAAGAAGAAGAAGAAGAAGAGTTAGTCCGGGAAGAGTCCAACACAGTTGATGGGTGCTTAAAGACATTTTGGTGAGGACATTAATAGGAGACTTAAATGGAAGATGAAGCGATTGGGGGGGGGGCATGAATGGTGCTGGGTTACGCAGTCGAAAACATGATTGATGCTGTATTTGATCAGGCAATCTGATAAACGATACATAAGGAAGTTGATGCCAATATTGTAAGGGGCTTCCGATACCTTCCAGGACCAAACTTGGCCCAGGATCTATAATTTCTAATGCTCTTCTGACAGAAAAGCCAATGAATCATCGATGATTTTCATTCTATTGCTCACCGTTTCGATTTTATGAGCGTCGATTACATTCTATAATCATCATCATCATCAGCAGCAGCAGCAGCAGCAGCATTCTCCGTGGTCTGTCTGTTTTTTTTTCGTATTTGAGCGTCACGGGGCCCACATATTCTGAACACGTATTCTGAACATATCTTTCAATTATTGCATCACCTTTTGAGTTGATACATTTGATAAATCTAAATCTAAAGAAGTATCTAAATATTTCTTCGAATATTTAAGGAGGGAGTGCTGCGAAAAAAGAAACATTCTGTTGTAGGAGTCATTGGAGACTTTTTTACTGGGAGTCTAAGTATGAGTTTTGAGTGTTGTGACGGACTGACTCAGTCATTATTAATTTCTGATGCTTCTTGAAACATCAATTCAAAGCTATCGAATAATTAGTATAGCTGACAACAATGAATAAATCGTATATATACTTTTAGGGGAATCAACTATATATATATATATATATATATATATATATATATATATATATATATATATATATATATATATATATATATAATGCTTCTTTATTTTAAAATGGTTGATTCCAATTGTGGAAGTAGCAAAGTTGAACTTTTGAAATGTAATGTAAAAAGTGCTCAGTGGAATATATTTAATCAAACCAGCACTTATAAATTATTCTTTAACAAAATATAACACGATTTTTACTGATTAATTTAATGATTAGAAATTTAATCAAAATTAAATTCCTTCAGTGTTTCAAAGAAAAACGTTAACAAAAGTGTGCTGTGAATTTCGAATCGAGATGAGGAGAAGCCACTATTTGAAAATTGGTATGCATTTTTTTTTATTAGTAGAATTTGATTGGGTTAATCCAGATACTATGTTTGAAGAACGAATTTCAATGCCATTAGTGTAATGCAAAATATTATCTACCACTCTTGAAAATGGATCAACAATAAATCACGTGACGTCTCCTGCAATTATTTGATCTTTATGTTGGTATCTTCGGGAAGTTTTTCTTTATACATCTAATTAACGAATCAATAGCTCCTTTTCCTCCAGTAGATATTCATAACTACGATCAAATATCAACAACGAAAGATAAGTTCTTTTCCTTTTTCTATTATATTACAAATTACTAATAACATTATGAAATGTAAGTGCAAGTGTATGTATCTAAGTATCTATGTGCATATGTGTTAGTGTATATATGTGCATGCAACTCTATCTCTTATTCTTCCTCTCTCTTCATATATATATATATATATATATATATATATATATATATGTATGTATATATTAGCTTAGCAGAAATTAGACAGAAATAATGTTAATCGAGATGGAGGATATTTATGAGACGTTGAGGTATGCATTTACTGGGATCAGTTAATAAAGTTGGAGAAAGGCCACGAAAGCAATTCAGAACGAATAGTTGGAATGCATTTAGTAAAAATAAAGACGTATTGAATAGCACCCGGCCATTTTGTTTAAAACTGAAAGTGTTCAATTAATGTATAATGCCAGTTATGACGTACGATTGTGAAACATGGAAACTTAGAAAATCACTTATAAACAAACTCAGAGTCGCACAAAGATCAATGGAGTGGGCAATGTTTCGAATAAAGACGGCCATTTATCAAAGAGCAGACCAAGGTGAAAGATATTGTAGAAATGATTAGGCACCCCAAGTCGATATGAGTAACACGCCTAGGGGCAAAGCAGACGGTTCAACAGGTTAGCCGATCGGTGCCCAGTGCATGTCAAACGCAAAGAAAGGAGACTAGACATTAGATGGAGATACGAGATTGAAAGGTTCGCTGATAGAAGTTGCAGATGTTTGAATAGACACTGTCGGTATGGAAAGTGCTGTGAAAGCCTTTGTTTGGCGGTGTACTGGCTGATACTGCTGATACATATATATATATATATATATATATATATATATATATATATATATATATATATGTGTGTGTGTGTGTTTGTGTGTGTGTGTGTGTGTGCGTATATATGCATATATATATATATATATGTTTGTGTGTGTATATATATATGTGTATACATATATATATATATATATATATATATATATAGAGAGAGAGAGAGAGAGAGAAAGAAAATGTGTGTGTGAGAGAGGGAGAAAGAAAGAACAAGGGAGAAAGAAGAAGAAAAAAAAGAAGAAAGAAACCAAGGAGAGGAAAGGAGAAACGATGTAGACGAAAAGCATCAATTCTTTTTCAAATCACTCATCTTGGATGAAACGTGTATATGAATATTTTAAAACTTTCTGTACACCGTAGGGACACGATGTATGAATATATATAAAAAGAGAGAGAGAGAAAGAGAGAGAGGGGGGCGGGGAAAGGGAGAGCAAAAGCTAGACAACGAAAAAAGATAGGGACAGATAGAAAGAGAGGTACAGACAGGTGGGTAGACGGATGGAGACAGGGGGAGAGTATGAGAGGGAGGGAGGGAGGGAAGGGGATATGAATAGACTAATCTCGTTCCAGAGTGACACATGTGTAAGTACTTCTTCCTTTGAATACTGATGCAAACGTACATCTGAAGATCGAAACCAAACTTGATTCACAGTAAGAGCTCTGTTAGTGCTCCGAATATGTCCCCCAAAAGGTAACAGTAAACGAAACAGTGCACACAAAGTCAGCAGCATCATGATCATGATCATAACGATCCTCTATCGTCTGTCAGTAGACATGGACTTTATCTATCATGGGCGTTGCGGAGCCAGTACTTTCTGAACTTGTGTCGTTCGTTCTCATCTTGTATTCTGCCGGCATCGGTTGCACATGTGATCTCTGGGGATCCATATTGTGGTTCGTGATATCCATCGGTCCTCTGCCATTCTTGCAACATAACCAGCTCATTACTATTTGAGTTTCCTAATGGATTCTAAGATGCCTTGGACTCCTGCTTCCCCTTAATATATTGTGCTGTATTGTGATATCCTGACACCATTTATATCAAGAATTCAATTGAAACTTTATCAACTAAATCTATAAGAAAGAAGGGTGCCATAGCGAATTTATATTGACCAGGGATGTGTTAATCGGGGTATTTCAGTATTTATATCAACTTCAATGCTTTCCGCATTCTTCTGACACTTCATTCACTCAACCTGTCCCCGGTCTCACTGCCCAAACCGGTATATGTGCAATGTATCCCTCGCAAGCGAATCTCCCATTTCGTATCATTTCAAAAGAACTATAAAAACCAGCAATCATGTAAGAATTCTCTTTCAATTCACAGCATTCAGCGGAGTGGCTCCCTCACTCTCTCAGCTGGAGAGTTTCTTTTCGGGACCGTCTGGCATTAAACAATTTGAATAGATAATTTTTCTTGAGGGTCATTGGTTGTACTTGCGGATGGAGAACATTTGTCCTGCACATGAGCGTCCGAAACTCTGTGAATCGATGTGGGCGTTTCCAAGCGTTATTATAGTTATTCCAATATCTTTTCAACGGCATTTGGCTTTTCACACCGATCCACTAAATAGCGTGCGTTCCGTAAAAGCAGTGTCTGCATTCTGCCAATGGAACCAGCTACGGATATTTCAATAGGTCCTTGTGTCTCAAGTGTCCATCGAACTCGTATCAATATAAATGCCGTTGGTTTAACTGCGATCTTTGAGACATCAGCGTTAATGTTCTTGTCAGAGAACGGCACGGCATTCACCCATTGGGTGGATGCAGGACGTATTTGAGAGAAAATTTATTCCAGGATTTGCCTATCTATCCCTGTGGGTATGTGAATGTTTAGGTGGGCCGATGATTGTCTTCTTCCTTTGTTACCACTCAATAAGCACCTATTAATTGTGAGTTAAGGTCGGAAATGGGAGGAATCTTGGCCAAAAGTAGAAATAGCGTATTTAGCGTAAATACTATTGTAACTTTTAGCGGAATATTTCTTGAAAGTTCCAAATCGCCTGGGGGATTTGAATCTCTGCCATTGATAGGGATTGTGTATAAAAGGTTCTGTTTACAATTTCGGATGTTTCATTGGACCGATCGAAGCACTTAGAAAGAGATAACAAACTATTTTAACCCCAATATTTCGTTTCATTGTACACAAACATTAAATTGTAATTAGATATTCGATGAGATTGGCCAAATCTGGCATTAAGTTGTATTTTTGGGTCACTCACTGACCGTCAAAATCGGAAGCAATGAACTGGGAAATTTATTTCCTTATCTCTCCCTTTCAGTAAGCTGTCTCCTAGATATCAATCAAGCTTAGCTTGACCTATCAGGGGGTCACAATGTTTGGCAACAGAGAGAAGATCGAACTCACTACAATGGTGGTTACCTGAGCGACTAACAAGCTAATTCATACTTTACAGTAGATATCCCATATATATATATATATATATATATATATATATATATATATATATATATATATATACATATATATATATTGAGAGAGATTCATCGACAAACAGACAGATGTTGCCATGTGGAAATTTCATGAGGAGTGTATTCATATAATTGTAAGGGTGTTCAATAATGTTTTCTACCTGTATACCGGTGGGTTGGTCAAAAGCATCTGCGCTATCAATTTTCCTCTATGGGATAGCTTAAGCATGTATTGAATGGAACAATAACTTGTCCAATTCGGCAATTTGGTCATTTGCCAACTTGATTCAATGTCCCTGTATATAAATCCTGTTAATCCCAAACGAGAGATGATTTATACATTGTATCATTACAACAAATTATATGTGAAACAGGGAAAACTTTGATGGAAATGCTTAAATTGCATTGACGGATATTTCCAAACAGATAACTGAAGTAACACAAAAAAAACTGAAAAAGATGTTTTTAATGTTTAGTTTTTAAAGCTGCAAATATTTCTAAACTATATATATATATATATATATGTATATATATATAAACATACGTTTTGTTCAATTATGGTCCATACATGCATTATTAGTTTCGTTCTTCGCAGACAATTATGTTACTGAGAATTGGATGTATGATTCGACGGATTAACATTGAATTGCCTTATACTATGTTAAAACTTCACTTGATATGATCATCTGTCATTATACGATGAATGAATGACATGGCATCGACAGCAATGTTTTAAGTCTATGTTCAGTAGTGTTGGCATAATAAGAGAAGAATTTAAATGAAAAAGAAGTATTTTACCCCAAAATTTTACAGAGGTCATTTTACATTTGAATATATCGCGTAAAAAAAAGTTTTGCAACCTCAACAGTCTTAATGGGACATCTAAAGATGGCCGAACCCTTACATCGATTAACCCAGTTTTAAAATACCCAATAAGATGAGAAAAGAGGATAGAAGAAAGGGGTGACCACTTTTTGACTTGATTCGGTCCACTGGGATATGACAAGGTGTGTGTCCTTGCATGTTCCATCGTTTCTGCTATTTTTTTTAATCATTTCATTTATTTGTATCTAGAAATTGCCTTTAATATTTGTGGAAAAAATCATTTTTCCTCAAATCTGGAGAATCATTCCCAAAATGGTCAGACGAGATGTACATTTGTGCAATTGCGAGCAAGTTGCGTACGGTAGCGCTATTTAGAAAAAAACCCCCAAAAACCTCAATTGGAAATGACTTTCCTAACCATTCAAAAATCCCTCAACCTATTTTTATGAAATGTCTAGGGGTGTACTCATGTGTATATACGATGTTTGTGTCCGATTGCTCTGACAGAAGACTTTAGAAAAAGTTCCAGAAGAAAAACCCAGAAACGTCCACTAAAACAAATTTAAAAAAATTTCCATTAATCCAAAAAATTCTTTCAAGAAGATAACTTACAGATTTCTCACATAAGTTGGCAAGGTACTAAGCCGAGCTGTTTGCCTGGAAGGGCTGACTTGAGATCTTCAGAAAAATGTGAATGAATTCCAATTTATGAAATTTTCTAAAATTTCCAAAAATTCAGGAAATCGAAAAACCGATAAAAAAACTCATTCTATTTTCCAAGGCTCAAAGCCAAATGATGTGACTAGGAGCTATGAAACAAAAATTGAAAAAGTAAAATACCTCAAAATACAGAAATTCCACCAATAACTTTTTTAAATTTCAAAAATATTTTTAAAAGATACGTAGTTGAGTATTCATGCCAATGTGTCTGGGGCTTTTGACCAAATTGTGCATCCTGTTGCGCTGATACAAGATTTATGAAAAAATGAAAAAGTTAATTCCTATTGATAAGCTTACATAAGTCCAAACACCATTTCTGGTAGATGTCTGGTAAAATACTTGAGTAGATTTGCTGGTTCCTCGGTCAAATGTATCTAGTAGTGCTGACACAACAAGAACACCCAAGTGGAAAAAGAATATCTCTTCTGTTTGGTCAAGTTGATGATCGTAGATACGGGATTCAATATAAGCGCGCGCGCACACACACACACACACACACACACACATATATATATATATATATATATATATATATATATATATATATATATAATATTGTGTCATCCACAGACAGCTGTTTCGACGTATTACATCTCTTCAGTGTGGCTATAGATTTTTATCCCATCCAGTACCACGAGGTACCCTCACAGAAACCCTCACATCGGCCCCGGTGACCGATATCCTACCTCTGGACTACAGAGCTGGGAGGCTGTATTTAAATGATATATACATTTACCAGACACTCCTCATCCACTTGACTGCTCTATTCCTATGGAAGAGCATTGCATAAGCTTACAATGGATGAGTTATATATATTTTCCAATATCTGTCAATGCAATTTATTCAATTTTTCTCGGTGTTTTTTCCTGTTTCCCCTATGCTTAGTTATAATAGTAAAACGTGTAAATTGTCTTTTGTTTGGATCATCAGTTGTTTACCATGTAACCGTTTTGGGGATTTAAAAAACAAAACAGTTATAATAACCTGGCACACTCTTTGTGTAATTTTTATTGAATGTTCACCATCTGAATACCGATTATATCTATGAAAGGGCTAAAGAAATTGTGTACTACGGTTGTTAAGATTTTCTGAGTAAAATGATTTTTCATATAATGTATAATTCTATGATTTGACAATCTGGAAAAGATTGAATAATTTTTACATAATATTATTTTCGATTATGCTGCCCCCCCCAAAAAAAAATATGAATAAAAAATAAAAGATATGAAAATATTTTAATGCTTTCCAAATTGCCAAATCATTAAATTCTACATACATAGTACCTGTCAAAAATGATTTGATTATTCACGTATTGATCGGTACATCAGTCTACGATCAGAGAAACTGGATGAGCTACCTAGGACCTCAGTGTTCCCGGTTGTCTGCCTAGGGTCAAAGTGAAGCTTCAGTTTGCTAATTTAAATGTTATACATATTGCTTTTTAAATTTGAATTTTAGCATATGATTATTGGTCAAAATCAGTGACTGGTAAAAAAAGTCGCTGGAAAAAAGTCCTGGACAAAAATTGATGTACGGTGGTAGGAGTAAAGACAATAGGATAGAAAGTCATAATACAATGTGGTTTTCAGAGTTAAAAAAAAGTCACATGAAATGAATAATATCTACTTTTTATTGCGACTTTTTTCCTACGATAAAATGATAATGATCTCTCATTTTCAAGTGAAATACATTTTAATGAATACTTAATCTCCTTAATTGTAATGTAATTGTTTTGCATCATGCAATTCATTGCAAGATTTGGAAAAAAGTGTCAAAAATCGTACAGCTTTAGAATATATTAAAAGATAATTTTGAATAATGGAAATTTTTAAAATCAAAAGACTATATATCGAGTTTTTCGAAAAAAAAATCAATGGAAGGTTTTGTCTTGAATATAGATGGACGATATAGTTGAGTTTCATTCTTTCTGAAGATCATCTTATCAAAAATGATAAACCATCAGTGTAATAATTGCAGCGACAAATCTTTCTTTGGAATTTAAATCAATAAAGTCAACGAAAAAGTAAAATTCAACTTTTGAAAACGTTTGTCAGATAGTTGAAATATTCATTTCATTGTAATAATCTCCGTTAAACCGGGTTCTGGCTTTTTAAGTTAAGGAAACTTTTAAACATTTAGAATATTTACCAGTATTGAATAATATGTATGAATCCCTGAAATATTTAAAAAAAGGTTTTATATTCTGGAATGATATCTGTATTTAATCTAAGAGGAATAAAAATGTCCAACCTACTTAGATATCAAAATTGAATGTTTCGGAGAAAATTAAATTTTGATTGCACAACGAAAGTCACAAAACGAAATCACATTCTCATACACGAGTTTATTTTTTGTAAATCTTGAAAATATCCTACTTTAAAATTATTTTTGTGTGATTAACTTTCCGATAAGAAAAATATTTACTCTTTAAAATCAGTAATGTGACCAATTTAAATGACCACACTCATTTAACTAAAGTTAAAAAATAATCCTTGCAATTATAATTATACAATTTTTTCATATGGTGTGCCCTGGCCCGATAGTAATGTGTATACTATCCCTTGAGTATGCTGCTTAAATTATTCTGAATATGCGAAAATGAAATTGGAACCTCGAACGTGTGCTGTGCAGGACTCATGTCTGTCCCAATTCTGCCAATATGATGATTGCTTCACTAAATTTCATAAAATTTCACAGGATTTATAGCAACAGAACAACTGTTTAGTATGTATATCTGTCGACGGTTCCGTTCATAGACCGCTGAAATGTTTTTACCTAATTCATTTCATTTTTAAAATCGATGTCCACCGAAAGTCAACTATATTTCTTAGTATGCAATTCATACTAGACTTGTGAATTTAATAATATTCAACTGGACAAAAAAAAAAAAAAAAAAAATCGTCGATATTTCATATGTAACTAAAATAGCCTGCATGGGACACATTTGTTATCTAAAGTCACTGGATTATTGGAAAAGAATTTAAAATCCTCCGGGCGATCTCAATGTCCAGTTTTTGTTTACTTTTAAAGTGTTGCTTTCTTTAAAGAGGGGGAAGAAGGGGAGGGGAAAAATCAGTGCACGGGTGGGGGAAGTCTCATATCCAGTGATATTAAATCGATTTGACGTCTAGCACGATTGAAATTGGATGTTTTGTATCAGAGGGCACTTTGAAGTAGGCGATCAGAATCAAAGAGATTTGAAACGAAAAGAGGAGAAAAACAAAGAGGAACAAGAAGAAGAACGAAAAGAAGAAGAACAACAACCAGAAGAAAAAGAAGAGCGAGAAGAAGAAGAAGAAGAAAAAGAAGGAGAACGAGAAGAAGAAGAACAACAACGAGAAGAAAAAGAAGAGCGAGAAGAAGAAGAAGAATAAGAAGAAGAAGAAGAAGAAGAAGAAGAAGAAGAAGAAGAAGAAGAAGAAGAAGAAGAAGAAGATGAACGAAAATACGAAGAAGAAGAAAAAGAAGAAGAAAGAGAAGGGGAAAAAAAAGAAAGTGTTTCAGAGAAACGCTCTCTGATATGTTGACCGTCCAGTATATATGAGAACTGCAGACTATCGAATTTTCAAATGCGCAATTCACAGCTTCGACATACAGTACTCCTTCTATTTTCAATTATGCGAATGATTTTTGAGACATTACCTAAAAAATGAGAAAAATTATATACCCATTACTCTACTGAACTCTCATGAAAGCAATACGTACAAAACTGTACGTTCAGCATTCATAAAATGAACTGCAGAAAATTGACTGACTATAATTCACCGACAACATTTAACCGACAACAATTTATCGAGATATACAATTTACTGAGGTTTTGGGAATTAGCTAAAAGCTAGGAATTGAAGCTAATTGATTTAAAAGAAGACATATTAAGGAATTTTGATATATCAAGATTTGAAAATTTTTTTTTGATAAATACGGAAGGGCTAATTAGCGACTCACGCCATCATTGTAGTAGAGCTTTGACATTATAGAATATGATGTTTAGACATTAGAAAAAAAGCAAATGAACGTTGAAGTTTTAGCCCATCATGCTTCTTAAAATGATAGAATCGAAGAAGACAAGGAAAAACCTGATCAGTAATGAATATTTTTCTATGAAGACAAACAACTTGATAATAAAATGTATTGGAAGTGTAACATATATCATAGAACGAAATGCAAAGCATTCACAACTACACGTGAGGAGGAAATTGTTAAAACTTTGATCGCTTATAATCATGTCTGAGAAGCCACTGATAATTTATTTCGTGTTAATGTCAACATTGAACTTTTACAAATGACCATCAATTAACGTTGCTTTCAAATTGTACGCAGCCTTTTCTCTGTTTTTTCCCTCCTCTGGTTTATTTTTATAGTTTTGTTTTATCCAAATTTTTTTCCCTCACGGTAAATCGCAATATAAAGTTGACAGATTGTAAATCTGTGTGTTATTTGGGTTGATCTTTTTTTATGCAAATTACCACGGTACACCACTTCGTTGACCATGAACAAGCATCTAAATACAAATATCTCCGTATTCATATCGTCCACATGAATATATTCTTAAGATTTTTTCATCTAATAATGACGCACAAAGTCTTACGTATAAAATTGATGGATTATAAATTTTGGGCGTCTTTATCAACATACACTGCTTTGTTGTCAAAGTCCGTTAAATTCAGTGGTTCCCTATCTCTTCATGACCAACAACCTATTTTATCCGAATGAATTTCTACACGAACACTTGGCCTTCGAAGGGTCTGCCTACTTAATTTGCTCGAGGCCCCTGACCCCAGTGTTACCGTTCTTGAGTCTGCAGACCTCAGCTTTAGAACTGCTGATTACAAAAAAGGTATTGATATGATTGTACTATGATATAAGAAGGTGGCTATTACACACACACACACACACACACACACACACACACATATATATATATATATATATATATATATATATATATATATATATATATATATGTATATATATATATATGGGGGATGAAGCTTGTAAAAGGTCTATCTGAAAATTATCCAGTCATGTAATATCAACAAAAAGCAGTCTATGTTGAGTAGTGGGGCCTTATTCTTCTCCGTTACAGGACTTTACATACTTATCAAACTGTTCCTTAAACGTGTCAAAACAATCTGCAAAATTCTTTTTTAGCTTCATCATCAGCTGCCTTGAAGCAATTCTCTTAATATCGTCCATATCCTGGAAAAGACAGATTTTACAAGGTAACAAATCCAGACTGTAGGGTTGGGGCTGATACGGTGTTTTGCAAAAAAAAAAAATTAAAAAAAAAAAAAAAGCAATACAACTCGATACGGGTTAGAGAGGTAGGATTGGACATTTTGAATGTAAAGGTCACACAGTGTACTAGCTTTCTTAGTGGTTCATCTCTACCGACTGAGCAACACAACGAGAGAATATCTGGTGACGCCTGCACAGCAAGGTCCCCTTTGATTGTTGGAAGAGATACATCGAAGATGCAGAACTGCACGGACGGATTTTCCAAATCGATTGATACTTCCAAGACAGACGTTGTTTGTGCATTGATTATAATTCGTGACTGAAATAGTTAAGTATTCAGCATCAGGGAGGGAAGTTAGTGGGTAAAGATGAATGCTGATTTTCGGGGTAAGTAAGTCGTTCTCTTCTTAGATGACTGATGTAAAGCATTTTATATTCACTTTACTACTTATGGTCTCTGAGACTAGTTTATAAAGTCTTGCCTAACGAAGAAGCATCTATATTTACAGAGCTTAACATGGTTTAGCTAAAGGTTAGGAATCTGAGGTAACCGGTGATATCAAAATCACTGTGTTAGTATTGTTTGTCGACCACAACACTGTAACAAAACACCTGAAGTACTTAACAAAAGACTACAAGCAACACCTAGTGACAACCAATTTCACTTTAGTAGGCTCAATAAACTTATCATTGCTCAACGGCGAGCGTATTTGTCAATTTTCACTGTGTATGGCCTCCTCATCACATGACATTCTGCCAAAAATATCGTGTCATATGACTGTTTTCGTTGAACACGATGGAAATTTGCCGATTTGATTTTGATGTCAACAGACTTTTGGCACCAGAGCCGGGTATCATTTTGTTGAGTCACTTACAGAACACGGCACCGTCCTGTCAAGATTTACCATCATTCATGTTGTTAGCGTCGCCGTTTTTCCATCAATACCGGTACAAGAAACAAAAAGATACTACTTTAGCGTGCAATCTATAGCAGTATCAGTAGTCATGCTCTACAGTAGAGTCCGGTCAACCAAGACCCCACCTAACCCGACCTGACAGACCTGACAGACTAAGTGTATAGTTCTATCAAAGGACATTTGACTTGTATATTCCAACTAAGAATCAAAATCTACGTTCCTAACTTCGAACTCTATTGCTATTCAATTGATTTTTCAATACGTTCACATGAAATGAAACATTCACTTTCTTTTCTGACCAACCATTTAGTTTCTAATACAATAAATAGACCTTAAATTGTCTTCTATTTCCGATGATATTCAGCCAAGTTTTTAGTTCTGTTCAATACATCGTTATTTATATAACAAATTATGTAATCGCTTTTTTGTAATTTTGTAATTAATCCTCCCCGCTGTGTACGGTCGGGCAATATACCAACCAAACCAGGAGGCTCTAGCAACCTCATTAAATAAACAAGGTGACGTGGCAAAGGCACAGAGAATAATCTCATTGGCTGACGTATCACCGGGAAATAAATCAAAAGCCCAATTAAAACTATGACTGATGGCAACTGCCATTCGAAGGTTCGAGAAACGATGCTAAGCAACTTAGGAAAGCGCTACTGGAATAGGAGTCGTAATTTGATCAGGTCCAGCTGGGTCACCTGGGCAAGCGGGGGTCTGAAGTTGGGGAACTTGAACCCCTGAGGGCGTATCTCATTGCATCAAGTAGATGTATCAATTGAATTCAGCTTTCTAGTCCTATTCTTTGGTTTCGTTTTTCTGTTTTAAATTTTGCAATTACACTAGAATTTCAAAATATCTTTCTAATATTTCTTTTTATATAAAACAATACTCTACTGCTTTCGATATTTCTTGAATATCAAAATGATCTTTTTTAAAATTCAAATGTAAAAATGAACTCATGTTATAAGAAAAATCTTATAATTTTGTTTTTAATTTTATTTACAATAAAATAGATATAAACATGTTTAGCTGAAATTTTATGAATAGAAATCGAAAGTAGATATGGAGAGTTTATTTATTGTAACTTGAGCACAAAATTATTTGGAATAATAATCCAATTCACTAAGGCCCATCATTTTACATTTTAGGTAAATAGAATTGAGAATGTGAAGAAATAATTTGTCAGTGATTACAATAAGTTTCATTTAATTTAAATAGAATCAATAAATCTAATGGACCAATTATATTATACAGAAGGTAAATATACCTAATTTCATTTAAAGTGATTCTACAAATGGATACGTGATTTCTTTTTTAACGTCTTACAGTGTAAATATTCCAAGTTAGCTCAACGCCATAGTAATGAATATCCCGGTAGATCACACACTATAGTGTAAATAGCCCTGTATTGCTGTTCACAGGTAACGATCCATCGTTGAGAAGTTTGAGTAAGATCAAACAATCTTTCCCTTCTTTAAGCAAATATCACCACTTTTCAATAAATAAAAAACAAAAATAAACAAATCCAAACCCTCATCACAGAAACGAAGAGCATAACCTCAACACTAACCCCTAACTCTAAACCTCAACTCTACCCCCAAGTCAAAATGTAACCCCAAGTCCCGAAAATGTTATGCCCTATATTGTTAGGTTCTCCGAAACTTTGACCGCATCATCCTCTTAATGACTACAAACATCTGACAACTGACAGATCTTGAACCCAACTGAAATAATATACAAAACTGACCATTTGAGGAAACGATGAAAAGTGTTGATTTATTCAAAATCATGCAGCTTTTGAAAATTTGACCTGAGAAAAACACCATTTAACAATTAAAGGGGGTTCAATTTGAAATATGCCATCAAACCAAATCGATTCCTTAGTTTGTACCCGCTTGTTTATAGTACATTCAAAATTCTTGACGATCACAACCCCCCACCAAAAAAGCAGACAAACCAACATTCATTTTTTCCAATGTTTTTATGATCACCCCCAACTCGGAATACTCCCAAACAAGGTTGGTTGCATGACAGTTTCTGTTGAATGAGGAACCAGACCTGTTTTTCAGGCACCTTATTTTTCATTTTTTCTCACTGTAAAGCTCTGATCATTTTTACATTCGCTAAGTATTGATTGAAAATAAAAAAAAGCAGTTTCCGAAAAGATTTTAATTTGCATCCCTCATTGTTTGAAGATTGTCCAATCGAGAAGGGAGCTTATCGATTAAAAAACCAGGAGCAATCAGAAGACAGCTATCCGAATAAAGCTGTATGATGTGTTTATCACTACTGCAGCGGTTACCGGAAAGGAGATAGTGTTTACGATCAGTATGCAAAAGAGGCTTCACAAAGAATGCCAGTTAGATGACTACATAGCCACAACAAAATGGCAAGATATTTTATCTGGTAATTTTTCAGAACACTAGGACATGTAAGCTGATAAAACACAAGCCCTAACAATACGCTGCATATACAATCACATAAAAATGAACTCCCACACGCCCACATAAATGTATGCACACACACACACACATATACAGACACACATAAAAGTATTGGATTTTAAGATTCTGGCCAGCAAAAACATATCAAAATTACCAGGACCACGTTTGGGAGCTGGAAAAGATGTGCAAAATGATGGTTAGGACTGTGTCCAAAATGAGTAACAAATTGCATTAAAGGCGAAGGTAAAAGGATTTGAGATTAAACTAGACAATAGCAGTACTAAGATTGAAAAATGTACTTAGGAAAGTGCTGGAGATTTTAGAAGCTGCACTATCATTCAAAATACAACCAATACCCATCTGATGTAACAAGCAAATGTATGGTAAAAATTACACATATAAACCATACTATATATATATATATATATATATATATATATGTGTGTGTGTGTGTGTGTGTGTGTGTGTAACTTTTTCATTGTAAGCTTCTGCAATGCTCTTCCATAGAAACAGATCACTTTAGTGGATGAGAAATATATACGATAAACAAATATATCGCTTGAATTCGACCTCAATGACCGTCCAGTTCCGTGGCTCAACGGTAGGATACCAGTCTCCGGGTCTGAAGCGAAGGTTTCAACCATGTTTCGTGATACTGGATAGGGTAATGGATGGCCTATACCCACACTTGAAAGTTGTAATGACACTACATATTTATATATATATACATACATATATATTGTGTATATAGATATTCAACTATATTAGGCAGACGTGCAGGACCTTCCTTTTGATCAACAGCGAGGTGCACAGTTATCCTTATTCTAAGCAAAAGTGTCAATCCATGCGTAAATAATTCCGCTATTTTTGACGGACACTGTGCTCATGATAGCATGAACTACACGGTGGTTGGCACGTGTATAATAAGTCATAACTTACCTAGCTGTCTAACGTTGGCGCCAGCCGAATACCTACGTTGGCCCAACAAGGTTGCAATCTATGTTCTCAGCTTAATTTGTAGGGCACAACTCAATGAATTACGTATGCACACGTTTGGATAGGAGCCACATACTCTAATATTGCCAAGACAATAAGCAAAGCAAAATGATCTTAGTCTTAGGAAGCCCACAAAGTCCAAGCCAAGATGCCAGACTTAATTATTATGTTCGGAAACAAACTCTATTTGATAGCACCTATGACTGTTTAGGTAGAACTGAAAGCGAATGAAAAAATGAAAGTTATCTGAATGTTTCACAAGAATTATAAAAATCGTCGGGCAGTAATTATCAATCGGGAGGCACTTGGCTCCCAGTGTGATGAGTTCTTAAGGGGTGTCAGCCAAGATGAGAATTGGGGAGCTATTTCAGTGAGGAGATAGAGGTAAAATTGTTTACCAAAATCTGAAAGAATCCAGAGGGGAATCCCTGAGATTTGAGGTGACTTCATATCTGATGACTAATTCACCTTGGGTGGTGTACTTCCGCTAATGGTTTTATAAATTCAATTCTAAGATTTTGGCTAGACTTGAAGAAAATAAAACAAACAAACTTTAAACAAATTTCAAAACCATGTCTAGTCTGAGGTCGGCCTAACAATCAGACATCTGTTTTAATTACTGGAAGTGCTAAAATTCACGAACATGACAAAGTAATTTCTCAAATTAATCAAACATAAAAATATCGAATTTGATATAGCAAGACTCATTTCTTCCCCTCTACCATATACATACATACATACCCATATATATATATATATATATATATATATATAGATGTGTGAGTGTGTGTGTGTGTGTAATAAAATAACATTTTATTTCATATAACTGTTGATATTTCTTTCCAACCTCTAATAAGTAAATGATTGTAAGAGTTTAATTCAGATACGCTCACAAATTCAATTAGAATAAAGATATTTGTTTAATACGGTTGTACTTTTTGGCACTTGTTTGCCGAAAACTGCTTGATTGGATTTTGGCTATAGAAGACGAAATAATATTCATTACTAAAAATCAAAGAATCTGGAGTTGGAGACGGAACATTTACACAATTACTTATAATTAGTGAGACTGTAAAAACAATATTTCCAATGTCGCGTAAGAGAAAAGTTTTATTGTTTCTATTGAAAATTCCAACAGAATAAATATTCGTGATTTGATTAATTTCCAGATATATTTTTTTATTATTATTCTTGTCTTGACATTATTTGGAATTAAAATGAACCTGAATTTTGGAATTGATAGACAGGAAAGATTTTATCGTCAAAACAATTCTCTGATTCATGAAGAATTTAGGCAGCAGAAGTAATTCGAAGTAATTTCGGGAATTGCATCAATGTCTAATCTTGAATGTAAAAAAAAAAAAAATAGAAATAAGATTTCAGAAATGATATCAACGAAAATGAATGATTCAGTACTTGATAAGATCAGATGAGGTGTATGGCCTAGCAGTTATCCCTAGTTCAAGCTATGGCTGAGTCAGTTTGTGCATACTTTGCAATAATGCCCATGGGGAAAGACATGATTCTATCCAACACCCTTAGCTATGAGTGAAATTACGCATGGGGGAGTGACTGACACAAACTTTCAGTGCTTGTCGCCTTTCTGTCTATTTCACGAATTGTAAACCGGAGCTGATGCAGAACCATGTGATATTTGAATCTGGGAGAGGGGCGAGGAGAGCAAGAGCCTAGGTAAAGGTGGTAACCTATGAACGTTGTAAATATCTTAAAAAAAGTACCAAGTTCGATCTTGCACAGTACGTAGCCAATCAAGGGGAAATGGAGCAAGGGAGATTAAGTTGTGCCAGTCCTCAAAGAAGAAGAGAGCTGTGCACCCGAAAAACAGCATTTGAATATAACCGAGCCATCGAAATTCACTTAGCTCTGATTTGAATGGAACACAATCAAATAATGGGGATGGGGCGAGGAAGAATATATTGCACCAATTTTCAAAAGGGCGAACTCTACATAAATTAAAAATCAATCTTTTAAACCTTTGCTTTTACTGAGTTTTTCTTTTTCATTTACATTGCTTAGTCTACATTTGTATTGAATTTCTGCAATGAGGAATTATCATTGATATTCACTATATTTCATGGGTAAGTGTCCTTATCTTAATTATTACAGTCACCACGTTCCGGACCCTGATCTTCTTATCAGTCCAAGTAAATCAGTGTAAAACAAGTTTATATCATTATTACATATACATTTTTTTATGATGTTTTGTTTGGGCTTGCACTTGCCACTTGTCCCTGTAGCCCAGTGCTAAGAATGGGTGGGCGTTAATCGAACCACTTTCCCACACGTAGGATCGCAAGTTGGATTTGTACTGGGAACTTATCATTTCATTACGATCCGTGTTGTTGATTCATTTACTCACTGACGAACGGAGATCGACCTGAATTAAGTTGCAATAAAAATTAGCCAAAGTTGAGATAGAAGTAAATTGTGACAGAAATGTATAATGATGATTTGCAATAGTCATCGAATAAATTGAATCAATTACTGTTCAGTATTAGTGTGGTAAAAAGTCAAATCTTGAAAAAGAAAATAGTTGAGATGATTGTGTTGCGCTTATTCTCAAAATCCGGAAGTTTGAAATCTTAAAAAATCAGCATTGAAAACATTGGCTTCCACATGGGCATGAACGATGTTTTGTGGCAACACGATGCACCACAACTTTTTTGAAAATGTCGCTGGTCAGAACTGGATCGGCAAAGAACATGAACTAGATCTTTCTGAATCTTTTTTTACAAGCATACTCGCCTTTTGAATGCTTGCTCTACACCACTTCCTCGGTCATATATCTACCCTTCCATATATATATATATATATATATATATATATATATATATATATATATATATATGTCGATGATATTGAATAGAATAAATGAATAATGGATATCAAAATAAATGAATTCGTATCGATATCAAGGGACTTCGGTAACTAAAAAATGGGTCCAGTCTTTGTCAGAATGAGAGATTATTGCTTTGACTTGAACGAGGGAAAGTGGAAAACATTTGGCTCCAGTCCATTTGCTTGACTGATAAGCATTTGAGCGGGCTGGGAGATTAAATATGAGATGCCAAGTAACATACTAAGTATATTAATGAAATAACCCATTGAGGTATTACTACCAGCTACGGTTTCGTTCAAATCATGTACATAAAGATACTGTATTTAATGATTTAAAAGAAAAACAAATTGATGGAAGCTAGATGGTATATGACCTGGGAAAATTAACTTTGAAAGATGGTGGGAAAAAATGTCAAATTCATCGGTTGTATATGATTGCAGATATTCAACTCGAGGCAATTTTTCTGTATAATCAGTAATCTTAAAGATGATATCATAAGTTGATTAACATGCAATCTGAGATTAAAACCGACACAATGGATTAAGTATTCACATGGGTGAACACTCAGTAGGAGTAGAACGAACAACGAGTCACGTCTGTTGTTACACTTACTGATCCCTCATCGTTGAATAAGTCCGTTGTGTAACTCAAGTGAGTATTCCCCATTTGAAAAGAAAATAATGGTAGTTTAAAATAACACCCATAAACAACACATTACGATGATATCCTGGAAAAAAAGAACAAACTACATGTAGGACATACGCTATCTTTTAAAATCATTGCTGAAAGAGAAGTGGTGCTTGGTCAACATAGCTGGGGTGCTATGCTAGTAATAACTGTTTGTGTTTATTTTTTTAAAACCCAAAACAGATACATGATAAACGAATGATGATCCCATCAAGAAAAAAAGTATAGTATCATAATAACAAAGTATATGCAAAACAGAAGAAAAAACTGAAAAAATTACATAAATTATGATAACAGATATTGGGAAATTAGTGACTGAAGTGACACAAAAACATTTTTGGAGAGGTTTTTAATGTTCAGTGTGTATGGCTGGAAAGCTTTCTAAACTATATATATATATATAGAGAGAGAGAGACTCGCTTATATGTTAGTGTTTACATCTTCGTCCATAATTCTATGTATTCTCGTATTATAAGACGTGAGACTAATAATTCTCCACTTTATCTTGAAACAGAGGCCTTTATTCGAGATCTTGTCTGATCTGCTATCTCCATTTGCACGAAATCTGACAAGGCTGCATTGAAAGCACGAAGCAAATCTTTTGTCAAGTTTTTTCTGGACACTTTCCTTATTTGACAATTAATAATGGCCCAGACATGTCCAATACAATTCTTTACAGGAACTTAACGTAGCTAACAGAGTCGTTTTATATCATTTTAGTCGTGCTATTTTTTGAAAATTGTATTCTCCTTTTGTTTGCTATTCAGTATGGAACGAAGCTCAACTGCATATAAAGAGATGTCTTTTTTTGTCCATATAATGGTAGCGAGGTACACACTGGTTTTACAATTACTAACATGGAAACCGGATTCAGCAAACTGAGTTCGTATTTCGACTGTGACTGATTACGTTACCATCGCTTTAATACCATTGAAAAGAATATAAATCCCCTTTGTTCCCAACCTAAGTATGAATAAATAGCAGGATCGTTGGGGCCTTTTCCCCACAAACCCTGTCTATTAAAGAGTAAGTTGCTCCTACTAGTATAAAATCGATAGCTTGGCAGTCGTCATGGAT
Organism: Thysanoteuthis rhombus; assembly: GCA_963457665.1. NCBI lineage: Eukaryota > Metazoa > Mollusca > Cephalopoda > Oegopsida > Thysanoteuthidae > Thysanoteuthis > Thysanoteuthis major. Next base: position 61,318,007 of record OY735203.1, on the reverse strand, counting down.
GGTCCGAAAGCCAGTTGAGATATTTTAAGGGTTATGTGTCGGGCAAGATTTCTGGCTCCAAAAAAAAATCTAAGTTTGTGGGAAAACAATGAATGAAAATTTTCATCCGGCAAAACTCATGTCGTCAAAATGGAGACAAACGGTGCCTAATATGTATTGTAACATGTGATAAACTTTAATTTAGAGAAAACTTTCAAAAGAATTGAAATTAAAAAAAAATAATATTTCAAAAATATTTCCACAAATTCGAAGAATCATTTTTCCAAATCACTTTGACATCCCATCTCTATAAATTAATCATATCTCATTGAAGCCAGCAATAGACACAAATTCTGGTGGCCACTTCAAAGTATTTTTCTGCTGAGCAAAAGGTTTCACGAAAATTTTACATTCTTGTCTACAGATAATAGATATCAGGGAAAAAAACATCTGAAGAATCGATTTACACATCCTCTATTTTGATATTCCATATCTACATCTGAAAGTTTGAATAAACAAATATCTGAATCTTCCGGGACATCGTAACGTAATATTTGTAAACAGTGAACTGCATGTGGTTCAAATGAAATTACTGTCCAGGTAACTATCATACCCATACTTGGACAAACAAAGACATGCTGATGATTGAACGTTGTGCAAAAACTCTACCGGTTTGTTACAGTCTCAAATCATTGATATCTATTTTACAAAGATTATATTAAAACGTTTCTATCTTAATTGCAAATTTTTCACGAGACAATAACTTAACACCAAAGAAGCCATCCCTGAAGGAGCTTACATTACAGATCTTGGAACATTTGTTCAGGGCTGAGGATAGAGTCGGACAAATACACATATAGATAGAAATGAACAAACTGACATAGAGATAGAGATGAGTAGACGGATAGATCGATAGAAATGAACATGATAAACGCATAAATACATAGGGACACATCTGCACTCATTATACACATACACGCACACATATTTATATTTATGTATATTTATATGTACTTACACATAACCAGAAAGATAGACGGAGAGAAATAACAACAGTAGAAAAATCTATGCGGATAACACCTTGGCTTTATGAGTTCATTCACTAGCTCAATATCTAAGATAATTAACAGAATTACGACGGATCTATTTGTAAATGTAAAAGCAAATTCTGCCTCTGAAAATGCACAGATTACTTCAACAATACATTGGCAAATCAGAATGGCCTTTCTATCATAGATTATACAACTACAGATATGGAATAAAATCGATCGACCAAAGCATACTATTCGTAGAATAGCACTTCAAATAAGAAAACTGTGGCTTCATCAGAGACGCTATATCTACTAATATAGAAAGAATTGAGAGAAAAACCGACTGAGAACGCCACACAAACCCTAGAATTGCATGAAGATGGATTTTCAGATGAAAATCAATCGGTCTCGATAAAAGCCAAACCATCCTGAGGACATTATATCACACTCCTCATAATACATCAACTAACATGCTACATTTATGTTTGTTGCATGGTTCTCAGTGTGAGGGTCAGTCTCTTGGTTAGGTTCCATGCTTCAGCTCCATATGTGACTATCAAGGGTATGCATAGGTTGTCTGCTTTTCTTTTGGGGACTAATAAGATTTTCTTGCACCTGAAGGTTGAGCTTAGAGTAATTTTCTCGCCAAAGGATTTCATTGAGATACGTTGTCCCAGGCAGATGTGGTGGTTTACTTTTTCAGATTTGTGTTTTTGATCCTGATCACTGTGTTTTTTATTTCCTGGTTGTTGCACATGACCTTTGTTTTGTTGAAGTTCATGTGTAGGCTGACTTTCTAACATTCGTTTTTTCCTGTCAAAAGGATGATGTCTGCAAATCTGAGATTGTTCAAGTATTCACCCTCTATCTTAATTTGTTATCTCCCACGTGTATGTTTTGGAAGTATCCATACAACTATAACTAGTCTTGATTTCGACGATGTTGAATATTTCACACGGTGGTTTGCTCAGGGGAATGTTTTTTCATTAGTTTGAAGAATATGTTCGCTATATTTTTATTTATAGATGGAATAGCAATATATACCGAATGATTTTTCTACTTCCACTTTTTTTGTTGTTGCTGTGTTTAATTCTATAGAATGTCACCTTATCATCGTATTTAAAGCTAGTGTCAGTAAAACTGCTGTACTTTCGGGCTTTAGTGTATTTTTCTAATATTGCTAAATATCACTTTATTTGTAGAAAATCTTAGTTTCTATTGATTTAGGGATTTTTTTAAGGATTCTGTTTGGGTGATTAGATTTCGTTTCGAAATATTCAATTTCAGGATTGTTTCTCCTATGTGCAACATTAGTCTGATTTCTATTGATTTAGAGGTTTTTATTTTAGGATTCTGTTTAGGTGTATAGATTGCGAGTAAATGTATGTAATTCCAGAATTTTCCCCATGTGGTGTGTGGGTGGTATCATTTAGAGGAAAGTAACATAAAAAAAATGAATGATTTTTATGTTCACCCTAATTACATCGTTAAAAATCTTTTATTCATAACTTTAGTATTGTACTTTAAAACTTTTTATTGTAATTTCAGGAACTGCTATCCTCTTCAATTCGTAAATCCTCGTATCAGTAGATAACGATACTTTTAGAATCTAATTTCCTAGTAAGGTTTAAAAAAAAGGGGAAAATGATCAAGTCCGACACTTTGGCTGAATTAAAACCTCCCATTGAAACATCAAAGCCATAAACGTCGTTCTTTTTCCTGTCAATTGTTCTCATTTATTCAAATAGTATCGTTTAGTTCTTTTTCATGAGTATAAAGACATCTTTCCCCCGTAATTTCACCATTCTATTACTGATGTTTTATTCGTCGGTGATGCTTCTTACTTATTTATCGTTCCTGTTTGCTTGTTCCTCTTGGTATTTAATCTTTTGTAATTATGGCTAATGCAATTTATAGGAATTGGTTTGAGGCATCGTAGTTCATTTTGTATATTCTATTGGTGTTGTGCACTTTTATGAATATGTTGTTAGATTAGTTGATCAGTTCGATTTCCTTTTTTCAATCACCTTTGGTATGTGTTTATGTTTTTCTTAATCTAATGTTGGTGATGCTTATAAGTAGGTCTTGAATCTCGATGCTTTCCAGTAATTTACTTAGTGGTGTGTTTTTTTGTGTTTTGAAGCCGAAAAAATATTTTTCCTCAGTTTGCTCATTTGATTTGTTTGTATAGAAGAAAGGCTTTCTTCCTAATTTGTCCAATTGGATTTCCTGTTTTCCAATACCCGTATTAGGTAGTAGTGTTTGTAAGGGATGAAGACGTCTTTGAAGTGTATTTGATATTCCATTTCTCAATTTGTGTTGCTTGTAGAAATCATATCCATAATTGTTCTCAATTATTATGTTTACCTAGGAGCTTTATTCCAAGGTACGAATCTGTAATTCAATATCCGATGAGTGATAGGTTTATTTCTTGAAATGCCTGATAGTTTCAACATTGATTTAAGCTAAAGGATTGCTTTGAAAAGGATGGAATATTGGATTTGCATCACAAGCATGTTTACATGTTTATGGTTAACTTTAACTTTACAAACGATAAATGAAAAATTATTACATCCCTATCAACACATTACTGGGACCTGACTGGCAAAAACTTCCGAGTAAAAGGGAAAATACTAAAGAACATACCCCCAGTTACATATTTTACAAAAATAAACCACCACAGCCATCTTATTCTCATTGTCATCATTAATGATAGTAGTAGTAGCATTACTTTTAATATAACCACCAGTCACTTTAGGAACAACCTGATTACCTTTTCAAAATTATCTTAGATGTATTGATGCAAAACAACCAAAAGTACCAGAAAGAATTGAAAATAAACAACAGACGTCAAGTAAGGAGTACCCTAACATTAGGAGAGGGGGTAAAGTACGAAATGAAACATACCACAAATAGCTGATGGATTAACAACACAATGATAAAGAAACTGCCTGAAACATTCCGAAGAAGTTATTACAACTAGCCAGGAACCTGCTATACCTAGCGAAGATAAAATACACATAAAGATCAATAACTAAGCAGGGAAAATGAAGAAAAAAACTAAAATAGAACATGACAGAATTTTTCACACAGACAAATACCCCAATAATATCCTAAATAAGGATCCAAATGAATCGATTCATTTGCCCGAAGAAACCAAAGATGGTTTGAATGGCAAGTAGTCCCGGATACCTAATGACTATATAAGTTATGATGAATCAAACTTCCTTTTCAGTGGTTAGAAAAGAAAAGTACACACACACATAGAAATATACAGATGGATAGATATATGGCAACAGACTGAATGATAGATGAATATGAACAAAATGAATGATAAACTGATAGATAAGTTCGGATATCTATATATGACAGAAAGAGGGGGTGTATATTGATTGATAAAAAGAGATGAACAAACTGAAAAATAGAGACGGTGGGATTGTTAGCTAGCTATGATAGAAATATGAACAGATACATACGTAGACAGATTTGAACATTCTGAGGAGATTGATATATATATATATATATATGGAGAGAGAGAGAGAGAGAGAGAGAGAGAGAGAGAGAGAGAGAGATGAACAGAAATTCATGGATTACAAGGTTCATAATAGTGGAATATCTCCGAATAACCCTGAAAGGAGTTACAATATCACTCAACACAAGTGAGTTCCAACATTTTGTCACTATCATTATCCTTCCCATCAGTTCACGAAATCATAACTAATTGACTGCATTTGACAGACATTTCTGTCATTGCGGGTCTATGAATAACTCGATAAAATTCCAGTTCCATTGTGATTGATGGCATCTCAGGCTTATCGGTGAGTTTCTTGCAATGGCTTATCTAGCAATTGGCGACGGCATTTATCTCACAATCGATAACCATTACGATTGCCAACTTCTGAATTTGATGGGTTAACACGAAGCAGCTGCACTTTCTTTTTTTCAGGGAATCGGGGGCTATTTTTGTTTTAAATACCAGCTGGCGATTGCATCAATCTGATGTCCGTGTTCGACTCCTATGATGACTTTTTTGGTTTCAACTTTCACGAGGCCGGATACAATTCTCTCAAATTAATTGGCATGTGAAAAACAAAACTTGCTCAAGAATCCAGATATCTGCAGTTAGGTGTAAGATAATCCAGTGAAAGTTATGATGGAAAAAAATGGGCAAAAAATCAGTCAAGTTGAGAGAAACTACGTTAAAAGACGCTCAAATATGATACACCAATTTATTAGTCTTCATCATCTATCTATCACAATCTGCTCATACCTATTAATGCTTATAATCACCTAATTACATTCATTCTTTCCATTGACATTTTTTTAAATCTCTCAATAAACCTCTCTCAATCTATTTGTATGTATCTTTCAGATATAATAACATATAGATCCATATGTCTCAATTTCTCTGCTTAAACACACACTCACACACACACACATATATATATATATACATATATGATTATGAATTGCTTTATATCATTTCTAAATTCTCATTTGAAATGATATCCAATTGTTATATGGTGAATGCATCATTTGGCCTAAATGACATAAACAAATCTGCGACTGATATTGTTGCTGCTTCATTGAGCAAAACAGACCCAAGTAATGCAAAGACTGAAAGAATTGATATTTGATCCGACAAAATGATTATAGATTATATTGAAACTTATTTAGAATGGTCATCCGTTATCATACTTGAATGCATTTATTTCGCATATGATCTCTGGGAACCCACGTTGTCCAGCAGTTGACTGATATTCATGCTAGATGACCAGACTATTGCCATTTTAGTTTTCTAAAGGATTCTATGATTTCTCTGACTCCTGTTGATTCTCTGATATACTGTGCTGGCTTGAAGTCTCTCCATGATGTGGTGATCAGGATTCACTCGCATGTACCTTGCACTTGAGAGTCAGTTTTTTGGTTAGATTCCATATAGTGTGCACCGAATCATTATGCAGAAGAGTAATACTAATTAAAATTTAGTTTCAAGAAAGATAGACAATAATTATTCGGAACAAATACTTACCTGTATCCAGGCAAAGATAAAGATAGTTTTTCTTCTTGTAAACAAGCTGGGATCATATTTGCACTTTAAGAGTCCTTAACCACCGCAAAAGTATTGAAATATGAGTCTTCGAAGTGATTTATCACAGGTTGAATTCTATCATCACAAAGGCAGGGCGATTCTTAAGAAAACATATAGAGCAAATCTGCTTAACAGGGGCCAACAAACACCGAAGAAATACGTTGGAGACCCTGGAAGATCATGTGGACAATCAAATAAGGGCAATTCTTTTTACTGGCGAATGTTTAACTATCCTCAATGGACCGGATAAATAGAATGCTGGCTGCGTTAAAACTAAAGATAAGCGTCTTGTACGACTAAGCCTTAGCAATATGGTGGGTAACAGACGCAGTGAAAATGTGTCCTCTGGCTTGTCTGGAATATTTGAAAGAATTTTCAGCATTGGCATAAAAACAAGTAGCTCGGTTCAGATAAAGAAATTATAGAAAAACTCAAATGGACTTCAGACACTCAACATGCATCCCCAGGTATCATATGTAAAATTGTGGCCAACAGAAAGTAAGATGATATGGAGGTCTGGCTGATGTTCAAAAAGGTCTAAGTCCAATGACTGACGCTAAAAAACTACTGCTGGTGTTTATCTCAGCCTACCTACAAAACTCATCTTCATGCAAGACAACACAATTTTTCACAGAACGTGCGCAATTTATTAATGGACTGGCCACCATTTTCTCCAGTTTTAAACCCAATTGAAACTCACTGAAGCACCGCTAAAAAAGTGTATGAAAATGGCTGTTAGTTTGCCACCAAAGGAGACTTATGGATAGCTATTCTGACAACTGCAAAAAGTATTACATGAGAAAAAAATTCAAAAAATTATCAAAATCAATGGCTGATCGACAAGTATCTGTGTCTTGATAGCAAGAATCTTACATTCCAGTGTAAATGATCTATAATGGAGTTTTCGTTCTCAAAATCGCATGCTGTTAATTAATAGGCTTTAGTATTTCATGAATACGAGTTCTTATAACTTGTTTGAACTTAATTTAACTATGAGCTGTTTAATGATTTAAATTAAAACATAATTAGTGTATTATTGTGTTTTTTTACCTGTACTTAATAATTCTATATGGGTAAATTAAAAATTGATGAATTTGAAAAGAAAATAATACCACGTATTCTCCACTAACTGTACATTCAAGTTCGATTATAGCAGTCATTGGTTAACAATGCTATGCGAAAATTTGTATAAAAATCATTTACATTCATCCACTGTAGCAGAATTTAGGTTAGGAAAACCTATTCGTATCAAAATTTGACACAGGCTATTCATACACACACGCAAACTCACACTCTTACACACTCAGACACACACAAACACATATATATATGATTATCAGTTCTGTTAAAATACATCGAAATTCTATTTTTTTACCCGATGAATGTATCATTTGGCCTAGACTATATAATAAGAATAACCTGCAACCGGAAAGATTGCTGTTTCAACGTAGCAATGCTCTTACCATTGATTTATCCAGCTACTGGTATCTCTAAGGACCCCGAAACTGCTTCAGCTGAAAAATATGCATTTTTATTCATTCATGGTCTATTTCTGATATATTTGTATATTTCAACAAGGGAAAGATACGTCTTCTGGCCCAATGATAAACTCACCTTATGATTAGGGGAGATCATTTCAAATAGAGTTTCCATATAATATTGTGCAATTCATAATCCTTCTGTCCAATCATATATCCATTTCCTTGATACATGCATACACACATATACATACATACATACGTACACGTACACACACACACACACACACACACACACACACACATATATATATATATATATATATATATATATATATATATGCTCACCCAACTCTGGAATAGAGCACATTGGTAGACAGGAAATTATGCGTAAGTAAGAGCAAGAGTAAAATGTCTGCCTCTGGGTATGAAGTGAAGGTTTCGGTCCTACCTTCTAGTAGTGGATGTTGGATAGTCGGTAGCCACACTGAAAAGTTGTAATACAACAGAACAGCCGTTTGTGGATGATACAATTATTAATTATTATCATTCATATATATATGTATCGTATTTGTTGCTCAAAAGTTGAGATTGTAACTAGATCAATTCAATCCAATTCTGATTAGAGGGAGTCTAGATCAAATCGAGTGTACAAATGATTCAAAGAAAACTAAAAAAGGTAAATAATGGCGGATCACAGATATTTGAGGCTGGAACAAATAGTTTTTTTCCCACCAAGTTAATCTAGCAAAATGCAATGCTAAATGTAAACTAGTAGGAAACAAGTCTAATCATTATTAGGGCTTATAACCAATGATAAGAGAAAATACATAAAATCACATTCAGATATGATAGTTCATACTTCGATACAAATGGAGAACAACTGCCGTAGTGTAAGGTTAAGGGAGCTAGTCTAAAAGACCAATGAATTAATATCCAGCATAGGGCAATCTCGCTTCGGTTTACTTTGCTATCACACCCTTTTCCAACAGTTTCAAATTTCAAAAATAAATCGTAGTAGAGGAAAACATTAAAGGGGAGTCACCAGCATAATTGTTAAATATACACATTGATCAATACGCTATTTGTATAAGAATAAATACATACATACGAACTTATCCAAATTCTTCACAGACTGCCCCGAGATTATCTTCAAAACTTACACTGGGCTAATAAAGGAGTAAGAATAGACGAAGAGGAACCGGAGTAACCTCAGATCTGCTATGGATGTCATCCTAGTTGCTGAGAACCTTATCGATTCCTCCCAAATGCCTGACGAACTTGACGAAGAAAGCAAGAAAGTTGACCTTCACGTGAACTTCATTAAACCCAATTCCATGAGCAACGAACATGTTGATCGAAATAAAAAACAATCTGATAAAAAAAGTAGATCACTACATCTACGTAGGACAATGAAACTCCATAAAATCTTCAAAAGAAGAAATAAAGCAAAAGAATCACCCAAGTCGGCAAACCTTTGGCTTAGCAGGTTCGATTACAGAGTACTCTGAACAGTTTTGGGGGGAGAAGTTTATAACCAATGCATCCTCCCAATAGTCACTAATGGTGATGAAAAATGGAACTTAACAAAAAGATGTATCACTATACATTGATACAGATGCAGAACACCCAAAGAATGGCAAGATTTAAGGAGTTTGTCTCAAGTATCAATACGTGAATGATGTGAATTCAATTCTCACTGAATATCCAATTGCCAAGTCACACTGAACAAAATTTAATGAAAATCATACAAACGTACTCGGTTCAGTGTGATGGGGTGAACGAATGTATTTTGCAGACCAATCTGATGGTGTAGTGAAATCGATCCCGACCAGTTATTCCATTAGTGTTATCAGTATATTCGAGACGAAGTTAAGATCAGCAAATATGTATATAATATTCTCAGAGAACATCCTCACCTCCCTGCAAAAAAAAAAAAAAAAAAAAGAATTATTACAATATGCAATTTCCATACATACATTCGTTCATAAATGAATAAATAATGAAAGTTTTACATTGAAATCAGATAATTTGAGAATTTGGGGGAAACTTGGAAAAAAAAACAAACAAACAACATTTTAGCATGGTTCTCCTATCGCTGTAAAATTAATAAATGCTCATACAGATACCGTGAAACATTTTGGAAGAAAACTGAGAATAATTTAAAATTTATTTTCCCACAAACTGAAAATTTTGAATTAACTCTTAATATAAACGTCAATTGAATTTGGGGGCGGGAATGCTCACCTCAGGCAGGCCCACGCACAGTCCCGGTCAGGTTAGCGTGCTGATATCTGTTCCAGAAGAATATTTGAACACACTCTAGGGTAAAGATTATGATTATAGTAACCTCCAACACGAGAAAAATGCCTGAAAATTATTTGTTCTAAAAAATGAAAAATTTCCAGGGAAGTTTAAGGTCTTGTGGCTGTGAGCGCACTAACCTACTTGAGTAAAATAGTTTTTTCGAATATTCAATAAAAACGATTATTTGCGTGCAGGTTTTGCTGTGTGTGCACACCTGCCGGGTATTCCGGTGACCCAAGATGAAGCAATCTATGAAAATGTACTGAAATATCCAACATGCCAGCGTGTACACACATTTAAATATTTGTTTTTTTTTGCTGAGTCGTTTATGTGAGGAGAAATATATTAAATAATACATCATTTTTTACTGATATCAAATTTGAATCTTTCCTGGGCTACAACGTGATTGATCCAGATAAGGAATAGGTGAAAAAAAAAATAGAGGTTAACTCGAAATATTTAAAAGCAATATATGGGTATAATTCTAACACCAGAAAGTATTGAAATGAAACTGACCCGAATTGGCGGTAAATGACCTTTGATGACCTCTTATGACCCTCGTTGTCGACTTTTGCTATGAGAGGATATACCCTGATGCAAACTTTGTAGCCTAAAATTGCTTCCATTGGCGTTAAAAAGACCTTAGATGAAGTTTTTGATAACCTCAAATGAGATCAACCTCAAACCGCTCATCAATTTTGGCTTCTCAGATTTAAAAGTTAACAGACTGACGGATAGAAATTGTTCAATCTATCTATCTATTCATCTATCTTATCTACATACACTTATATAACCATATATATTTTTACCTATGTATATATATATATATATATATATATAGAGAGAGAGAGAGAGAGAGGGAGAAGGATATAAAGAGGGAGAGAAAGAGGCACACACACACACATATATATATATACATGCACACATACAAATATATATATATATATATATATATATATATATATATATATATATATATATATATATATACATGCGTATGTGTGCAATGCACATTTTGGAAGTAGTCCCAAATCAATAAATGCTTGATATACGACTATACTGAATGGTATCTATGAATAATGTAGCGTATGGGTTCCTTTTTTTTTCATGATACGATTAGTTATTCGAACAGAATACTCGTCTGGCTGATCGATTCCTTGTTATACTCGTAAAATTCATTCAAATCAAGGAAAACTATGGATTTTATGCGTTTCCAGATAAAGAATAACTCTGCTTGCATGGTGTCTTGTATGTTACGTTTTCATGAGGCACAGGCACTATAACGCTGGATCTAAAAGTATTTAAATATTACAAAAACGGAAATATTCCTCCTGATCTTGACCATGAACAGAAAGATGGTCAAATGATATATATATATATATATATATATATATATATATATATATATATATATATATATATATATATATATATATATATATATATATATCTTCTTTAGAAAGTAATTGTACTGATGAAAATATTTGTCATCAACTTGAAGACAGACCAATTTTATCTGCTTCCATGATCACTATTTAGGAACATTTGAGAACTACCGAGATCATAACGAACTAACTGAATACAGCGTCAGTTGAAGGTTTCCAGCATTGTTTCCAGGCGTGGGAATAACGTCTTCGTCAGTGTGTGGCTTCCCGAGGGAACTATTCTGAAGGGGATGCGGCTGATTTGCAATTAAGTTGATTATAAGTTTACTTACACAAACCTTCTCGTTTACATCTCGATACATCATGTACCAAACGTTTGAACGATATTTAATTCATTTATGCATTCCCCTGAACGTCAGCAATGGGAATTAATTTCTTGTCTACGGTCTTTAATCTTCATCATGATCAGCAATTTCATGTCCATTGCCTCACAAAGATCTTTCTGAGCTAATTCCACCGACTATGACTGTGTGAATCTCTGCTATGTCTTGCATTTATACTTCATCTCTCTAGCTACAGTCTTGTCATCTCCTGCTGCATTTGCTATCCTGTGCCATCAATTATCCGTCAATCTTGCCATGTGTCCTACCTCTCACCATTTTTAACATTCACTTAGATACATACATGTTCACATAGAGAGATAGGGAGAGATGCCATTCAAAATTACAAGTGATATTGACTGATTGATCAGTATTTTTATTTGTCAAACTACCCATCGTTTCTTCGTTAGTGCATGCTCATATTTGCTTCAGTATGGGTGCACCGTGTTAAATGTCATTTTACTAATTCCGAAATTATAATATATTGGATCTAAATACTCTCCTGGCACATAAGTTGAGATGAAAAAGAAATCAGTAAATCAAAAAGAGCCGACGTAGGGTTATCCCATACGAAACGTCCGTGAATAAATAGCTTTTCATCAAATTCGTGTCTTACTCACTGTCTATAAGAATTCCCACCATGTATATGTACCAGTGACGAATGGGGTTCTGTATCAGGGATGTGCTCTGAGATACGATGCAGAAAATCCAGTAGATACTTTAGAACGTATCGCAATTGACGGTGGTAAAACATTGTCCATTTCCCGAAATCATCAAATGCAAAATAAAGACGAAAGAGAAGTGGAAAAAATTCAATTGGTTGTTGAAAATGAATCTTTTAGAGCTCCTTTTGATTTACACTCTGATCAGAGGTTGAGACATGAGAAAAACTTTGGAACAAAGTCGATTAATGGCATTTATCGAAGTTGTTCAAAGTATACTACATATATACATCAATATTTCTACTCGTAGTGTTTATATAAAATGATTTTGCAAGTGTTCTTTAAAAATTAACGATAATGAACACAGTTGGTTCATGTGTAGGCACATGAAAGTTCTTACCTGGTCAGCTGTCCAGATATACGACAGCTGCCCAGATATACGACAGCTGTCCAGATATATGACATCCCTATGTTCCCTCTGTGAATGGAACAGGAAAGCCAAGAATTTTCGTTGGCTTCAAAATGAAAAGCCGAATAAAACAATACTAGGGGTTGGTTTCGAAGAAAGTTTTCCACTGGTGAATTGAAATAAAGTTTTGCTGCCACCATTTCATGTTGAGCTTTGATTAAGGAAGCAGTTTGTCCCTATTGAAAAGGAGCCTGCAAAATGTATTTTTGCCCGTTTTGTCTGAGGCTAAATTGTTGAAAAATGTGTATTTATTTGACCTGATCACAGAAAACTCACTTCTGTTGCAGAATTTGATGGTACAAGGAATAACCTGGAAGGAAAAGCGAGGGTTTCATCCTCAAGGTTCCATTTTACAAAGACATTGTGAGCAATTTGTTACTAAGGTTTCAGGAAATGGTATTGCAACGTGATCTGAAAATGACCTTTTAGATTTCCATTCGGAATATTTCCCCAAAGATTTTTTGAGCAGTGAGTTAAAAACAAAGTGGAAGATTTCATCTGAATATCAAAGACGTGGGTAAGAGGTACCAGGGTCGTTGGTGAATAAGTAAGGTGGCTGTCTCCTACTTCATAGAGATGCATCACAAAGAATGTACAAACAACTGGCCATCGAACAAAATTATGGAGCCCCAAAACTGAGAAGTTACAAGCATTAGAGAAATAATTGAATATATTGAATGACTTGTTTTATTTATAATTACGTTGAAAGTTACGTTGACAATATCTTTACATGAAAGTAATACAGAACAATATTATATTGATCCTCTGAAAATTGTAATTTGCTATATTTTCATTGAATTTCCTTTTGATTTTTCATTAAAAAGTGATGTGATTGGAACATTTATATTTGCTGTGTAAATTAGAGCCAGAACAAGTCATTACCCAGGATTGAAACATTTCTAATGACTTTAATTTTGTTGGTCTGTGTAATAAATGATAGTTGCATCTTCGCATGATTACATATCCTATCTCCGAGTTTGAAACGCAATGCGTATCCATATATTTTGTATATAGCTGCATTTTTAATAGCAATGGTCCATTAGTAATGTTGATGAAACGTCTGATAGAAGAATTTAAGGTTCTATCACGGATTTTTTCTAAAATATGAGATTACTTTCTGAGGAGCATGATAAATATTTCCCCCGACGTTATATTTACACATTTGCTTATTTCGTTACTTCTTGAACGAATAAATTCAGACAGTATTGGTGAGGCTTCACAAACTTTCTTTTTAGAGATTCGCTGTTCTCAGACTCCGCAACCAGTGATCGGAATGGGATTTTTGAACTATGTATACGGCTGTATGTGAGAGTTATGTTCGGGGATCGCGATCGGCTCATCAGGAATAAACAAAGAGAATCTGTGTGGCAGGGGGTTTCGGGGCCCCGTAAATCCTCGATAGTATTTTTTCTCTCAAAATATGGCTAATTTGGGTTTGTTTTGATACATGCAAAAAAAAAAAAAACAACTCCTAGCTGTGAAGGATCGTTCTAATCGTGTGTACTCTCCTATTTTCACCACTGCAGCTAAGTGCTGTAATGTAGAAAAGGCAAAGTCATAATCATGTCGGCGAAGGTAACATTTTATTTTCGTCTTCTGTGTAATTGTGTGCCAGGTTAAAGATACAAAACGAATATTGCAAATCTGTTAATCTCTACCGACTTTCATTGCTATCTTTGTGCTAAATCATCAGAAACCGGTTTTTACAACAACAGATATGGGAATCGGGCTTTCTTTGGCTGGATACCAATCACAGGAAGAGAAAGATAGCATTGCAAAGAAGAGACAACAGAAATGAATTTTCCCCGGATGTAAATATCAGTGCCAAAATCGTAAGACAGATTTTAAGACAGTCCAATTGTGTGGAATGCATTCTGATCAAAACTGGAAAATTACACAATATAGAGGGCAAAGGTTCTGTATACACTTGTGAATAAACCGATGGATCGGATGACCTTTGACTTTTTGCCAAGTATTCAACAATTTATGACATGTAAGTGCATAGGATGGCTTTCGAATTTCGGCGAAGGAATTATTCATTCGTAACGTTTCCCATCAATCGGTTGGTCTATAAAATTTGGTAAAGATAAAATTCCTTTATGATGTGGATAGAGCAATCCTTAAATCTTGCTTAATAAATCATACATTTATGACATATCCAGTATTTAGGTTAACCTTTGAGATTTAGGTAAACAAACATTCATTTATTGAATACCCCGTGTATTGGTCGATCTGTGGGCTCCGTTTGAAAAATCATACATGGTATACGCCGCGTACAGGGTGCTTTTTGGGTTTTGGTTAAAAATCATTCAATTTTGACATGTCCATGTAAATGTCAATCTTTGAATTTTTGTCAAGAGATTATCGATTTTTGACATGCCCCGTATATAGGTCGGTCTTTGAAACCTGATGAAGAAACTATTTATTACATGCAACTGTATTGGTTGAGCCTTGAGTTTTGTTTAAGGAATTATTCGTATATTAGACATCCCGTGAATAAGTCGATCAATGATTTTTAATGAACATGTTATTCATGTATTAAAGAGATATGCAAACCTTCATTTCGTATTAATCACTGCTTATATAGTGAGAATGCTAATTTTGGTGGTAACTAAAATGAAATATCACTCACGGTTGTATCTCAGCAGAGAGTATATATGAACTCGGTATACCCGCACAGATTTCCGGCTCCTATTACCGATTCCTACTGATTTTACTGCTACTCCAGCAGCACTTTACTTGAAAAATATAAGTTGTCTCTGCTGATAAATTGAATATTTTGCGAATTAGGGAAGGCATTAAATAAGAATTAAACAAGG
Source organism: Thysanoteuthis rhombus (assembly GCA_963457665.1). NCBI lineage: Eukaryota > Metazoa > Mollusca > Cephalopoda > Oegopsida > Thysanoteuthidae > Thysanoteuthis > Thysanoteuthis major. The sequence goes on along the minus strand of OY735203.1, from coordinate 61,302,405 downwards.
AACATTTCAGTACTTGTCCTAAAGTGTTTCCGGGCAATTAATTTATTACCTAAAAATAAAGGGAAATGTAGTTTGGGGCAGAAAGGGTTGGTCAATGGCCAGGGAAACAAGGCAAGTTTACCGACAGATTACGGTTATTAACTGAACATATGATAACCATGTATGCTTTATTTAATCACTGTTCCAACAGAGCAATATATGACACAAGGTGGAGTTTAATGTGGGTAAGATTAGACATACTCCTTCAAAAATTGGCTACGGCTGCCAAGCGCATCGCAATGGCCAGACAACCTCTGCCACGAAAACGTCCACCAGGGGACCCACTCCCCCAAATGCAATGGAGCAGAAACAGAGACCCTGCAGCTGGGCTGAGCAACAACTGAACAGACCTGGAGACCAGATTAAACCGGAAACTAGAGTATGCATGTATAAGCATGTATATAATAAGCATATAATGTATAATAAGCATGTATGCAATTTTTTCTCTGGTTGATCCATTTATTATCACGACATAACAATTACATCATAAATTACGTCATAGAAATTCTTGAGAATTTATGTCTGATCACACATTAAAACAGCGTTAATTAAATTGAGACTTAAAGAAAAAAATATTACGAAGGAAATAACTAATTAAGATAGCTCTAGATTCCCTAGTTCCGTCCCATATATCGATAACTTCGATAATTTCAGCGTGTATGATCCAAGATATAATGTTAATCAATTGCTTATGACTGTTGTGAAAGCTATTGACGATCAGGACGAAAGGGATTATCAGTGGTCATGAATTAATGCAAGCATAACTGACAGGACAGGGTTACTATACGTATCATATTACATTAGCATGGTTTATGTATTTATTACAATATTTCGGGCAAGACAAATTGTAAGTGGCCAGAAATTAAAGCAAACATTAGTGACAAAATGGGTCTATTAATTATATAATGTGAAATACATTTCTAATGATTTTGGAATGGGAATGCATTAAAAATCCGAAGGAAATTGATCGACAGTGGTCACTAATTAAGGCAATCATTACTGACAGAATGGGGCTATTATATTTATAATGTTAGCTTTGCTAATGATTTTACTATAGCTATGCATTGGAAATAAGGAAGAAAGAGAGTGTCGGTGGTCAGGAATTAAGACAAGCGTTACGGTGAGATATATATGAATTAGTTTACCCGTGTTGTCAGAAATGACAGCAAATACAAAATATGTGGATCCATAGTTCATTTAATGAACGTAGATAATTGAGATTTGCATTGTGGTGAGCTTGAAGTTTAACGATCTGTTGATCACAAACAGAATGCCAATTTCTGTTCACTTTCTCTTAACTCTTTCTATATCTTCATCATTGTTCAAATTCAGTATTTTCACAACGTCATCAGAACATGAAATTTTATGTCAATACTTCAGCAACGTCCCTTAGCGTGAAAGAGTACAAATACAAATTGATGATTGTTATATCTGCGGATTATTCCAATCCAGATATCTATTATTTAGGATAGAATGTTGATGTAATGTAACAGTTCTCTTGATTGCGAGAGATTGTTTTACCCTGCCATCAAATCTCTAACCATTGTACCGTATTTTTTGCTTAAGGAGATGATCAATTTACGATTCAAATTATTCAGTTCTTGAATGCTTGTTCTTATTGTCAAATATGTATTTATATATACATATATATATATGTGTGTGTGTGTGCGTGTGTATATATATATATATATATATATATATATATATATATATATATATATATATATATGTATGTATATATGACTGTTGCGTTATCAGCTGGTCAAGACTGCTTACTGTAAAAAAAACCAGGGGTGGCCAACCACGAATTAATAGCCACAGGCAGTTCTTTGAAATGTAATGTGTGGTTCCTGGAATTATGTTTGTTGATCTCTATTTCTCAACATAATCAAGTGAATAAGGGAAACGTTCAAGCTTATAATTATTCAGCGGGTGTGAATTGCGACTGAATTCGATCAAAACATAAGTTTAATGTACATGGTTGATAAAAATATTCAAGGATCCAAATTCTACTTCTGACGCTAGGTTTGAGGGAAGCTTTGTTTTCCTGAAGGAATGTTTGGTTGTTGAGGAATCGAAGAGATTATATGCCAGGAAGAGTCTCAATGGAATGTCGAAGGACTATGGTATCGGGTAAGAATACACCCGAACTTTTTGATTACTGGAACAAATACAAATTAACAGTTAAAACTACGTACGTAGAGATATTTTATTGTGTACACGCATTCTTTAAGACATCAAATAAAGAATTTGCATCTATATAGGTGGGTAAATTTTGTTTCTCTTTCGACTGTTGAACATCTGAAAGTTATTGTATGTGACTTTTATATTAAGCAGGTTTGATAATCCCAGTCATATAACTAGGCTTGTGATGTGGGTTATGGAATGGTACCATCTTTTGGTGAATGACAGAATGTGAAAAGCTCAGTGGTATCACATGTTGCACGCCACATGGTACGATGATATTGTTTCTGCTTATCTAACGTTTCTTTGAGAGCAAATCAAACTACTTATTGTGATTTTTTACGGGGTAGGAATGGTCAGCCGTACGAATGCAAAGGGTTCAAAATATCCTGTTATTTATCGATATTTCGAGGGAAGAATAGAGTGATGTCTATCCCAGAAGACGCAAATTGTCCCAATCGGAGTTCAAACTAAGTTTCCATTCTCATTTAGGCTAAGAGCACCTCCCTGCTTGGATGGGGCTATTAGTCTTCCTCTCTCAAAGAAGTTGAAAACATTTATTTGTATTTAGCGGTTGCCTTTTCCGTCCGTTCGTCTCTTCCCAATGTATCTATGATAAAAACTAAATGGATTTCAATGAGATTCTGCGGAAGTATTGGAAATGAGGTGAAAAAAGGTCGTTGAAATGTTAGTGCAGATCTAGAAATTTATTATCTGACTGAGAGATATTTTCATTTTTTTTTCAATTACGTTTATATATACGATCATAGCTTTCCCCACTCCATCTGTAAACGTTCTCAATGATTTCCAATTAAATTTTCGAGGAAGGGGTTGACATCAAACTGAGGGGAGAAGTGATTAAAATTCCAGAGCTGATCTCTGCACAATTATCCCCCCTACGTCGCAGTTATATGTTAAAACTTCGTCATATTGCCATTTCTTTCTGGTCTGCAAGATATATCCAAATATTCTCACAAATTCCAGTGATATATTGTGAAAGGAAGGAAGTTAGGCTGAAGAAGAACCGAGTGATTTTTTGGACGGATTCATGCACAATAACCATCCCTATCAATGGTATTGGCATTAAACAGCGTTCTCCGTGTGCTTTACAGTTGGAATTGCATTTCGATACATAACAGTCTGGCCATTTGCTTTAATTGCATTTAGATGCATGATTGAGTTTGGCCATTGTATTTTTTTTACAAAAAAAATGTCACTTTATTTCGTCTCTTTCAAGCATTCTCATTAACATTGATTAAATAAGTTGACAGAGTATTCTCATCGTTTATTACTATTGTAATTGTGGTAGAACTTCATGTATTCTTCACTTATCGGAAACTGTCCCCCAAAACCGTCAACCTAGTTTTGTTCAGTTTTCAAGTTGGTCTGGCTACTTTGTTCGATGACTATGTACATATGCATCTTGCATACAGGCCTAACCAATAAAACTAGACGGCTGAAAATCCCAAGTTGCTGCTCTTAATTTCTAGTGAAAAGCTTTTTTTTTGGCTTTTTGATCCCCCCAATAAATCTTTAGATAAAGGTTCAATTTACAATGTAATCTTATGCTAGATTGAACCTCAAACATCCACGCTTTTTTTCGGGCTTGTCCATTGATCACAGCATCGCAAAAGGCAAGAGAAGTGACTGATTCAGTGATCATCCTCTTTCCCGATTTTTGAATTTATCCCCCTCAACATGTCATGCTGCCAAAACACATCGATTCCTTGTCAGTTTCTATTAAATGATTAACCGTCTGTTCTATAGTTGTTTTTTTTATTTACTTAGTCTGGTGGCGCTACGGTCGTTGACAGAGAAAGCAGAATCGTTCTGCTCGAGTCAGTTTTCAAGTGTTTATCACTCTTTCGATTTACGCAGACTTATTTCAAGCCCAGTAGATTCCAAGTAAAGCTTAATGAGGTATAATTAACCAAGTTGGATAGTTCCCCACGACGAAACACTCACAGGGATTGTCGAACTAGATCATAACTGACAACCAGTGAGTTCAATTCTCTGGCTGATCGGCCAACACAGGTAGAGAATTCCTGCAAAATAATCTCCCAACGATTCCAAACGTGAAGCATTCATTTAATTGAAGATTAAAAGTTGGTCCGTCTGTTAACCTCATTAAGATTAGGAGGATACGTATTTATGTATAGAACAAGGGTGGTTACGCTCTTGATTAATGAGAAATATTCTGTTTTCTTTGAAGTCTTAATTTTGAAGTGTCTCTACTTATCTTAAGTTAGTTAAAAAGGAACGACATTCATTAACTTTGCATAAAAAGCTAGTTTGACTTATCTGCTCTTGGAAAAAAGGAGAGCTACACATATTCTTCTTTAAATCAAAAACAGCTCTCGTTAACGTTATCTATTGACCGGCCAAGGAGAGCCATGTCCCTAAGTTTTCAGTCAAAAGGTACTTTAAAAAAACCCCCAAAACAACAGCATATCTGCTTGCTGACGAAAGAAAACTCTCATCTTCAACTACCCCTCATCAACTGCAAGACCTTCTGTCGCCACAAACAGGTCTATTCTTTTATAGTACGTTTCTGTCCGTAGAAATGTCCTTTTTTCACCCACGATATTACGGATTCGTTTTTCTTCTGGCCAACACACGCATGAATGCATACATACACCGTACTATTTGTTATCGAATGTCGTCTATTGGGTTTCCTTAACGTTGGATACGAACAACAAGTATGTCCAGGCAGTGATATAAAAACTTCATCATATCAAGGATTTATGGTTTTGAATATATCATTGGAATGAATTATTCCAAATTTCAGGAAGCTAGCAAAAAAACTAACGTTTTTAAAATTTTACCCCATACGCCATTAGAGAAATAGAGGCCCTAACAAAGGATAGAGACTTAATCGTCGGACGCACCCAAAATTTCGACAAAAACCTCCAAACAAGGGACACTAAACAACAAATAAGATATACAGGCCACGATTGGCCGGTTTGAAGACTTCTAAGAAGATACTTCGAGGGAGATGAAGCGATCCACTGAACAATAAAAGATTTGAAGGTACCTGAACAAAATAAAATCAACATTGAATAAAAGCTGGTAAAATCATCTCTAAGAGACTCACCCAACTATTCTGCTGAGACAGAGTACAGTCCTAGAAGATTTGAGAATTGCAACGATAATGCTGTTATATAAAACACGGAACCCGGAAGATTTAAACAACCACAGGCCAATAAGCCAACTCAACTGCATCAACCACATCGCCAAAATGCTTAGCGGAAACCAACCACAGGGACAGAGCAGGAGAAGACCATAAGCCATCTCCATTCGGTGAATCAATTAAAGGAGGAAGCAGCAGAATATAAAGTACCAGTCACCGTAGCATTTATTGACTCAGTGGAAATCATTAGTGTCATTGATATAATCATACAACGAGGCGTAGACCCTGAGAATGTCAGTTTTCCAATATATCCACTGACGCAGCATTTCCGTTTTCAGGCAAGATAAATACTCTGAGCCCTTTGATATCGAAATGAAGAGCAAGACAAGGCGAAAGTAGCTCATCCAAACTCGTCACAGCTTGCCTCGAGATGACGTACTGACAACAAGCCCCTGCAAAAAAAAAGATCACGGAAAAAATGGAAGCAGAATAGACGGTGAACACCTGAGAAACCTATAAATTGCTGACATCATTTTCTCCGCTGAGAACCTTTACAAACTCTGAATAATGCTGAACAAACTGAATAAAGAAAACGAGAAAGTTGGGTCAACATTAACTTTGATGAAACCAATGTAATGTGCAAAGGATAGGTGGAGAGACAGAAGCGCTAGAATCAAAATCAAAAACACAGTGTTGAAGGGGATAGATCAGTAATTCTACCTAGGACACCAACCCGATCAGAGAATCAGCTTAGGATGTCGAGCTTTGAGTTGATGAAGTTCAACTTTCAGAAACGAAAAAAAAAAAAATCACATGAGTTTTACGTAGGGTGTACAACCAATGCATTATCTGGATAGCCACTTCTGGAGCAGAAACCTTCAACCAAACTGAGAACCATGCACAGAAGATGATCATGCTAAACATCAGATTGAGAGGAGATAGTACATTAAATCAAGAATCAGAGGTGGGCAGATATATTTAAATCTCCTAGAAAGCTTAAATGGCATAGGATTGACATGTTGCAGGAATGTCATAAAACCGCTGGAGATGACAACTCACAACGTGGATCCTCAGAGTTTTTATACAAACTGTGATAGGGGAAAGGGTAAGGTGACGTGACATACTAGATAATTCCGAAAGTACTGGCTCTATGACTCCCATTATAGAGAGGTATGGTGTATCTTGAGATAGGTCTTTATCAAACAACGGGTGGTAAAATGCTGCTGCTGTTGATGAATAGTTGATTTCAAGTACTCTTCCAAGTCCTTCTTTTTCTTTTGATAAAATAGCGCCATGTATGGGTTAGCGCAGTATTCAGTCAGGTGAGAAATAGAAGTAGTACGATGACCGGTGATCAGTCCCGCCGTCAGTATCTTGCTATCATTTTCAACTAGTAAAAGTCTGTTGCATGGCTAAATATATACCGGTGTGTACCATGCGTCAGTGTGTTTACACAGCACAATTGGAATACTTAAGGCAACGTATTTCTAAGCAAAATCCATGTATTCATTGCAGGCACGAGGGAAAACTGACTCATCAACAATGATGATAGCTTTATTGGTAGTTGTAGTTATATTATCAGCAGGTCGTAAACAGACAATGTTATTTTCGCATGTTTGTATAGCCTTTTCCCTCTCTCCTTATTTTCTATGTGACAGAAAGACTGACTGATCGAAAATTAAGATTCAGACAAGGGTAGCTCCTGATGTCTACTGCTAAGACCGACAAAGCTAGGTTTCAGAACACCTAACGACACGAAACAAGAATTTGTACAATGTTTTCGTGTTCGTACGTATGCAAAACATCCTTCAATCTCGTAAAGAAAATATGTTTTGTATCCGATTGTATGAAACATAAATATACTGGGCAACAATGGCTAGCTTAGGTTGTTCAGCATTATTAAACATTTTTCAACAATTGAATCTCTTCTCTTTTATAACCTTTACGCTTATTAAGCACATCTATAAGTGATTTCTCTACATTTTATTACACAAATGAAAACATTCTGAGTAAATCACATGAAAAATTCATTAGAAAATGTTTTAATCTAATTCGGAACTGTTCGTTTTTAATCAAATTAAATTCCATTAACTTTTTTTTTACAACCTTTAAAAATCAATTTCAAATGGAAATAACTGTATATCATCCAAAAACTCATTTTTATTCAATTATTTTGGTCACGAGAGGAATACATTTCTAAATTATTAAGAATGCATAGCAGATATTTTTATAACATGAAATAACGACTGCTTTGAAAGTGATAAGTTTGCTGTGTTTTCGTAGCGTAGTAAAAACAAGAAAAAGAAGAATAATCCCCACCATACGTCGGTGAGTGAAAATTGACACTTTTTTTTACTGTGAATTCGAATCACGATCAACTAATTAGTAGGTTGGTGTCTTACCGACTGAGTTGAACTGACAAATCCTGCACATCTAAAATATTTATCTTACGCAAGTGCTTACCTCAATCCCAAAAATATTTAGAAAAATAGATGTTCTTATATATTTTTTTAATTGTTTACGTATACTCTACAGAAGATGTCAAAATCAATTTCAAGTTTGAATAGGAGAGTGAAGAGTGTATATTATATTCTTTGGTAGTTTTTTAGAAGTATGTTTTTTTTTGCTTTCGGAATATAGTTACGCTACTGGTCAGTAGATATCTCAAACTCAAGCGTACCTCTGCCAACATGAATAACTTGAACTACTCAACCTTTATCATGGGTTTGGGGCCAAGGGAAAACTGAAAACCTGGCAGCGATCAAGGATTCGTAGATGAGTTCATACATCTTGATAAGACGCTCTTCGGTCAGTTGGTCATTAAACGTTGATCATTTGAGATGAGAGGAAAGGAAGACGTGTGATATCATGAAAGGTGTGACATAATTGAATAACCAACTGCTAGGTCATAAGATAATGAAAAATCCAAAAATGACCAAAATGCCCCCAAATGGCCAAAATTGCCATATTCAAATATTCATTGAAAATAATACTCTTAGAATTTTTTCATATTGTAATATTTCCCATGTATGAAATTCCATTGACTCAAAAAAGACTACCCTCGCTTATTCTCTTCCGGCTACTATTTGCTCAGATGGTGGGTGCATTGTTGAATCCATGGATCTTCTTTTTATTGTTATCATGATTATACACGGAATTTACCAATTTTACCGTGTTGGGTAATGCCTGGGTATATCATTCGACAACCGATAGAAATAATCGTATAAGCAGATGTATTGGGAAAGATACACTAAGAGATAGATAATAGATAGATAGATAGATAGATAGATACATACATACATACATACATACATAGAATTTTGTTTGTATCTTTAGATATTTCCTAAACTCAGCTTCGTATTGTGCAACACGTGCTCTGGTCCCGTAATGAGCTGATTGAATGTTGGTACATACAAACAGTTCAGGATCGATATGAACAGAATATCGATATAGATATCACAGGACTGGGGGGAGGATGGCTTTAACAGAATTTCTGAATCCACATCGGGATAAGGAGAGAGAGAGAGAGAGAGAGAGAGAGAGAGAGAGAGAGAGAGAGAGAGAGAGAGAGAGAGACTGGCAAAACCTTCCTCCTATGTAACAACTGGCCCACAAGTCCAGTAATCCTTACTTACCTGCAGGAGGGATATTTTCTAAGAATCAAAATGGGTGCCAAAGCCGTGGAAAGTATCAAACCATATGTGTTTTTATGCCTTTCTACATACATACATATATACAGACTGAGAGACCCAAGATGAAATTTAATTGATAAATTACCAGCAATAATACACGGCATTACCCGGGGAAAATAACAGCAAATGTAACAAAAAAAGTTTCCCTTCGCTTCAGTCGATTGAAAAAGAAAAAAAAAGGAAGAATGCCCCCTCACTTTTGACACTTGATAAGGAAAAAAGGTTCCATTATGCTTTTGACCTCTGAGAGTAAAAAAAGCTCCCCATCAAAATCAAACAAAAGAGAAAATCGGCTCCTATCGTTCATCTCGATTTTGATCCCTAAAATTGAAAGAAATCTGTTAGACTCGATCCGTTAATTGAAGACCAAGTCCTAGAATTGAAAGAAATAGCCTCGATTTTGACCCTTAGAATTGGAGAGAACCTTTTTGAAGCAAACCTCTGAAATTCGGAAAAAATCGAATTGACCTCTAAAAATGAATGTTAATATTCTTATCAATTGATCCAGAAAATTCAATAGAGAAATCTCCCGAAATTTGATTTCGAGAAGCGAAAAATTCCCGTTAAATTTGACTCCTGGAAGTGAAACCCCAATAGTTATCGGATAAAAAAGTCCTCTAACATTTTTATCCTTGAAAGTTAAAAAAAATCCCATCGTGGACAGAGACTCCATGCCTAAACCACGAATTTCGCGTTTTTGAAAGATTGTAACCTTAAAGAGAAAAAAAAAAACTACAAAAAGTTGCGTTGTCAGAATATGGAGTCGAGTCAAAGAATAAATGTGGATAGAATAATTGTTCTGATATGACATCATTGGCATTTTCACTCGGGTGACACGAACGGAGGGGTGCAGTTCAGAGTTACAACCATGTAGTTAATCGGGCCCAACCTCAAACCCTCATAACATTTAACTAATCAAACCAGATTTCTATTTTTTTCTAATCCTGAAAATTTTAGGGTTGGCTTCAAGCTCCAACTGCAATGCACTGTTTGAGAAGAAAAGGTGAACATTGTCACAGACTTTAACAAACAGGAGTATGGAAGAAGGGGGACAGTACACAGAAAGATAATAACAATAAACTTTATTAAGGTCAAATACACTTGCTTTGTTGAAAAGTTAAAATAAATAGATTTCATTTCTCCACACTATACTATCCCAAAGCTACGTGTCCAATTCCAACTTTTTTATTCGTAATTTCGATGAGTAGGATTCACAAAACGAGTGACACATGTCAACCTTAGTTAGGTTTCAGAAGTGGGACTGATTTTATCATCAGTTTTCTAAACGTCACTATTATTCGTGCATGACGTCATTGGTTTTGGTGTACCATTGTTAATGTCGAATGCCATCGTTCTGAGAAGCGAAAATAAAGTCAAAACTCAAGAACAATTGTAAGAGTAACTAACAATAAAATAAAACCATTATAAAAATATACTGCAATAAATATAGAGGATTTTTTCTTGACATTGAGCAACCATAGCATAAGGTTTTTATCCATCCCCATTATGACAGAAAATTTCATTTTTTACTTAAAGGGAACGCTTTAAGTCTCCTCTTTGACAAATACGGATTGCCACCATAGCTTTATAGTTTTCCGCTCTGGGACAATTATTAAGTACAACTTGAAATTTTTTTTTTACAGAGGTTGACCGTGGATAATAGAGCCATAAAAAGCGAAACTGTGAATAAGAATGGGCCTTAGTTATCGAGAGAAAAACAAGCAACAACAGCGGGCTTCGCAATGTTGACATATTAGAAATCATCAAGCGAAATAATCACCAAAACTATAAACATAGGTTTCTTCAGTTGATACTACTGCCTCGCTAGCTGGCTGGTCGATTGGCTTTGTTTGTATCACGCATGTAGGCCGCTCTAATGCAGCTTTGAATTTGAAAGTTTAAACGTTTACTCCTTATTATTTCTCCCCTAAATAGATATCTCGTTCGGGGTCGAATTTGCTATGTCAGCTCAATCGCTGCCTCAATGTAAGTCCGTCAGCTCAATCGCTGCCTCAATGTAAGTCCGTCAGCTCAACACTTTGATCTTTTTAGTGATCACTGCCCAATAAAATATGAGGGCTGTAAATTATCCATTGATCACCCTTTTCCCGGCGCAGCATGCTACCAAAAGATGTTGGTCAGGTGACTGTTCTTATTGTGCGACTAACCAATTTCCCGCCCTCTTTTGTCTGGTTCTGGTAGTAAACAAGTGAGCATTTCAAGTTATTATCACAGCCGATCATGCATAATAGAAACAGTGTAAACATTACTGAATTACTCCTGGGACTAGCAGACTATCATCGAGACAAATATATCAGTTTTGCTTTCAAATTACTCTGAGAAAAGATTCTCCAATGAGTATTCAACGAACATGTGCACACATGCTTCTACCCCTTATCCAGCTTTAAAAAAATGAGAATTTATGTGGTATAGTCAAGGAGAAAAAGACCAGCTTATGTCATAGCAATTGGGCAAAACTGCAGGCACTTGAAATTTCATTATAATCATTTTCTTATTCCTCTTATTTTCTTATGGGAAAAAATTAGTAAGCAGTCAATAGATCTTGACTTATTTCCATTGGACTAATATTCTTATCATTTAATGTTTGAATTAAACCCTCATCGCAGAGGACCCGATTTAACTCGAAATTCCTTTTTTTTTAAATCTAAGCCGGAGTATCACAAGAATTAGGCAAGGCTGCAGGCTGCGATCGAGTTTGCGTTGGCGTCCATTACATCTAAGCAGTTCCACTGGCAAGTACGTTCAATGGAATGAATCGCATTCAAGTGGTTATTGATGTCAAAAGAGGCTAAAACCTTATTGACATTCCCGACACATATTTCAATTTAGGGACAACACATGCTCTACTTTGATAATGACAAGTGGTTATTAAGATATCGTATTCTGATATTTTGAGATGATTTTAGATTATTCTTCTATGGAAACCACTGCAATTTGTCTACACTGAGAAAAACAATATGAATAGACCAGTTTAGGTCAAGTAAGTCATATCCTATTTTGATTTTTGGAACATAATATATATATATATATATATATATATATATATATATATATATATATATATATATATATATATATATATATATGCAGGAGATACAACTGTGTCCGTTCATCTGGCAGGCTATAGAAACCAACGATAAATGTGCGCAACTTTGAATACATACTCATTGGGCCTAACAGTCAAACGTTAAAGAAACCTCTCCCTTTTATAAGATGTGAAGCTTTTTCTTTTAAAAAATGGAAGAAAGTGTGTTTGTTTTTTAAGAGTCGAAAATTAGGGGGTACTTCTCTCCCGCCTGGGAGTCTTAAAACGGTCAAAGATGAAGGTAACTTTCTTTCATCTTATAGTTGTATTCGATCAGAAACACTTGTCTAAATTTTTGAGCACGAGTTATCCTTCGTTTCCTTGATATTTGCTGCGTTTCTAATGCAAATTCAGTCCCAATGTATTTCGATCAATAAATCATTTCGAATGCATTTCCGTGGTAAAACACTGCAACAAAACTACAATTAAGCATACTCGCTTAAAAGCCACCTTTGGCTTATTCCAAGCTCTGTACCGAGTGACTTCCTACATAGTGAATTTAAGTTATGATTATTTGCTTATTCCTTTATTTTCTCATGAAAAATACTGTAATCAGTATAAAATAGATCTTGAGTGTTTGAGTGATGGACGGCTGCCAATGCATGTTTAAATTGATTAATCCGAAATCCTTGGCCAGAATGAACCGTTCAATTATTTTCTCCAAGCTAGAGTATTCAAACAGTATCGCTCGAAAAAAATTAATCTATGGTGTACCGTACCCACAGACCAAAAACTGGAATCGAACCAAAATAAAATAGATAATAGACATTCCCTATGAGTAATGTTTGCATTTTTTCTTAACCTCTTAGAATGGATTTCTTCTGATTTCCAATGAATTTTTATTGTAAAATCATTTACGATACATTTACATTTTGCATGAAATGATCCTGTTCCATCTGTAATGCTCATCATAATTTCTGATAACTGACTGAAAATGGAGTAAATGAATCAGTTAATGCAGTTGGAAGAGGCATGAACCCATTCACTCCCCACAGATTGGTATTTAATAGCAGTATAATTGATGTTCTCTAGAACAGGCGGGCAGTCTATTGTGGACGTCGGACTAATGCCCAATTTCACCCTTCGGAAGATTTCTTAATCGCTACAAACTATATATAGGTCTCCATTAATCAAACTATAATTGGACAATCGGGTGGTAAAACTTCTTCATAGAATTTCGCATTTGATCTTAAAAAAATACCATTTCACAAGATATGCCAGGTACATTCCGAAAAGCCAATGCAGCACTAATTTTCTTTTGACATCGATCGTTTAAGATACTTAAATACGGCAGAAAAAAATGAATTTGCAATGTAATAAATGGACATGCAACATAATATATTTTAAATTAGATTTAGGTTTGATAATAGGTTGCTTTCAGGTGGAAACCCGTACCCAGAATTTTGTGTATTGAAAAAAGATATTAATCACTCAATTCAATAAAGACGTTTTTCGGTCAGCCGTGCAATGTTTGAAGCGTGTCACCTGAAACTGATTGAAATTATTAAAAGCGAAGGAAAAAGACGAAAAATATTAAAATTACAAGGTATTCCGAGAGTACACATCCCAATCGATAGTATACGCTAACTAAAACACGAATGGAACTCAGTTCGTATATTGCTACGATGCAATGGTGTAACTGTGTAAGTTTCGATTTCCTTTTTTTTTACACGATTGTCTTCATGTGAGAAAAATATCTTAATCGATTAGAAAATTTCCGGATCCACCCCAGATATAGTCAATCCTTTTTCAGTCAATTGCCCACAATTATACCAAATTATCATAATTATTATTTTCGCAGTACCTTTCTACCAACAATAAAGAGGACATTTTGTGTCTGTGTTGTTGTTTTTTTTTTAATTATTATTATTATTATTTGGAATCTCACACCAGTTGCCTGGCGGTAACCGCTGGAGTTTGAGTGACAGCAAGTCTCCTCAAGTCTCCAGCCCTCCTCCCCTAGTAATCATAGGTCGCAGTAATTCTGCGATTAACAGTTTCACACCGGTTGCTCAGTGGTTATCGCTGAAGACTGAGTGACAATAAGTCTCCTCAGGTCTTCAGCTAGCGTCTCCTCTCTTTCGCATATCATGACAGAGCTACAATTCGTTGCAGTACTTATATCTCTAGCACCTTCCTCAGTATCCGTGCAGTTCCCAGTAGTGCTGTGGTCTGTACGGTCTCTATCCTCCTCCTAATCCCGATCTCCTCCAGTCTCTCCCTCAGCGTTTTGGGGGCAGTTCCTAGTGGGCCCACTATGACCGGTACTACCCTGGTTTTCATGTTCCACATTTTTCTTAACTCCCTTGCTAGGTCCTGGTATTTTTCCCTTTTTTCACCCTCCTTCTTTTTTACTCTATGGTCTGCAGGTACAGCAACGTCTACTATTTGGCAGGCCTTCCTTTTTTTATCTACTATTACTAAGTCCGGCCTTCTTGCCTGGATGAGGTGGTCAGTTTGGATGTCATTATTATTATTATTATTATTATTATTATTATTATTATTATTATTATTATTATTATTATTATTGTTGTTGTCGTTGTTGTTGTTATTATTATTATTATTATTAGGAATCTCACACCAGTTATTATTATTATTATTATTATTTGCAATCTCACACCAGTTGTCTGGTTGGTAACCGCAGGAGTTTGAGTGACGGCAAGTCTCGTCAAGTCTCCAGTCCTCCTCTCCTAGTACTCATAGGTCGCAGTAATACTGCGATTTAAAGTTTCAGACCGGTTGCCCAGTGATTATTGCTGAAGGCTGAGTGACAATAAGTCTCCTCAGGTCTTCAGCTAACGTCTCCTCTCTCTTTCACCTTTCATGTCAGGTTTAAAATTCGTTGCAGTCCTTTAAAATTATAATCATTATCATTAGCAATTTTGCACCAGTTGCCTGGTGATTATTATTATTATTATTATTATTATTATTATTATTATTATTATTATTATTTAGTAGTTGTAGTAGTAGTCGTACTAGTAGTAGTAGTAGTGTTCTGTTCTACATTCGTTGATCCATTTATTTACGGTGATTGAATAAGCAGAATGGATCAGGAATGAAGGAAAGGCTTCTGGCAAGATTTGAACTCACATCCTTTATTGTTAAAGCCTGTTCCGTCATGAGCAAGGATCGGAGGATTGCAGTCAGAGAAAAGGAGAAAAATATGGATAGCCCCGCTGTCATGTATGTATGCTTGTTCATGTAAATTGTCTTCTTGAGTTTTAAAATAGTGCTTCATGCTACCGTTTGTTTGTAGTTCACGAAAGGTCACCATTCAAAAGTCCTTCAAAAGAAAATATTAAAGTATTTTCCTTCCTATTGTCTTTGAATATCCCCAGGCCTTGCTTGAAAAGAATGATGGAGGAGGAAAAATGAAATAATGGAACAAGGAATGATATTCATATATTCAACGATAAGAATATTTAATAACCGGAGACTGAATCATGTGAATTAATTCAAGCAATTGAATACTTATGCAGCATTCATAAAGATAGGACAAAATAAAAGTACAACAATAAGAACAACATTGCTTGCAAGCTTTAAAAGAAATAAATGGCAATACTCACATATTTACCAGAAACAGAATTAATACGGATAATCTGAAATAATTTCTGAATACTGAGCATCTTAAACAAGGCCTTATAAATTACAAGAGCAAAAGTTCTGGAAAAAAGATAGAATATAATGATATGCAATTCATTATTAAAAGAGTAGTGTTCCCCTACTGCCAAGCTGGGAACCCGTATATGGCAGCAATAACAAGTGCTATCAGGCTGTGGAGAAACGATATGACCACGAAGCCTACTGAACATGTAGTTTAAATGATCATTTGCTTTAACAAGAAGGTATGAAGTTAACAATATATCGAAGCTTTGGTAAACAATAACCAGCTTATTTTACTATGGACATTTACAGTATGATTTGTGACAGAAAAAAACCCTGAAATTGCACTTAGACATCCAAATTATATCATTATTCTTTTACTTTCCTTGTGAAACGAAAACGGAATCATTCTCTTGGATCTGAATATATTTCTTTTGATGAACCCTTTTAGAAGAGAAATCGAGTGTAATGGTCAGTTATGAATGAACAATGGTCGACATTGCCAATATTGCAGCCGAGATTACTCTTTTCTCCCTCGGCAAGTCTACAAGAATATTGTCAACACTAAAACAATATGGTATGCCAAAAAGTTGGTGAACCCTGATGAAAAATCGAATCGTTCAGAATACATAGTGTTTAGAAGATAATCAATAGAGGCAATTATTGCAAGACAAACATGAGAAAGGATATAATTTTGCCAGTAAGGTTCAACCCCAGAAAATGATCGGCCCAATAATCGACTTTTAAATGACCAGGTTCTCAAAGTTTTGTTTTGAGCAGTATTATTTCACGTTTGCCTCACAGTTTATTAAAATCTGTGTAATCTTACTACGTTGTGTTTGCCATACAAATTATAATAGTTCCATCGTCGAAAACGCGGTATAATATACAAAAAAGCGCTTTATGTGGTAAACATGTACAACGTTTAAAGTCACCATAATGATGTTAAAGGCATGGCTATTACATATAAAATCGTTGATTCAATTGACATAAAAAATGATGCTGATTTTAAACGGCTAATTTTAACTTGAACTTCTCTAACCTAATTGATAAGGCATTGTCTTGATAAGACAGACTGCAAAGGATGAGGGATAAGGATCCTAATCTCGCCAAAATTTTCATTTCATGATACAGGCTAAAAGATCTTGAAAAGACGACCTAAGAAGCAAAAGAAATGAGATGAGAAAAATACAGAAATACAGTAATAATGGTAACAATGCTTTCTCCAGAAATTACAACCACTATTACAATCAAAACCACTGATACCATTAAAAGCAACACACATGAGATAAATAAGACGAATCAAATTTAAATTCCACTTTTTATGGTTTTGTAAAGCTAAATTGCTAATATCTATGTTCATATCAAAGTGTGTACTTATTTCAAATTTTGCAATTATGTAATCCCAAAATAGTTCCAAATACTATGGTATAAAACTAAAGTGATTCATGCATTTAAAGCAAGTTTTACTAGCTGTAAATGAAATGATGGTTACATAAATTGGGGGATTGGTTTTCAATTGGTTTGTATATCTATGCAATTAAAACCGGATTCCGTTACTTTGTGGAGCACAAAGTACGTCATGCTATGTTTTTATTCATTTCAATTGTGTAGACCAAATACACTTTATGTACCTTACATTCATAACCCTTGAATAAGTTGAATCAAATGATATTAGTTGAAGGTTTCTTATCTCAAGGCCGTCGCAACCAAATCATTACAAATTGTAGCAATAATGTTTTATGCAAAATTATAGTATTTTCTTCGAAGTTATCATTGCAAAATCAAGCATAATTTAGTTGTAAAAATAATAATTACTTCAGGTTACTGAAAGCAGCTTTTTCATATTTCGTCATGTCAAATTTTGTCACAAAATTACTTTGATTACGCCATGATCACGTCTGCTGACAGAAAATACATCTCAATAATTAAAATTTTTCTAAAAATTAAGCAGCATTTATATAATTATGAATAGAAGACAATACTACAATTATTAAATCGGATGTAAAAAAAAATCGTGAAACTTTTTACTTTTAACTTGAAACAGTGAAAAATATATTTCCTCGCAGTGGCTATCTATCATCTTGTCCAATTAGTTCAATGGTCAAGTGAGCGTAGATTTACTTCTTCGCCTATTAACACTGAAAGGTAACTAGAATTCATGAGCTTTCACAGCTAAATATGGATGATCGGAAGGGACAAAACTTGATATTATCCAAAATGTGTATATTCAGTATATTCCCATGACTAAAAAATTACCATACGACGGGCAATATTTCATTGGAACTCATAGGAAACAACTATTGTAATGAAGAGCAATAAAAAGGAATTGGAATAAAGCAACTTGAAATTAGATAATATTGACAATGCTTCATCTAATTGATTCGAAAACTAATGCATCTAGTATAATAAAAAACGGAGGTTTGATTAAGCATGGTAAAGTATTGTAAATTTTTGACTAGTTTTTATTCACATTCAGATGGTTTTTAATTATAATTTCAAAAGAATTTCATGATTCTGGTAGCACAGAAACGCAATGTAAGAACTTAACAGAAAGTAAATTTTGGAATTTCAAAGTAAAACTAGGTATGTTTATCGTATTGTTATTTTTTGTTTGCATGCAAAACTATATCTGAACAAGGTGAAATCATCATTCAATTCAATTTTTACATTCATTGAAATTATTTTGATACGGAATTCAGTTTTGTCCTCAATATTTATATCTATATAAGTGTGTAGACCAACTACAACATTGATATTTAGCACACGTAGCCCAAACACATGTTTTATGTGAGATGGGTTCAGTTACCTACGAAAGGTTTCAGAATCCTTTTAAAGTCCTTGTACATGAAAAGGGGGTCAATGAAATGGGTGATCTGTCATTAACAAAGTGAACATTCCATGGAAAGCACATCAGCGTAATACTTCCCAAGATATAAAGACAGAGTCGGTTTTCAGTAGGGATTTAAGGATGAATTTATCCCCCATGATAAAATCATGTGTATGTATCGTTTTAAGTGACACATCAGTAGACGAGACGTACATGCCGTATTTTGTATCTAAAATTATGACTGAATAAATTGATTTGCAAAGAAGAATTATTTTTGCACACTTGAAATTAAACCTACTCAATCCTCTGCCAACAGGTCTTAGTTGGAACACAATATCTCATCGAAAATAACTTCATTATCTACTGGTTTTTCCATTGAAGTCAAAACGATTAACTGATTAACTGATTTGCATGAATTCATCTGTTCAAAGGAAATACATACAGATACTTTATGCGTTCAAATAATTTAGAAAAAAGAAGGTTTTAGACTACTTTTAGGAGTGTCTACCCACTAAGTGGGAGATCAAGAGGAAGAGACATCAGTTTTTTCCTATTATTAAGTACTATATTGAACTCTCCAATGATTATTGAATTATTCATATCTTCTTATAAGTCATCTTTATATCCGACATACACGTGCTTAACCACTCAGTCACAGGATGTGTCACCATACCGTCAAGAAAGGGTTGTCAGCTAGAGATATTTATTCCTAAATCATTATGAAATATGATTTCCCCCAAATACTCACAGTTTAACGAACAATAGTATTCAAATTAGAAGGATGCAAGCTTAACACGGTATCGTTATTGTACCGAAAGTTGTTCTGTTTACATGATAAAAAATAATCAAGTCGAAATAGTAATTCATTTTTTTTTCACATCATGTACATTGATTTCGAAAAGGGGGTTCAATTTCTTTTCAGTATTCACATACTATTACAGGGGTGGTAATAGGAAGTTCATTCTTTGAAATCTGCAATGTAAAATAAAATGATGCTTGACCCATACTCATTCGCATCAATTTGACTTCTATTTATTTTCATAAAGCTTGCCAACCTAGTGTGATTCTTTGTTGTATTTCTTTATCTTTTAGAATTTCCTTAGGATTTGTTGTCCTTCGAGATGTGGTTACTTTTTTCAGTTCTGCGTTTTCGATTTTGATCGTTGTGTCTTTGTCCCCAATGTATTGGTTGTACATGACATTCATTTTGCTGTAGTTCACGTAGAACCTAACTTTCTTACTTCCTTCACTCAGTTCATCTAGCGTTATTTGGGGATCGTGAAGGTGCTAAAGAAAGGGGACAATGTCGTCAGCAAGTCCAAAGTTACATAGATATTCGATGAAATCATACTTAATCCGAAATTTTTTGACTGTAGGCTCAGTATTTTAAGGACATAAACTCCAAATCTGCGGATGACCGCCATAAGGATGGGTATTTTCAACTAGTTTATGATAATAATGATAATTACAATGCTTAATCTAAAAAAAGATCTGATGTTTCCGAACTTTGTTCGTCAAATTTTCTTACTGGCCAATTTCGTTGAATCAGATAAAATGTAAATTTTGGCTTTTTTTCCGTTACTGACACAGGAGTAATCAGAAAATTGAGCATCAGAGATCAATGCCCGTCTAAGAGAGATAAGAGTATTGGGTTGGCAGTTAAAAAGACGATTTTGATGAGCACAGTTTAAGAAAGGGAAAAATGGAGAAGAGGCTAAATAGATTTTAAGAAAAAAGTAGAGAGCGCTGTGGTCTTGTGCCTGACGAAACCAGGATTAGTGAATAAAGGTATACCCCACTTTTTGAAAGTTCACATTAGCCCATTTTAGTTGACTTAACGGCACTTATACGAAAAAAAGGGTGAAGCCTGGGTATAAAGTTAAAATAGCATTTGGTGTTTTTTTTGTTTTGTTTTTTTGGACTCGCATATCCTTTCTTTCTTCGGCAAACTCCAGTCTCGTGAAGATCACATCCTCGGAATTTCCGACTGCTTAGCCCAGATATGATCGACATCATCTCGGGAGACTGGGAACGCTCAGGAAATTAACATATAAATTCATGGTGATTACTACTTCGCTTTACATCTAGATAAGGTAGAGACATGTTTAACGTTTATAACTTATCTGCATATCTACAGGCTATACTATGTGGTTAAAATAGCTGTTGGTAGTTACTTAAAATAAATACTGCTCTACATCAGGCGATAAGGTATGCTTAGTTTGGGAAAACGGCCCCAAAACCAGGACTGCAAGTATAAATGCAAATCAACTCGCCAATTGCGATAGGTTTTCAAGGATAATTCCATTGCAAGTTTATTGCATGTTATCTATTGCAGAATGGAAGCCCTGACTCACAGAATTGAGTTGTCAACAATCAAAATGAAATAGACATTTTATTGAGATAGCCATAGGGCAGCAATAATGGAATACTCCCATATTTGCGGTGGATTGTTTAACGGGGAAGAGTTTAAAGAATACATCTGAGTTTGGATTGATTCTATCGTTCTGTTAGCGCCATTTACGTTTCAATAATTCCCCCAAACATCCATTTCAATAAAAGTCGATATGTTGCCTTTGTGCAGTGGTTCTGTTTTTCACCATAGAGTGTTCCAGTTTGACATTGGAATCCCTCTCTCGGTTCAAAGATAAGAAAAATTTGGAGGTCAAGAAATAGATTATTGTCACTCTGCTAGGAGTGAAGATATTAAATCTTAATATTTGCGATCGAACCCAGCACACATACATACATTTATTCGTTAATATGTTTGAGAGTTTGTGTATATATACATATATATATATATATATATATATATATATATATATATATATATATGTAAATACATATATATTTATACATGTGTGAGTGTGTTGATAATTAAGGGATTCTCGTTAACTCTTCGATGCCAGTGGGTGTAATCGCCAGACTGTCAACTGCCAAAATACACAAACATATACACATACATATGTGTGTGTATGTGTGTGTGCGTATGTTTATGTATATATGTATATGTTTGTGTGTATGTGTACATATATGCACAGATACATTTAAATATATGCATGTAAACACACTCACACACACACATATATATATATATATATATATATATATATATATATATATATATATATATAAGGATACATATTGATAAATGGATAGATAATCGATCTGTAATATTTTTCATGTTTTAGCAATAGCAGTATGAAAAACTTTCCTTCGAATCCCACATAACTCTGAAAAGAACTTTTTGCCCTCAGTGGTTTCCGTTGAGTTTTAGGTGTTGAAATATTTATTAGAGGTAAACATAATATTTTTCGCCATCGATTCTCTTTCAGATCAATTTCCATCACCAGTGTCTATCTTGTCTGAAAATGAATTCTTCTGTTGCCCAAGGAGAGAAAGGAACAATTTTATACCAGTGTTTCTCAAAGATCATTGTATGATGGCACACTAACAAATATATCAATTCAAGCGGCACACAAACTTTTATCTCAATTGAAATATGCATATACACTGGTATACATCAGGCTATAATGAAATAAACTTTGCAGCAATTATGAAGGATTGTTAACATAATTGTAAAATATACAGAAAATATACAGTAGTCAATGAACAAAACTGATAAACGTACTCATCAGCCCAACCAATTTCCCGTGAGACGGTTCAAATCACACAATATATAGTGATAGAACAACCAAATTCGAAACTCTGGTAGAATTGAGACAAACGCAATACATGTATTGGATACATAGGGTTTGGGTATTAGGAAAGATTTATACAGCACACTTGGGAGATAATTGCGTCACCAAGTTGCTGCAGTTTGAGGACCGAGACATTATGAACTGGACTTGTCTGTTTCTGAGAATTTTTAGAATCCATATTGTTACATCCAGAATTCTCATTGTCTGTACTGTTTATATAAAATGCTCCCAAGCCAAATGTTATGCCTAATTTTATTTCATTCTCGTAATCTCCCTTTAGCTTTATCGCCCGTCAGCGTCTCGAGAAAGATCGTCAAGACATTAAGGTTTGAGTTATATATATATATATATAATATATATATATATATATATATATATATATATATATATATATATATATATATATATATATATATAAGTCTGGCATAATATAAAAATAGGACAGCACCAATTGAAGATCGAACTCGCTTACTTGGACAAAATAGCATGTTAACTATTTCTTTCAAAAGCCTCCCCCAAAACTCCGAAATTATACGAGGTAGTGAGGCTTATATTCGAAATGTTCACATGCCGGATCATATTATCAACTTCAAACGAATGACGTCAATAGAATTATTAATGTCTTTCAGGAGAATGAGTTTTTGAGAATTTTAATTAAATGATAGAATTTCGTCTTTGCGATTATCTTTCATTGAGAAAAAAAGACTTCTTTTATTGGACTGCCTCGTTCTGAGTTCTACCGCTAGCTTATTGAAAATATTTTGCGTCTTATTCTACTATATGGAATAGAATTTCTTGTTTTATTGAATTTTTCAACTGCAACGAACGTCGACAGTTCTATGAATTCTATGGAATTTTGAATAAGTTATTAGCGTTCATAATAAGGGAAGGATAGAAAGAATGGGTGGAAAAAGAGAAATATTTTTTTTGTAAATGACACAATGTCATTCTTCTTTTGTTTTTAGAGAATCTATTCACGAATTTTGAATCTTGTGACGTAAGAGAAAGCATTTGAAGCTGGAGAAAGTAGACCGCTACATTTACCTAAGACAAAAAATATCAATTGGATCCTCAGAGGATGTAGGAATTAAGCAAAACATCACTGTAGGGTGGTAAGCCTTCGGTAGAGCGAGTTCAACCTTCAAGGAAATGGAACTGACCCTAAAGCTGAGAACCATGCAACGTGCAACATGAAAAATCATGCTCAACATCATATGAAGAGACCAGAAGACAGCACAATGTAAAATAAGAGTCAGTGGCAATACAATATCCGCAAGGAAACTCAAATTGCAACGGGCCGGTCATGTTGCAAGAATGACAGACAGCCGCTGCCTTGTGATTGCACCATGTGCAGTTGGGCATAATTCATTCGTGTGCACATTGCATGCTTCTCCGTTTGAGGGGTTAGTCTCTCAGTAAAGTTCCATGTTTCGGCTCTATGGGTAACAATCGGGGAGATGTGTTAGTTGTACTATCTCCTTTTTAGGACTAAACTGGAAACAAATGGATTCACTACGGAAGCAGGTGTTACCAAACGTTATCAAAAATTATGTAAACAAAGTTGCAAGTTTTGAGCTGAGTCTGATCTTTTTCGTGTTCAGTTAATTGTAGATTTTTTCATCTTTACACAAAGATTTCCTTTCAATATCCCTTTCTCCCTGTCTCTCACTCTTTCTGTCTCTCTCCTTCTCTCGGTTTCTCTGTCACCCTCCTTATCTCCCAGTGTAACTCTAACTTTCTCCGACTCTCACGCTATTTATTTCTTTTTCTCTTTTTTTTCCCCTCTCTATATGTATATCTCATTCTTCCTCTGTTTTTATCTCCGTCTACAGCACTCTTTTTCTCTCTCCGTCATTTACAACATTTCTTGACTCATCCGTCTCTCTTTCTATCTCTCTCCCCCCTCTCTCTCTATATATATATGTACCCCCTGTCTTTGTTTCTTTCTCTGTTTTTTCCTCTCTTTTTGTCCCTCTCTCATTCTCTCTCGAACCCTCTCTCTTCATCTCCGTCCCTGTCTGATTCAGTCCATTACTGTCGCCCTGTCTCCATAATTCTGTGTCGTTCTGCCTATCTTTCTGCCCTGTCTGTTTAAACAAGAAGTTCCAGACTACAACCGTCATCTACTAATAATGACGTCTGCGTAATTAATCTTACTCTGATCACATCGTATAGATATCTAATCATTCCTTGAACAAAAAGTTGTGAATAAAAATTCATTTTCCTGATATGTTTGTTCTTTTAGTGTTATCTTGAAATTCTCCATGTGCAATATCACTCGTGATTTATGAATACAAACAGACTGATAAGAGGACACCAGTACACTGTAAATAGATATATGGCGATATTGGTAGACTTGAATGAAATGAGATATTCTGAAAGGATCAAATCGAGAGTTATACACAACGAAATATATATATATATATATATATATATATATATATATATATATATATATATATATATATATATATATATATATATATATATATAGTCTAGAAAGTTTTACAGCTTCAAACACTAAACATCGGAAAACCTTTTCAATAGATTTTTTTAGTAAATTTGGTCACCCATTTCCACAATATGTCAATGCAATTTATGTAATTTCTCTAATAGTCTTTTTTCTGTATATCCTCTCATATCTTGTGATTATGGTACAACAAATAAATAATCTCTTGTTGGAATCATTAGTTTCTCACTGCACAACTGTTTCGGGGATTTTAAAAACAAAACAGTTATATTGACACGTACCTCAGCAGGGTTGATCAGACACCTTTTTCCCTTTATTATTACCTACTTCATGCCATGTATACGTAGTTTAGCCATTTTATATAAGGTTTTATGTGTATTGTTTGTCGATATTATTCTATTCCACGTATCTATTTTTCAAAATGTGGCTCGCTTACGTAGTTTACTAAAAAACAAAACGTTTTTAACGATGTGGAATCAGTGAGTACATCATAGACATTACTCGCTCTGTGTGTAATTTCTTGAGAAATACATTTATTATTCATAGAGAGAGATAGGGATGTGAACAGACAAGAAAGATATATCTAAACGGATCAATATAGATAGATATGAACAGACCAAGACAGATAGTTGGATGGACATGGACCGATCAATAAAGATAGATAGATGGATATGAATGGATCGAAATCGCTAGATAGTAAGTAAAAAGATATAATGGACGTATTGGATAAATAGATATAAAGAGTTCATGGTAGATATATAGATAGGAACGAAGCAGATTGGTATGAATAAGCTGAGATGGATATCAACAGAAAGACAAACAGATAGACAGGAAACAGATTTGATATAGCATACGACGGTACAAGGCTAAATTTGGAGAGTCGAATTAGGCAGATCGTGATGAGTAATGGAGCAAAAGATTGCTTACTATGAAAATCTGCATTTGCATCCTTTGACTGTGACCGTGGTCGGACACAACTTATTGATATCGGTGGGAAATACACAGCAATCTCGACCAACACACTAGTTCCAAGGCGAATTCTGATTTTGCGGCCATACACTAAGAGTGTTCTTTACATTGATTATCACGAAGATGGTACAAAACTAAATGAGGCAACGCAGATTATATTGCGCCAAGCTTCCATATAAAGAGAGATTATTGGCCTTGAAAATCGATGTACACACACACACACACACACACAAACATACACACACACACACACACACACACATATATATATATATATATATATATATATATATATATATATATATATATATAAATATATATATATATATATATATACATATTACAAATGGTTGACAAAGAGCATTTTGAAATCATTTATTAGTATTTTTTGTTTTCCTCCAGACAGTTACATGGTGAAGTTGTATATAGTTTTATGTTATAACATCTAATTTTTACCTTTAAAATCAACGTTTGTAAATAACAAACTATTCACGTACTCAAAATAAGAAAAGATCATTATCTTAAAAAAGCTCCTCTTAATGGAATATGTATTAAAGAAAATATGTTGCCAAATCATAAATTATATATATATGCATACACAAACAAAGAGAGGGAGAGAGAGAGAGGGAATGAGAGAGAGTATGTGTGTTTTCATTTTTCATTCATTTATACAGGTATCCCCTACTCTTCAGAACGTCGCATCTTAACGCATCTTTCCATTTTCGCTAGAAAGAAGTGAAAAACAAATGCAGTCTTTAGCGTTTATCTTGCTGTCAGTCTTTATAAAGGCAGGGTGGCCCTTGTTTTTTTCCCTTCTTCCCTCCACACCAGTCTCCTTCAGCAGTACTTTAGCCATTTCGGAGAACATGTTTGGATAGGGATTTTCATTTGCATCTGACAGCCACAGTTCAGTTCTTTCAGCTCTTTCAATTTTATATCTATATTCATCAGTGCGTTTGATTTCAATGAGTTCCTTTCTGGTGTCTTCACGGACAGATTCACGGACATTACTGTCGAAAGTATCCAGCATCCATTGGATAACTTCAAGAGAAGATCAGTTACAAGATACGAACTGTTACATGATCAAAGTCTTTTGGTAGCATTCCATGTCAGGGGTGGGGGATAATCAATTGAAGGGGAAAACAACGAGAGTGTAACTTTTCACACCTTTCGTAGAGCAATGGGAGCTGAAAAGGCACGAATTTTCATAAAACAAGCGTGAATACCTCCGGAGGAGAATCAAGAGATCAATTAGGCATA
The DNA here is from genome assembly GCA_963457665.1 of Thysanoteuthis rhombus. Lineage (NCBI taxonomy): Eukaryota > Metazoa > Mollusca > Cephalopoda > Oegopsida > Thysanoteuthidae > Thysanoteuthis > Thysanoteuthis major. Next base: position 61,275,424 of record OY735203.1, on the reverse strand, counting down.
AACTTACATTGCAAATTGAACTTCCAGCTAGAAACTTTGGATTAGGGGAATTGAAAGAAAAACAAAACAAAGACCTGTTTTTCTTTGACGCGTGAAGGAGTAAATGTTTACGTTTCCAATTCTCTAGCTGTCTGTACAAATCATACACAAATAGCCAGTCGGTCAGTAAGTTCAACTGAAAACCGATTTCGTTAATTTTAGTAACAGTTTTGTTGGAAGGTTGTTAATCAAACTGAAAATTGGCAATCCAGTTTTTCTTTTAATACATAATTATATATATATATATATATATATATATATATATATATATATATATATATATATATATATATATATATATATATATATATATATTCTGCACATCTTAAGAGCTGAATCTGGGAGATATCTAACTATTTCGGTTTAGGTGCTTTTTCAATATACTTACTTGCATGTGAAATTACTGATTTTTCAGTAAAGAGATTTCCGACCATGTTTAAAAAGAAATAACGTGGATAATGTTTTTGACATCAGATCGGAACCTTATTGAGCATTTTGGGAACAAAACTGCCAAAAGGTAGGTACCTCGTTGTGATTCTTTATTTCTTTTGCCAAATCTAGCTACCCTTTTCCTTCCAGTAAACTAACCACTGTATCAAATAGGCTCACAAATCTGGACAGGGAGTTCATCAGAGAAGCCATCGAACTTCCACGTATAAAATAGGTCTAATAAGCTGCTCTCTGCAACCTCTAAAAAACCTTCGAAAACGTCCGGTCATAATTGCTTCCAAACAGCTATTGCCAATGATACATACAGAACTAGGCTTATATTTTCAACAAATGAATAATGGTAATGAAAGACACAATGCACCGAGAGAATCAAAGGATTAGTAAGTCTAGGTGGTCAAGAAATCCTTTTTCTTTCCCCACTCTGGCTAGAATGCGATCTTTTGCGCTGGATACCAAGTTTCCAACAAACCGAAACACCAACCAATTGTTTTGTTTCAACTAGCTAGGTTTTTACATTTTATGACATTTTATCAATTCTTTTACAAATCCAATCATTGCTCTTTTGAAATGCTTTTAAAACACTCAATGAATCTTAAATTGATCCTGTTATTTTGTAATAAATTGTTTACACTTGATAATTGGAGTTGGGGACAACTTGGACGTGCTTGCATAATTATATGAGACGATAACAGAAACAGAAATTATTATTCCCCCTCCTGTTGGGAATAAACGTTGTTGACGCTTCCAAACGAGATTGTACTTCGTCAATGTTTTCCCCATCTCATTGTGGAAGTTCTTTCATGCATACTGCTCACTGAAGCTAGCTGTTCCATCTTCCAAAGTAAGCATCAATTCTCTGAATCGACTATACCAGCACCGAACTGTCAGATACATCTGTTGATTCCTTAAGAACCAGAGAAATCCGTTGAAAAGATTTTGCTCCTTTGTTCGATTTGCAAAGGGTGTTGCCTCTTATGCCTTCGACTCTTTCAATTATCTTCTTTTTTTTTACGGAAAGATTGATATTTTTGAATAAATATTTTCCCCTCTTTTTCTCTCCTGTTATTGCTCTCAGGAATTGAACCTTAGTAAATGTTTCCCCAATCTCAACTGACAAATGAACTTTTCTCAAAACAACGCTCGTTGGATCTTTATTGTTTGTATTTACCATAGTCAGAAATGACTTTGTTAGAATATTTCACTTCAAGTCCTCAATGTTCGAAAAAACAACGTACTGGAATATTTTTTCCATTTCATTTTTAGTTAAAAGTCTAGGTTTCCTTGTGAGTAAAGAATGTTTGGCGTGAACAAATATGTTCAAAAATAATGTTCAAAGTTACAGTGGAAAGATCCAGTGGGAACGTTTCTGTGTATATGAAGATCTTGAAATGGCAATCATCATCTTCATCAGCATCATCAGCATCAGCATCATCGACAGCATCATCAGCAGCAGCATCATCATCATCAGTATCATCATCAGTCTTTCAACGTCCGTTGTTGGACATAGACCTTCCCGAGGATTCGCCACGCTTCTCTAGCATGGGCGTCGCAGAGCCAGTAATTTATGAATTTGTCTAGCTGGTCTCTCCATATAATATTCTGCCAGCCTCGGTTGCGCATGTGATCTCGGGGGATCCATTTCATGAGTCGCAATGTCCATCGGCTGTCCGCTATTCGTGCAACAAGGCCAGCCCACTGCCATTTGAGCTTTTTAATAGATTCTATGATGTTCCTGACTCTTGTCTTTTCCCAGATGTTCTGTGCTGTCTTATGGTCTCTCCATGTGTGGCCAAACATATTTTTTCATGCGCATGTTGCATAGTTCTCAATTTGCAGAACAGTCTCTTGGTTAGGTTCCATGTTTCAGCTCCATGAGTGACTATTGGGAGGATGCATTGGTTATACACCTTTATTTTTAGGATTGATGAGATCTTATTTTTGAAGGGTGAGCTAGCTCTGCCAAAGGCTTACCATCCTACTGTGATTCTTCGCTTGATTTCTTCCTCTTTTGAGGGTCTCATGGAAATTCGTTGTCTTAGGCAGTAAGTGACCTCAAATCTAGATTTTAGACAGAGGTTGGTAACAGATTGGCTGCAGCCCACGGTTGGACCATGAGATGTACGTATTTGTGGACCTTTGGGGCATTCTTAAATTGTAGATATTTTCCACTTTTTGCTCTTTGCATTGTATGGTAGATTTTGTTTACTTGAGGCATGTCCACGGACTTTTGTAAATTACACGTGTTTACGCAGCAGATTTCAAAATTCTACCATTAATTGACTAATTGCCAGATTTTTATGGATTTTGTAGTATTTATTCACTTTATAAATTAATCTTTATATGAAATAAATAGATATAGAAACGTTATGCATATATTTACATTATTGTATCCACTTGTTTAAAATGTACATGCCTCGATGATGGATGTAAGATATGAGTCATTAAAAAAAGGATCATGCTTACTATAAACAGATTTTTTAGCGCTGTTTTCCTCATTTTGGTTGTTATTATAGCTGTGTGTACCCTATTGCCCCTTCAAAGAGGTGTCTTAGTACAGCAAGGTTTATTGTGTAGAAGAACGTAGATGAGCCCAACAGTCCGGGAAAAAACTCTGCATATTGATGATCCCTCATCGTAAAAGATAAAGACGGAAACGTGTGCTTACTTTTGAACAATTTCCACTTATAGGCTCGAGCAGGCTTGAGTTGTAGTTTTTGTCGTATGGTTTTCATGGGTTCGAAAATGTTTTTGTTATTATACAACTGTCAACTAAGTTGGAATACTATTTACTCATCCACAGTCCTAAATGAATTCCGATGAATTTCTGTTGTGAGCCGGGATATGAGTTGTACATGATGACATTTTGAGACGGGTCTGAAAATAGAAATTAAGTATATATAAAATATATGGTTTGGTTTAACAAACGGATATTTCTAGAAATTATTTTTGCTTATTCGTCACGTACAGCAAAGATGTCGAGGCCTCTATATGTAAGAGACATCTAGTCTGAACAATAAAGTTCTGAAGTAGAGTGCTACATGTAGAAGGTTGAACTCAACATTTAAACTTATGGTTTTTATATGATGATTCACTGAGATTGCTCCTTGGTTGTAAGTTTTACAGGAGTGTCCTTCTCATACCGTGTCTGTCTCTAACTACCTGCATGTAACACTACTGAATGATTGAACAGATAATACACTCTAAGCATGTGTAGGAGCCTTTGATCCGAGGCAAAAAGCCAAGAAACGCTGATTCTCGTCATTTTCACGGTAACTAAGGTAGTATCCATATAATATTGACGATTTGTCATTTTTCTATATGAGCAGATATACAGTTACCAAAAATATTTTTTCTGAAAGAAAAATAATTGCTTGGGGTACCAAAAGATCAATATTCCAATATTTTGAATATGCCAATCTTTGTTCACGAATCAGCCGACCAACCCGACCCGGGTAGAATTTCCCCGGGTTGAGAACCTCTAAGTTTGTGCTTCGATTCCAGATAGTAAGATTTTTTTTTCTGTCAAGTAAACATATGCACTGAGAAGACACAATAGATAAATGAAAAATCTTCAAACTTATTCACCGGTTGGAGAAAATGTTTACAAATCGGGACAAAGACACTCGTCAGTGAAATAATATCAATATCTTCGATCAGCGTGAGGCGGAAGACTTTCTCAAAAATCAATATTCACGATACACAATCAAGTTCAATATGTTAGCTGTCTTTTTTGTCAGATTGAGCTTGGAAAATGCATTATCAGCGGGTGCAGTCCACGCGTTTTATGAAATCAATAAACGACGTCATTTTGAAAGGTCATCAGCGTGCTGAGTGAATTGAACATTTTCTGATATATATATATATATATATATATATATATATATATATATATATATATATATATATATATATGCTCCCAACCCACACATATAGATATGTATGTATAATACGTACATACATCATCAGCCATCACAGGTCAACTGCTTAAGAAAGGCCTAACCCACACCCTTCCATGCCGGCGTTGGTTGTGCTAATGCTATTTTTCTCCTGTTGTGATTACTATCATTTGGTCACCATTCAACTAACTTTTTACACCATCTCTTATATTTGCTCATTGCTATGATTTTGTCCATCTCGTTTTTAGTCGCCTAATCACTCCTATGGTATATCTTACTTCAGTCAGTTCACAGATCCATGATGACTGTTCTCTTTCTCAAAGTTATTCTGGGAATTTCTCTTTCATTGACCCTTGTATTATTTTTTACTAACTGTAAAACAGTTGATATATTTCTACGGGCAAAGCTGCCACAAACACAAATCTATATATATTATCAAAATTATACTACTAAGTATAGGATTATTACAAATATTGTAGAAGGAATATTCCGGTATCGTTCATGATTTATGACTCCTGAAAATTCTTTTCTTCTCCATTTGCGATGCATTCATAGAATGAAATGCATATTTATAATAAAATCATAATCAATCCATTTCTAGAGTAAAATACAGCTGCAATCCAGTACAGATATAGAGGTTTCATTCTGTTAATAACACTTGAATCATTTCCTGATCGACGAAAAAAAATTTTGCTTGTTTTCAATGCATTTCTCCAATCAAACGTCTTAACAAAATGATTCGTACAAATACGATAGCCTTTTTTCTGCCTGTAATGTCAGCCTTGATTCCTAATCATTTACTACCGCTTTCCACCATTTTAAATGCAATTCTATGATTGAACACTGCTACCAAATAATAGATAGCATTATTCTGTTGATAATACTTGCAATAATTTCTGACTTCTTAAAATCTTTTTTTGTCATTAGGGTTACCAACTGTCTTACTAACAACTACATAAACAACAAGGATCGGCGTACTGAGTATTTTGATACTTTCCTTTCTTTACCTTAAATAGAAAACAACTGTCACTGCCACACTAAAACCCCTTTGGCTAGTATTTTGCGGAAAAAAAATCTTCCATTCACTCCTCGCATTGATAGGTTTTAGGTACTCAATGCCCTGTTGGTGATTCTCCCTTTCTAAGGCCCTTGCAGCTTGGTACTCACCACAACTGAAAGTGTGCATCCAACCAGTTGTGCGGTTACAGAAATGTTCTGACGTAGTATTTGGGCCGCAACAATTTTCAATTTATCAATGTCAGCCAGATCTCACTTCTTGTCCATTGCTACAGCAATCAAAACATGCCAAACAAAATATTCGAAGTTGGTTTAGATTATATAGTTTCTACCCTGACAAGTGCAGTTATTTCTTATCCCATGATGTTTGTGATAATGTTTCCTGTTTTCTATGTACATATATATGTATATATATATATATATATTTGTGTGTGTATGTGCTTGCTTGTTGATTACATGAAAAATATGGTGACGTCAAAGAAATGCCAACTTTGAAAGTTGAAGAAGGGAAAAGATAAAACTGCTTTTCTGATGATGATGAATACATGAATCAAACTGTTGTTAGAAATGAATAAGCCATATTGATACTTGTTTGATTATATATATATATATATATATATATATATATATATATATATATATATATATATATATAGTATATGTGGTACTAATCAGGCTAGCAGGATAACATGATATAATAATATGTCAATAGTATAAAGCCCCTTCTGAAATGTATTGGATTTATTTCATAGAGTGCTCGATACATACAACATTTTACCCATGGATTTGAGTTGTTTTAGAGTAGAGCTAGAAATAAATAGTAGCTTGTGTATTCGCTACACAAACTTGCTTATGAGGCCCGGAGAGGGCTGAAACATGAGCTGGTTTGTGTAGCAAATCCACAACCTACTATATATATACTGTCAGAGCAAAGATTTTAAAACGTGCTAGATACGCAGCTTGCTCGGATAAACAAAAGAAGGCGAAATAACCATATGTAAAGAAAAGATGACAAGAATAACCATAGAAATCATGAGGTATGATATGCTCTGAAAATGAAAGTAACACTGACCAATAATCCCAACGAGTAAGATTATATTCATTAGATTTATAATCATCTGACACCATTTGTATTCTCAAAAATTTAATGCATCCACATTCACATTTGGTTCTGAGTTCAATTATTCAGTTTTCGAGGAATCAAACAATAATAGTTGTGATATTAATTTCCTTAAGGTACAGATATTGCTGCTGACTATAAGATCTTAAAGAGTAATGCCTGTAGCCTACTAATGCTGATTCGAAGATACTAAAAGGGTATTCCTATTTGTACGGGAAAGAAGATTTGTTCTTCCTTTCTTTCTATGTTGACGGCACAGCAATCGTAATGAAGCGAATGCATAGAGTGGAAAGATTCACATTTACAGGTGAAGATACAATTTAAGTTAACAGGGGATATTTACCAGATATACAGACGATTAGATCGATAAGATACACCTGCAGAAAGATTGATAAAGTTTTCATGGACCGTTTTGTAGACCGTAACAGGAAATTGTTCCAATCGGTGTTATGCTCGTATGAGTGGGGAACTAAATGTATTCTTACGAGTTCCTGCATATGTGTGAATACGCGTACATTCGTCGAAAAGGGGTGCGAATCGTCATACGACCAGAAAAAACCTGTTGTATATGCCGAAAACTGACGAAAGAATTGACTCGTGTATAGCTTTTATTGGAATCTTGGTTTTACTCGCTGACTTTACAAAATGAGTGGAAATAAAAAGAATCGAGACTTTTCTATACTTTTAGCCGCCAATGAGTATCATGTTGCACCATTACTTGATTATTTGAAAAGAATTTTATTACCAGCTACAAACATGATGTTTTTGGTCTTCATAAGCATTTCTGTGTTGATGAGTATTTCTGTGGTAACTTAATGGAAATAAGCGTTTTTTTCGTTTCCTTTTGGTCTGCAATCGAAAGACCTGAGATAATCTAGTTTGGGTTCAAAACATCCCAATAGACACTAGTGATGTTCCAGACATACTAACAGATGCAATTATGTTTGCACATGAAAATATGAAACGAGAAAAGCCCTCGATGAAGATGGCATACCACCTGATCTTTTGAAAGATGCAAAAGATGTCCTTCAAAAAGGACTAACGCAGTGCTCAAGAGAAAGAAAGTTACTTCAAAACTTTGTCTAAGGATAGAAATTATGCACATACTTCACAATATAGGTCATAGCAAAGAATTTAGAATCTATAGCCCGATTATATTGCTCCTTAACATGTATAATTATTCCCAAAAATATTTACGAACTGAATAGGAACACTGTAGATAGAAATCAGCAATGCAAATTAGCAGGAATTTCCAAGAGTGATTATGCAACAATAGAACATCTATATACAATAAATCAGATGATCAAAATGACGATAGAATATTACAAACAATTTCGTTTGGTTTTTGCTGATTATAAAAAAATATTCAATTGATAGAACACACGAAAGGCTCCTGGCCGAAGTGAAAGCAAAGTATCAACGAATATTAGATAAATTTTAATGGGAATACACGAAAATAGGACTGCAGTATGAAGACAAGACTGCAATAAATGAACTTGATCAAAATTCAAATATCATAAAGATTGGAAGAAAGGAGTGAGACAAAGGGATCTAATTTCGTCGGAAACTATTTATGCAAAATAACAGTATGATGACGGAGAAAGGGTGCAGAATTAATCGTCATTATCAGTCGTTTTGCGTCTGTCGTTTGGCATAGACACCCCCATCATTTGCCATTCTTGTATATCATGGGTGTAGTGGAACCAGCACTTTTTGAACTTGTCTAGTTCATTCAGCCATTTTATATTCTGCTAGTCTAGGTTTTGCATGTAATGTCTGGTGATCCTTGCTGGGAGTTGTGATGTCCAGTGGCTGTCTGATATTCTTGCTACATGACCAGCCCATAGTTATTCGAGTTTTCCAATGCATTCTATAATTTCTCAGACTCAGCGCGAGTGTTAGTTTTTTGGTTAGGTTCCGTGTTTCAGCTCCGGTGGTGTTTATTGGGAGGATGCATCGCTTTCAAACCCTTCTTTTTATGACTAATGGAATTTTCTTCTTCCTCTGCCAAAGGCTTGCTATTCTAGAGTGATTCTTTGCTTGATTTCTTTTTCTTTTGAAGATTCGATGGAGATTTGCTGTAGCAAGTAGAAGTACTGGTCAAATTTCTCCAGCTCAATATTTTCGATTTTGATTGTCGAGTGTTATTTTTTTGTCCAACATGGTGGTATAAACCCTTGTTTTGCTGAAGTTGAGAAGGCCAACTGCTTGCTTCTTTCAGTTTGTTTGGCATTAGTTTGAGATTATGAAGCGAAAAGAACAAAACAAACGATGTCGTCTGCAAATCTGTGGTTGCTAAGGTATTCGCCGTCTGTTCTGATTCATTTCCCAGTGCAGGTTCCGGGAGATGATTCATTGATCAAAATCTAATTGTCGCTGCGCAGAAATAACCGGAATCAAATGTTATGACCCCATCCAAACCCAAAGCACACGATCCCTGTTTACATTTTAAAGGATTAAAGTATATCATCATCATTGAGACCTTGGTCTGGATTCATGTTTGGGCATTTTTGAGTCCTGAATAATATATAGATTTTCTTACGTGATAGAGTAAGGAATATTGAAATATACTAGAAGAGTTTATCACACGACATCGGCGAGCCAGTAGAATCGTTGCTTTTTTTCTTTGGGTTGTCAGTTGTGTTTCAGACTCCTGAGCTAGTAAGACATTGGGTCGTGAGCCAACTGGGATCGGGAGAGAGATGGCACACAATATAGATATTTGCCTCTCCTTATTCCTTCACCTGTCCGTAAATTCAAATGGCAATGGCTAATAATCATAATATTACTCTCAGCCCTTCTTCTGCACTCTCTCATACTTTGTTGTTGCTCCACAATAGTGTAGCTATCATGGTTAGGTGCATCGGTTTCTGTGTTTGTGGCTCCAGAAATGAACACCCAATGACTGCATTCGATCTTGGATTTCATGTGCATGTCTGCTGCAACTCAAATGTGCATGTAACCGATAGCGGTACATATCTTGTGGTGTTGCTGTAGAACCAGCGACGATATACGTATAATGGGCAACCCACTTCTACCTAAACCAAAAGGCATGGGCTCCCAGATGGAAGGAAACCCCAATCGATGGAATCGCAACGAGTTAAAAAGAAGCGAACGATCACAACGTTTAGATGTTGATGTAATCATAACAGTGATCGTATGACCGAAAGACACAACGACAAAAAAATGATTCAGAGGAAATAAAATCAAACGTATGAAAAGATCGTAAATTATTATAGCCAAACAGTTAGAAAAGTAATTTAGAACGATACCCACGCACAAATTTTCATCTGGAATTTGAAACCAATTGACAAATGAAAGAAAATTGTGAAAATAAGTGAGAAAAATCGTAATTGAAGAAAGATGAAACAAATCGATAGAAAATGGGGGAGACCGCTTTTAACATATATAAGTATAGTTGTAACAGTGACTCAGACATTTTGTCGATACGAAATGAAGTGTTAAAAGACTTTATTCCTTGTGTATTTTTATATTTCAACTTCGATACCATGACTGGAAGGAGGAGGGAGACACATGATACCAGTGTACCTTTGATGTAATTGTTGTTTCATGTTTAAACAAAGCGGTATTTTTGTTGATTGAAATGTGTGATATTTTTTTCTGTAAGTGCTTCTGTCTATAATCTGGTGCTCTGTTTTCGCTGCGCAGAATTTTTACACATTCTCTTATTTTGTCGGCATTCGAATCTTCTGTATCGAAAGACCATGATTGTCTGGTGTGGCAGCGATTTGGGCTTTTAAACGATTACATAACATTTGTGCAGGGCATAAATCAACCCGGTGAAGGTAGATTTCGCAGAGTAAGGAAAAGCATTCTAAGATCTTTTTTTTATATTTTATGAGACAAATTTCGTACAACTCCTAGCAAAAGTTTTCAATAGTTAATTTGAATTATGCTGTGTGGGAGCAAGATGCACAGTTGTATTTAAGAATATGTTCATTGTGGATCGTTACAATTTTGAACTTCTGTGATTTTTCTTCACTGCATCGATTTGTCATGAAAATTTATGCAAAAGAAAAGGAAATAATACGCACACAATACATTGAATATCAAAATATTAATATACATTTTCACTACATACATAGATGTTACACACACACGAATGATTTGAAAGAATATGCCTTACAGCTTGAAAGATAAGATAGATTGTACAAAAACAGCCAACTGATGACAAAGAGGGAACTTTATCAATAAAATAAGAATTGTAAAACTAACAAATGAAAAACTGATGAAAAAAATAATCTTAATCTCATGTTGAAAACAAAAAGATTTATTATTTGATTTTTGCACACAATGTGCGTGTTCCGTTTCGATACATGGAAGAAACATTTTTTCATACAATTTTAATGCATAAGTTCTGTCTCTGTTCATTTCCCAGGTGCATCCTCTTGGGGCTGTTTGATTTCACAGGGTTGTTGTTCCGATTTTTTTCAGTGTGTACCCATTCTATAGAAATAAGAAGTACAGAGAATATTTGAATTTGTTCAGATTTTGAAAGAAAACAGTTTACAGGATGGAAACTTGGAATTATTACTCAGAAAAAAATTGATCTGAAGCTTACGATCCAAAAACAATAGTTTGATGAAGATCACTTTTTTTTAGAGACACACATACGATGTGGACTGCATACTTGTTGGGAGCTAATTCTCAGGTGTGCTTCCTGGAGGATATCAGGGACACAATCAAAACAGTTTTTGTATAATTTTTTAAAATGTTTTATCTTTTTTTGTCCACTACAATTATCAATCGTTTTTTCATGTTTGATGTAACTTTTCGTACTCTTTCTCCAAAGGGAGACACGTAGACTCATGTTCGATACGTCTCAAAGAGACAAAAGCTACAAGTGGAAATAATAAAAAAAACCTTAACTTTCATTGAGCCCCACTGCCCCCAGGAAAATTGTAAACTGAAAAAAATGAAGAGATAGGAAATTTGTGCTTCAGTAGAATGGTGAGACTCAGATGTGCTTTGGAAAATTATTTCTTATTTTGCTATTTTCTTTATCGATTCAATAGAAGGCAGGGACTTTTTTGAGACTATATTTTGTCTAAACCTTACTGCAAGCACTAAATACTTATCAGATGTAGCGTTTGGTAGGCTGAGCTCCTCTACAATTCATTGTTTTTATGTGATCTATGTTACAATTATTGGACATGGTGAATCAGATATATTTGATGGGGACATTTGAATCATTCGTAATAAAAAAACCTACAAGCACTTCAATCGTCGAAATTTCTCAGGTATGCCCGCTTTGAGACACAGATAAGATTCTGTTAAGTCTAAATTACCTTACGTGGAGAAAAGTATGAAAATTTGTGATTTTTGATGGTTTTTAAAATAGATCGTTTGAATTGATACAAAGTTGGAATAATAGAAGGGATTTTGAAAACCACACATGGATTACGCGATGAATATTCAATGGGAAGTGGTTTGGTCCTGGAAGATGTAGCCGTAATGCAATAGTAATGGAGTGACACCATTTCTTCGGTTTCTTTCTTCCTATATTCTCTGCAGTCCTTTGAATGTTTTTTTATGACCAATACTTTTTATATGTTTGAGAGAGAGAGAGAGAGAGAGAGAGAGAGAGAGAGAGAGAGAGAGAGAGAGAGAGAGAGAGAGAGAGGAGACAGAGAGAGATTAGAAGGAAAAGGATAGGGAAAAAACGAAGTAGCGGGGGATTGACAAGAGAGAAAGAGAGAGAGAGGGAGAGGGGGAGAAAGAGAGAGAGAGAGAGAGATTGAAAGAATCATATACGTAACAATATAGGTTGAGAAACGGTATTTTTTGATTAGACAGATTGGGGAATATATATATATATATATATATATATATATATATATATATATATATATATATGTATATATATATATATATCACAGCTAATTGAATCAGAGGGAATGATGTATTGAAAAAAATAATGTCGTAATATTTTTTCCGGAAGAAAAAAGACGTATATAACATCACATCATAATGACAGAAAAGGGGTACAAAATCCAAAATTTAAAACTTATTAATTTTTATCCCACTTTTAATTATCGCTGGGAAGAAATACGCAGATTCCACGGTTAATGTTCCATCAAAACCGAAGGCAATCGGTGTTGAAAGCGAGGTTGCACACAACTGGAGTGTTTACTTCTCCTCTTAGTTCCGCCTGTCCACAAAATCAAGTGGCCGTTACTAATAATCATGGAATAACCACTCCATCCGTCTATCTGTCTGTCTGTCTGTCTGTCTACCCCCTTCTCTCTTTCTTTCTCTCTCCTTTCCTCTCTCTCTTTTCTGTTTATCATTGTCTGATCGTGGAGAAATAAACAGCTAGTAACCAAGACCTTCCAAAGACGTTTGATTCTTCTTTTTACAAGCATATCACTTCCAACTTCATTGTGTATATAACTGATTGTGGTACATTTTAAGTGAGCCTTTAAACCTCTATCCTTGGACATGGACCTTCCCTAAGATTTGTTAGACCTCTCTATCATGGGCATCGTGGAGCCAGTACTTTCGGAACTTATGTAGCTCTTCAGACACCATGTTACATTTTGTCGGCTACAATGCAGCATATGATCCCTTGGATTCCACGTCAAAACCTTAGTAATACCTGACTCAAACAAAACCAAAATATTTGAACAATTTACGATTTGCTTATTGGATTTCAATGATGTTTGAAATCCCAAATGTGCTGAAGGATAGGCCAAGTGAGGAAAACCTCAAAATAGGATTCAAGATTAACAGAAATGAAACAAGAGTAACGTTCAACAACATCGTCTGAAAAGGGCCATAATATTCGGAGGGTTGAGATTTGAAAAAAAGGTCAAGGAATGTGTTTACTTAAGTCAGTTGACTGAGAGGAAGACCATGAAAGCAAAATTAAACTGCGTATAACGATTGCTTTGAAGACATTTATTAAATAGAGACATATTTGAAATTCCTTGCCAATAAGCTTAAAACGTAAAGTGTACAATGAACGTATGATATCAACCGTGGCGTACAGATGTAAAACATGAAAACTAACTAAATTACTTGAAAACACAGAATCATTCCAGAAGCAATGAGAAACGTTAGAACTTACACAAGAGATGGAAAAAGATTAACATAGATCCAAATGAAGATATAGTAAGAGGTATCATAGAGGTAATTAAGCACCAAAAAAGGAGATGGATCAGGAGAATATGGTGTGACGGTTTATGTGAAAAGTTAAAAGATTGGTTCCCAAGAGATAGAAGAACAGACAAAAGATGGGGAGATGAAATAGGGAGGTCACACTGTTGCCACAAACAAATAGCGTTAAGTAGCAGGGTCGTTTATAAAAAAAAATATCAGATTTTGCTTGAGATTAGCATTAAATAAAATATACTTTGAGAATAATCCCCTAGGTATTGATTTTCTATCAATTTAAAAATTATGTACGATGCAATTTTACTGATTTTTTTACTCGGTCGAATCATTGTTGGGTACATTTGATTCCATATATTCTTGTTGGGAGTATAAATACAAATTATGTTTTCCCGATTTTAAAAATGTTCAATGATAGATAGCATTTCCAAGAAAATCCAGATGTCTGTTCGATTGTGCACTGAAAGCAACTGAATCTTCCTTCTAGACCAAGACCTGCAAGATAAAATATCACAGTTAACAGCTATATCAATGGTGTGAAGACTGCTTGCCTGACGAATATGATGTCAGAAGCATGTAAACATAAGAAATGAGATTTCCTCGTAACGTACATATGGAAAAATTATTTTTACTTTATTTCACCCGGCCAAACTAAGTTTTATATATTTGTGCACTCAAAATCTAGCGTCCATGTTTATACACATGTGCACTTTCTGCAAACCTTCATTAAGACAACTGTATCATTGGACAGGATAACTCCCAATATATTACATTCTATACATGAAAAAGAACTATATATATATATATATATATATATATATATATATATATATATATATATATATATATATATATATATATATATATATATATATACATTTATAGTGTGTTAGTGTTTGTGTGTCTTGGTGTTTTTTTCTGTTCTATCTCATATGTATATTCTAATTTCAGCGTTTGAAATTATTAGAAAATAACATCTCAGCTTTATCAAGGTGACACGGTAGTTAGCTCATCCAGTCATGCCTTTAGCTCTCTTAAAATCGAAGATGACTCAATTTTTTATGCATATATTTCTAGTTTCTGGATATTATACATTCAAATGAATTAATTTCTACTTTCACGTCTACAAACCTTACATCCTGTTTTGATTATTCAATATTGGCTAACATTGCGTGCACGTGATGGATTAAGTCATGCATAACTCATATGTGGTTTTTCAGTTCAAAAATCAATGTTTTATGGAAGGAAAGAATCGTTAAAAAAATATGAATTGATCACAATTCACATGTGTATAATGTTTTTTTTAATGCTTCAGTTCAACTTTCATCCATCTACCATAAATTTATCCGAGGTATCATTATAGCATTTTGATTTTACACCGTTTTTAGAAAAGTAAATTCAATAACCTTGAAATACACGCTATTAAATACTGAATTTCATTTTTTACGCGTACTCTAGGATTCAGTGGCTTCTACACGCATAGAATCCAACTTGTTTTTACAGAGCCATAGAAAAACCCAAAATGAATTTTATGCTTTTTTGTTCCAATTATTTTGGATATGAATATTAAAGAAAAGATATGAATCCTGTCATGTGAGAATAAAAACAAAATTGCTTTTAGATTTTTTTCACCACATTACGTCTTTAAAATACTAACTAAAAAAGTTATGCACTACCTTTTTTATTAATGGATCTCTTATACTATATATTTCGAAAGTGAAAATATGATAAAAACTTTCTTTTTTATTCCTTCAAGATGCATGAACCTCTATTACGGATGGATGCAAGTAGCAGAAAACCATAAAGATAGCCAGACAAATTTGCCAAGGTTGCTAGATACTTTGTAGCTCAAATGATGGAAATAGTAGCGAACACATTCCAAATATAGCCAAGTCATCTATGTGTATTAGCTGATATATATACACACACACATATATATATATATATATATATATATATATATATATATATATATATATATATATATATATATATATGTATGTATATATATATATATGTATATATATATATATATATATCACTCATTTTGAACATTTTGTTGTCGCCTGAATTTTTTCGATAATGCTCAAGACGAGCAAAACGCTGAATTATAAAATCCTTAGTCTTATAGAGTCTTCCAATATTGTCAATCTACCTTCATATTGTTGGATTGACTATAAATTAATACCTGTATATTCAATGTACACACACACACACACACATATATATATATATATCTATATATATATGTAAATATATAATTATGTGTGTGTGTGTGTTCATGTGTATTTAGGTGTACGTTTACTTTTTAAAAGCGCGCATTTTGTCAGCAATTTTTTTTTCAAGAGCATTTTGTCAAATACGATGGAAAGTTTTTGTCGATTTAACAATTTTAATAATTTCCCCTGATAGCAAATAATTTTTTTCCGCTTGGATACAAGAATGAAAGAACAGTCCAAAGTTAAGACTGTAATTTTTCGACCGTCACTGCTCATTTTCAAGAAATATTTGAATGGACTGATGAGTCCGATGCTCATAAAAACAGTGATATACTTTAAAAAAAGAGAATAGATTGAGTCATCAGAAGCATCATAGTAAGGATACCCAAGTAAACAACTCATCTTAAATAGAAATAATAATGTTGTGGATTACTTGGGAATTGCATTACTTCTAACCAAATCAGAAGTGTTGGGTTGCGGCACTTTCATGGTGGGCGAATTACACAGATACTCTGATCTCTGATAGCATTGCCGATCAATCAGGAGATAATCGCGTCAATTTCGACGAATGCTTTGTTAGAAATGGTATAATTAGCATACCACGCGGTTCCTTAATAGGAAACAGCTGAGCGAAAACAATAGCCTGGTTGCTGTCGACAACATAAAACGTGCTAAGAAGCAATTCGGATGATACTGTGATGTTTATCCAGTTCGCGAAAGTAACGTCATGAAAACTAGGAGCAGGCATTATCTAAACGATTCAGGCACGTTAAGTCAATGGAGAAGTCTGGCGTCCAAGTCTGGCAGGCCAGACTCAAAAATTTCGCTGGCTGTTCGCAGCTCATCAATCTAAGAACGTTCCAGATGAACATACCGGAATCAGTGCGTTCAGTTACTTCGCGGAAGCTTCCAGACAGCAACCAGAAGAGGCCACTTAAGCTCTCTATTTATTCGAGAGTAAATATATTTGTGGTCTGCTTAGCTACTGTGTTCAGCACTTAAAGGCTATTTCTTGTGTAAAGTGGTTTCATAATAATGCAATGATTATGGCTCAAGGTACGTAAACAAAAATACAGTTTTCTCTCTCTTTTTAAAAGTAAGGAGTTTCCCCCAAAAACTTTCTGTGAGCCTTAATAGCGTCAGTGAGTAAGCGATACCATTAATTCATATAGAAGAAAAGGTTCTGGGCGTTCCCAAACCCTAATAATGATGATGGTATGATAGGCAGACGCCTTCCAAGGTTGGGTTAGTTGGAGGTACAAGGAACTGAGAGGAAAAATGTGCGCGCTGTCTCTATGAATGATAATTGAAAAATAAAAACAGAATGCTCGGTAAACTAACTTTCGAATAGCCTCGAATACGTGTACTGTATCGTTTCTATCATTCGTAACCCTGACACGTTATAGATAGAGGATGAATGTTGAAAGAAGATTGTATTGTTCCAGGTTTCCATATGGCTAATGTGAAATAACAATAAAAATCTATATCTAAAACATTTGGTTTTACTCTGGAATATGCAACTGCCTTGACCCCCAAGCGAACGCAAACCGACGGGCGTACATGTAAATATTTGCTTAGCTTATTTAGCTTTGCAATATGTCTTAATTAGAGATAATCTTGAGGTAGCGAGACTCTGATCCACCTGTACGGTTTGTATACTTACTTTGTCTAAAGTTATTTACAATGATCAACTGAGTTCTGGTACAAGGTCATAGTATTTGTGCTCCCGAAGAAGATCAAAATCACTCTGCATACGAATCGGGTTCCAAAACTTGCTCTCTAATCACTGTATCATCGTAGGTGCCCTTCTATCATTTACCTATCTATTTGTTGGTCTGTCTGCACAATATTTCCAAGAGTTCTCAATGATAAGTTGTTGAAGGCTAAGGAAGAGTAGATTAGATGTTTGAGTAGACCTAGGGTTGTTCATCATTTATTCCCCAGCACCTTGATCTGAATTGATTTTTGTAATTCATTTTTGGGGGGTTGGGACCAGGGTTATGCGCTCCCTGCGTGCTCTTTAGTTTATATCTGATATCAAAAGTAGCTGAAATCTGTCTGAAATCTTTCTCTTCCCCGAGGCTTTATTACTTTAATTCTATATTATCTATCACACTATGTTTTTTATAACAATACTGGGTCAATATATCCTTCATTATTGATGGCATTGTACTGCTCGACTCGAAGTAACATTTAACACCTCAGGATTCTTGCTATTTTGATGTTTCATTGTTAGATAATTTCGATAATCAATTGGGGTACTAATCCGTGAGTAAAAGCACAGATAATAGGTTGAAGTAGAATTAGTAACATAATAGTTATAATGAAGAGTCTATTGAATAAAAAAAAAAAAGAAAAAAACAAACAAACTATGATATGGAGTAAAACAGCTATATAATGATATTAGAATAGTGGTAAAGTGGTAATGCTTTGGTATTTTGTAAAAACAATTCGTAATAGAAAGGAAATAGGCGAATGCATATATGGTCAATTTTTTGGTCAAACCACATTCTTTTCTAATTTTTGACTTCACCGAGTGGGACCTAAATAGGATGTACACGTGTACAAAATTCATACAGGGTTTCCCTTTCTACAAAAAATGTGGGGTTTACATTTGCTCTCAACCCGATAATACTTTTATGATTTCAATCCATTTCTTAATCGTGCAACCAGATTTGGCATGCATCGTGAATGAGCTTTGCAGAAGGTTTTGAAGGAGAGTAAATGTACAACACTATAAAGGCGGCTAGTGATAGTTATCTGTTGAGCGAAGAAGTATTATTTAAAATAATTTTGTGCGTAAATTCTTACGTGTTTGATTGTTATTATTTAATTGCAAGAACGGTTAAATAAAACGAGTGCGTGTGTGCGTTCCGTTAGTGCGTGTTTTATGCGTGTGTTTGGTGAGTGTACGTGTGTAGTCTACGTTATTGTTATTTGTTGAGCGAATGTCTTCAACAAAATGAGCCCATGTGTGTGTGTGTGTATGTGTGTGTGGTTACACGTGTTCTCCTCTTTGTGTATTACGTGATTGCTATTCGTTATGTTGAGATGAAAATTAGAATGAATCTGTTGCGTATGTGCGTACAACAATGTGTTTGTGTGTGTTTTGTGTGTGTCTCCTCTGCACGTATATTTGTCGAGCAAAGATGTGTAATTTAAAATTTGTTTGCTTGTGTATTTGTGCGTGTTTTTTTTTCTATATTGGAGGTATATTTGATAAAATGAGTGAGTGTTTATGTATGTGTGTGTGTGTGTGTTTGTTCTCTGTGCGTACGTGTTTTGTGTGTGTGTGTTGTGAGTGCTAGGTTGTTATTTGTTGAGCGTGTGTACACTTGTTTGAACGCATGCACCTGTGTATGAGAGTGTGTGTGTGTGTGTATTTGTACTACGTGATCGTTATTTGTTAAGTAATTATGTATATCAGAATTAATCAATATTGTATGTACGTGTGTTTTGTACTTATATGTGTGTTGGTACGTGTGCGGTTGTAATTTCTTTAGCGAATCTGTATATCGAATGGCCCCTTTTTATGTGTATGTATGTGCGTGCGTACAATCTTAGGAAAAAATAGATAATATAACAACAGATGCTTTAATTCTACCGCCTTCTACTGTCAATATCAACATATTTCAGTTGATCACAGTGTTTTGGCCTCTGCCCCGATTCCAGGAGCGTTTTTGTTTCCACTTCGCTGTTATCATATTCTCTCCAGGAAAAAAATGGAGATAAAAAGTCTGTGAACGAGTGTCCTGACTGTATAATGAGCAAAACTATTGAATGGTACCTGAGCAAAAAATTAGCGCGCAAGTTTTCTGTACTCATAAATGAAATCGACGTAACATTGATACAAAAGTAGTTTGTTTTAAAACTGTACATATTTGATGAATGGTTAGCATCTGAAACTCAGTATTGGTGTTACTTACTCTTCTAAACAAGTCATGACCATCCGTCGTACAGATGGAGAGCCCATACTTCTTGAGTCTACTGGACATGATGGGTATACTGAAATCACGCTAAATAATTTGAGGAATCAAATACTTGCCTGGAACGCTCTAGAGAGCAAAGAGTGCATACAATTATTTCCGATAAATAAATTAGAACATTCTTTCCTGAATTTTAACAGTGCGTGCTGAACGAATGTTGAACGAATTTACGTGAACAGTATCATTTCTAATCAAATTAGACAGAAGACAAAGGGTTGAGAGACTGTCAAAACTGATTCTGACGGAAATTAATTTTCATGTTCTCTACTGGAACCTTTTGGTTGCATTTCGTATAGAATTAACCTATTCAATCATTGGGATATCACGGACAAACTCCCAATCAAAGACAATCATCTGAACAATGGGAGGTTATTTGGCGGTGTATATTTCATCTCAAAATATTTTGAGGCAGATTCTCATGGGTTAGATGGTACCAGTACTTGACGTTCTATCCATTTTGATACAAGCATTAGAGCAGTTTACTGTATACAATGAATGTATAGATAAATGGTTTTATCCAGGTATTTAATCAGTTTAGTTCAGTAGAGCAGAAGACCAAATATTGGTGAAGAAAATTAAGTGACACCAAATGAGAAGTTCATTAAACGAATAGTTACGAAAACTGCACGAAACAACAAATAATCTTATCACCAAAGACTAGCTCTCGTTTTCATGATTCGCCGGTTGTTCTTGGGAGTTTTGGCCGACGTGGAGATTAAAGTCTTAAATAAACGAAAAGCCCGGAAGGACTCAATTATTAGACGATGACTGTGTGTTTTCAAAAATTTATTGACAAAAGCTGTGGTTAGTAAGTTACCCTGTCATCTAGTTTGTGCCTCATGGACGTCCCATTATTGTTGCTTTATTCCAGACTTACTTACCTAAATTGAGTATTTACGGTCCTTGCCATTCAGAGTCTTTCAGCGTGTGAAGAGAGAAACTTCAAGAGCCTTTTGTCGTATTCACCTAATCAGATGATCTGTGCCCCGTCAGTCAGCCTGAGCATCGAAATCTGTCTGCAATACGGGAAGCAGTCTGTTTCTTCTTTATCTCTCGCCGTCTTTTGTAAGTACGTAGCAAAGGCTACAAAATAGTAGTAGCTGTAACAGCTGCGGTAATAGACAGTGCTGGGGGGTGGGAAGAGTCTGTACTACAGGCAGTATCGAATCGATCTGCTGCCCCACAGACGTCCTGCCCGACCAAGTGAACCACAGATTCTTCTCCCTTTGCTCGTGTGTACAGAGCTGGAATATGCCAGCTAACCAATTGACTGACTGCAACGTGTACTTGAAAGAATCATACTCAACATCACATGGAGAAATCACTAGAGAACACGATACATTAGAGAAAAATAGGGGTCTGACATATCATATAATCCTTAAGAACACTCAAATTGCAATGGGCTGGTCATGTAGCAAGTATGACAGACATCCATTTGACATCAAGACACATAATATGGATCCCCAGGGATTACATGCGAAATCGAGGCTGGTAGAATACAAGATGGAGAGACGAATTAGAAGAGTTCAGAAAGTATTGGCTCCCATAATAGAGAGCTCTGATGAATCCTGGGTAAGGTTTATGTCTAACGAAGGACGATAAATGATTGATGATGATGATGATGATGATGATGATGATGTGTGTGTATGTGTGCGTATGCATGTGTGTGTGTATCTATTTCACCGCGTCCGGGCGCTCCTGGTTAAACTCTAAAGTTTGCATTATTACATGAATATGCACTATATAAAAAAAAGTCGTTTCTTTCAGAACAGTACATTTGGGGACTCATTTTAACCAACGATGCCTGAATCTTGGGTTTGTATTGATTTAGATGATTTCAAATTGAAAAAGACATCTATACATATATGAAAAAAATTTCTAGATATTTTTAGACAGTCAATTCTGGTACATGGGCTATGGTGATTCATTTTGACAAAGCCCAAAAATCAGTATAGTAGTTATTTCATTGAAAAAAAAATTTCATTATCTCTTCAAAGCTTTCCTACGCAAATAGACGTGAGTTCAAATCTCAATCCTGCGCTATTTAGTCTGTGTAGTCGGTCGACGGCTTCAGTTAAGTTGTGATAAAAAGTATACGAGGAAAATTAGGATTGAGGAAAATCGTTGTCGTAAATGTATAATAATCCTACTACAGGGTCATATAAATGAATTCCACCTCGTTCTTGGATTGCAATGAACATACTGACCATAAAAAAAAACATTACTGCCGTAGTGAGTGTCAATCATCTACAATTACTTTATAGGAGTGGTTTTATGCCAAACAAAGATGAATTTAGAAGATCTTAATATCACTCCATTAGGTAATTAGGAACGAGTTTAACAGATAAACACTATCGTGTCATGAGTTCGAAACTTACTGGGGGCTCTTAATTTGTGGCCCTCTGTCAGATTTGGCTACGATTAATAAGTAGCTTGAGGATTATTCTAACTTATTGTTTAACTTCTGCTTCTGGAGTTCACTTTATTTTCTTATCTAACAGCAATCGCCTCAAGTTCAGGCTTGGAAAGTTTAGACTTCTCGTGAAAAGGTTATAACATTTACATGATGGATAGAGTGAGAAGCGAACAACGAGAAGCTGATTATATTTCTGTCAAAGAAAGAAAAAGGGAAAAAGGGGAAAGAAATGGGAAAAGAAAGAGAAAAATGAGGGAAAAACAGAGATAGATAGAGAAACAGAGGGGAGAAGAAAGGAAGTGGAAAAGAAAAAGAGACAAAGAGATACAGAGAGAGAGAGAGAGAGAGAGAGAGAGAGAGAGAGAGAGAGAGAGAGAGAGAGAAGTAAAGAGAGGTTGGAAAACTATTGGTGATAGATTGTATTATTCAATTTATATCTATAAATGCCTGAAATTATATCTAGAAATAACTAGATTTTCTAGTCATTTATATATATTTAAATACTGTTTTATTAAGCTCTCCTTAAAAAAAAAATGTTTACAAAACTCATGAATATATTCAAATATTCTCAAAACGTACAAACTAAATCATTTGTGCTTCAGCCAGAGTAGAATTCAACCCCGAGGCAACAAGTGTTGAAGGTACTTTTATTCAAAGAATATGTTCATTTCAAACGTATACTACGATATCTGAAATATATACACAGGTTTACTCGCCATCCAAAAGAAGAGCATTCGTATGAAACTTCTCACAAGCCGAAACGCCACAAAGCAAATAAGCGATTACCATAAATTATTATGGGAATAATATTTTAACCTATCCATCCTCCAAGATAGTGATATGTCAGGCTGAATAGCCAGAAGTTAAAGTAGTGTGAGGTGAGAGAGAGAGAGAGAGAGAGAGAGAGAGAGAGAGAGAGAGAGAGAGAGGAGGTACATGCTACTTCTATAATGGCCTGCCGCAAAATAAAAGCAAAACAATATTTTCAAATTCATTTTTCATCAAAAAAGTGTCATAAAGCGAACTTTTGATGAGCTCAGGGAGATGAGAGTAACCTGTATATTTTTATTTTTCGAAAGATGTGTATTCCTATTAGACAAACTCGAGATAATATCCAAAAGCTTCAATTCCAATTTATATTTTTTCTATTCGAGACTATAAGATTATCATCCCTGATTCGTCTATAGCTGGTTGATAATCCGTAGAATGACGAGAAGAGATTTTGAAACATTGCTCATCCAAAGCAAATGTAGTATAATTTGATAATAATTGGAATGCATATATATATATATATATATATATATATATATATATATATATATATATATATGACATATAATTTAAGATAATTCCCGATGTATGGTTTTTTTTCATAAAGTGCTCGATACATTCAACATCAAACATTGAGTTGATTTAGAGTAGAGCTTAAAGTATAATGGAATAAAGATTCGCTACGGAATCTCGTTTATTTTTCTTCCTTGTTTAGGCTCCTTCAAGCGGATTGAGTTTATTTTAGATTCTTATCCGGGACATTTTGGGGTGGGGTCTATAATTTTAGCCAATTGGATCTTCCTTTTATTTTATTTATATACGTTTTTGTTAAGTGATTGGACTTTGCCTGCAACATTTTTTATTTCATTCAGTGCGATGTAGTTCTGTTGATGGTTATAAATTACAAAGCCAGAGGTATGATATGGGTGATTTTGATTATCAGAATGTGGTTGGTCTATCAGTAGCTTTGTGGTATGTTTCCTCTCTGAGGGTATTCTATTTTCACTTAAATCTGTTTCTCAGTGTTAGAATTCGATCTTGTGTACCTTGGCCCTTAATTTGATTATACTGGATTACGTCTGTTTCCTCACATGTCAGATAATCATGGTGACTGGAGTAATCTTCAAGGCGGCTGTGTGGATAAGATATCTGTGCAGGTTATTTTTAGCATATCCGTATGTGAGCTATTGAGTCCTGTTTGCTAACAGAAATTCTGATCGATGCCAGCATTTCAACCTCACTTCATATTTTCTGTGTAATGATTCTGCATTTTTTTTTGTTCTATTGGCAAAAATGAAGATTTTGAATTTTTCCTTGCTGCAAACATGGCATGGGGTTCTGATATCTTGGCATATATATATATATATATATATATATATATATATATATATATATATATATATATATGTTTATCTTAATAATTTCCATTTGACTGCAGGTTTGAGATTGCAATCACTTAGTCTCCGAAAATATGTCGACAGTGATTTACTATTTTTGTATTTTTCATTCGTAAAAGATTATACACAGTTGGCTAATCGAAGTTTAAAGGGTGTTTCTTGATATTCCTAAATAATATTCTAATTTCGAATGTTTCTTTTGGGTTGATATTTAAATAAGAATTAGATATGTGATATAAAATTATCTCCATATTCAATGCCTTATGATAACACCTAATTTGAAATAACAAACTGTATGTATGACACAAGCTATCGATCAAAATCATAGCTGAAAGGGAGGTGGTGTTTGATCAACACTGCTGAGGTACTATGTTAATATTTTGTTTTTAAGATCCCCGAAACAGTTGCATGGTGAAGAACTGATGATCCCAACAAGAGAAAATTTATACACAATGCCAAAGTAATAAACACTGGAGAAAATTACATTGATTACATGAACAGATATTGGGAAATGATTGACTGAAATGATTAAAAAAAAGTGAAAAAGTCTTTTAATGTTTAGTAGTTAAAGCTGTAAAGCTTTCTAGACATCACACACAAACACACAAACACGCACACACGCACGCACACACACACACACACACATATATACATGTATATATATATATATATATATATATTTTTTTTAAAGACACTATATTTGTAACAATGTATAATTCAAGTAAATTATTGTCTTCTTTTTTTTTAAATTACACGCTTTGATGTGATAGTGTCACCAGATCAGTTTAAAATGATTTTCCAAATAAATCACCCAATATTAAAATTCATTGCATGGGCCTTTAGGCTATTCCTGTACAAGCCATGCCGACTTACAACCTGAAAATGACTGGAAAATCTATGCATATATCTCAGTTCGTGGAGTCAAGCCATCGTATATATATATAATTTTACCTCTGGAAACACTCTGCTCCACTCGGCACCATACTCTATGGTAATATCTGCATATACCTGGAATGAAATTTTCGATCATTCTTTGTATAGCCGTTTTAAGTGCAGGAAGAGTCCTTTGTTAAGGTTTAACGGAAGAATACTTAGTTGAAGAGCATTAGAAAGTCTCAATCTGATTAAGTTGCCAACTGCAAGGGGAAGGAAATCAGTACGTAAATCCGGTATTTGTCATTGCAGCTAAAACTTCAGCAGAACATAGCCTATTTCAAAGAGCAAACCGTCATTCCAGCACCCTCCTTGGAGATTTAAAAGTTCCTTTTATAACGATTGCGCTGTAATAACGTGTGGGTTTTATATAAATTTTATTGATAATGTAAAACCATGTAAAAGGTCTGAAAATAAAATGAAAGAAATTTAAAATAATGCGTTTAAATCTTCAAGTGCGGTTGTTGCAAAATATTCTCGTTGGAGCGAGAATATAAAAACAAGTATACTTTCAAAACGCCTGCGTCATCAAATATTGATGTTTCAATGAGTGCTGCTACAACGAAAATACATTCGATCTTTTATTCTAAACATGAGCATTTTTATTAAAAGCCAGAGTTCTTTCATTCTCAATTATGAGTTCCTTGTAAGACATAAGTATTATATTGTTCCATATGAACTGTCGTTTTTAGAATATTAAGCTCGATGGGTGAGATAACAGATATGAAAGTAAATTTTTTGAGTAGTAACCATTTTTCTGGGATTATCTGATGATAATGTAATCTCTATAAAATTCTTTAGACTTGTCGACAACAAACGCAGTAAAAATACGGATTGTGGCTTCCCTATTATTTAACCTCTTATTAGCGATCTAAAGTTCACAATATTTTTAAAACATGGAGACCTGAGGGAAAAATGTCAGATGATTATGGATGCTGCTGCGAAACTTCATATCCCAATTTTTTAGACTTGGACAAAGTCAGCTGAGAGGCCTGGGGTCAAGAAATGTCATGGAACATTCCGTTCGGTTTATGCAGGGGCTTTTTTCTCAACTTTTTATTCCTTTTTAATCACTGCAAATGCTTTGATCATGTTATAATCAGCTTGAACAGAATGGTGCCCTAACTTGAAATAATTCTTGGAAGCCTTAGGGTAGACCCCATTAGTGTTAAGGGCTTAGAAACATTCAATGATAACCATTAGTACACCCATTTACATTTAATCTCTGAGAAAATGCAAAAAAATTAGAAAATCCTTCAATTTTTAGCATTGTTTTTTACGATGTAAAGAGGATAATATCATTACATTTGTCACGACCGAATACCATCATTAGATATTTCTTTCCCTGTGGATGTTAAATAATGCAGAGCAAGGAAGGGGAATATATTGAAAAAATGCAACATAACAAAAACAATCGGTGAATGTTTTTAAATTATGCTTTTTTTTTTAGGATCCTAGTATAATTTACCAAATGTTTATCTGGTTGTAGCAGCATAACTTAGGAAACATGCATCATATCCCTGAGAAAATATCTATACAAAGTAATGGGAGCCAAAAGCAAGTTTTCTGCATATTACATCCTGAAAATCCCAATAATGATAATATTATGGATGACCAGGGGCAGAACAGCCCTCGTCCAAAAGGACAGTGGAAAGACATGCAATTATAGTCCTCTCACGTGGAAAATCCTGACTGGACAAATAGGAGAGAGGATATATGTCTACATGGAAGGAAAACAGCTTATTCCAGAAGAACAGAAAGGATGCAGGGGAAGAAACAAGATAACCAAACGATCTGCCACACTGGAAGAAGACTAACATTGTGAAACTTTGAAAAAAATTGTTACACGCAAATGGATTAATTTATCTCAAAGTAACATTTATCATGTTTTAATCATAAACTCACTCAAAGACAAACTGATAAGTTAAAGTTAACAAATTAAGTAATTTCGATAAGTTGGTTCTTTCAGCGTAGCTAACTGGAAAGTGAGCTTGATGGCGGCATGGGAGACTCTAGCTTGGATAAGTATTAGAAAATTGATTTTCCAGGGGTATTTTTTGTCCTGACGGGTTGTCTTGACAATGATAAATCTAAAGAGAATCTCAAAAGACAGCAAAGGGTAGTGATCCTCCAGAGCAAAAGGAAAAGTCAACCCCTTCATGTACATGGCAAACATAAACATATTTGCAAAAAACTGGAATAAAAATTGAAATACTTATCAACAAGGTCATAGAATCCAGCGATGGCATTTGAATTTAGTTAGGGATAGAAAATTGCTCAATATTGTTAATACGGAGGGGACGGTTTATGGACAGTCTGGGGAAGAAGTTTATTTATTGATCTACGGAGCTATGAGAGCATCGGCCACTGAAGACCAAAAAAATACCTTAGGGTTCTCGGGTGTGATTCAATAAAACAGGGAGAACCGGAAAGAAAAGGAATACCCGGGAGGATAAGGAAAGTATTAGAAAATGAGCTTAATTGCAGAAATCTGATAAAGGGGATGAGCACATGGATGGTATCAGGAACATAAGATGAATTCCGACCTTGAATCAGTAAAGTGGGAAACCCATGAAGAAGCACGTGTCTCTTCATCCCAAAAATGCTGCGGATATATTGTATGTGAAGAGGGAGTACGGTGACATAGAAGGCTGTGAGCAAATAGTCAAAATCTTGATTGGAAAAAGTATGTGCAAATTTCCATGTTAAATATTGAGGACATTGCTCGGAGAAGAGCAATAGACTGGAGGAGTTTGAAATAAGAGGGAGGTTTGAAATTTTGTCGACCACAGCGTTGCTGGGGTCTGCAAGAATACTCAATAGGGTACTCGATATCCGAGTCTAATGACTTCAGAGTCATCATTAATTGCCAAACAGCTAGAATGAACACGATGCTAGTACGATGAAATCCCGGGGGCGGGGTGGAACCTAAACCTAAGCGCTGCTGCGATCTGCGAAGACGCTTAGAGGAGATTTGGAGGCCTGACGGGACTTACAGTCACGCAGTTGTTGCTGTAGTTGTTATGATAGAAAAACGAATTCAACTTCATACTTGGAAAATTCGGTGAGTATTGTTATTGCTGCTACAGTAGAAATTCAAAGTCAACCCAAAACTTGGACTGGAAGTTGACAAAAATGTCTTTCAAGGCTTGTTTGAAGTATTCATCTCTGACTGAATCATCTGTGATCAGTCCAAGTAAGTGGAAGTACTGTGTATATCTGATTTGGATTTGTACCCATCGAAAATAATGACGACAAAGAATTATCCAAGTTGTGATTATGCTATAAAAGCATGCAGCTCACACATTTGGAACGCCATTTGAAGATAAAGATGTTCTTTTCCCAAGTAATAAATAGCTGTTGATCAGCTGGAGCTCCTTTGTGATACTCTTTCAATGGAAAAATAACATTTCCAAATAATATCACCTAACAGGTCAAGGCTCTTCTAAAGTCTTCAATCTAATATCCACTTCAAAATTGTGCGTGTGAATCTGAGATTCTGCCAATGTAGGCTAGAAGTCTTTTATGTCTTACTGATGGAAGTTTGGACTAACTTTGCCGAAATGATTAAAACTTGTGAAGTGTTTATAATCTGCAACTACAAGGTATTTTTGAGTCCGAGCGATTTTGCGTATGGTTGCTATCTACCTTAAATGGCTGTCTGCTACCTGTATGTATATTTATATATATATATCAGACTCTTGGCTCTTTCCCGTTGCATTCAACCGAAAGTTTGTGTAAATCTTTTCATGTCATCATCTCCATTGTTTTTGTACCTCATCAAGTTCAAGGAAATGAAAGAAAAACATTAACTATTGTTTATATCTTTGCCTCATCGATGTTGGTTTTACCATGGGCATTATTTTCAACAACACATGGTTTTATTTTACCGAAGACACTTTCTCTCCAGAACAATATGTCATGGTAGCAGTCTTCGAAAGAGCTCAACATGCAACTAAGTCGATGAACTCTGCTTCAGTTTCCAAACCCACAGCATTTTTTGTGAGAATTAGGTGAAGTAAAATGGACATCTTTCGATCCTAATGTTTTTGAGGCTATCTGTGAGTTTCCTCTTATTGATTGTAACAGTGATGACGTTCCCATAAAATCCATTGCACTGAGTTCAGTTGATCGAATTCTACGGAAGGACAATACAAACCAGCTTTCCAGATTTTCTCCAGATCAAACAGTATGTCAAAAGAATGATTTATGAAGTGGTCAAGTTTTCGACCGAGTAAGAGCTTTGTCATGTACCTGTCATCCAGTTATACGAACTGATTGATGTCGATATATGGATGCAGCTACTGATCTATGGTTGTATTGTGTCCGAAAAATCATAAAAGAGGAAATGCTATTCTGCCATACCATGGAAAGTTAAACAACAGCAACATATTCTTTCAAATGGCATCAAACTTCCTTCAGGGAAATCAACCTTTGTAGGGCTCGTCATACTGATGGTGTTCTGGACAGGCACCGTTTTCAATCTGTTTTGATAACAAAGTTGAAGAAATGACGCATCTACCAAAGATTTACATTGAATTTTTGATGGTAAAGTTTTACTGTGAAGAGTGAGCCAGGACAACTACAAACATGCTTCTGGATTGAAACATTCTTGGGCGACTTAATGAACTACG
Organism: Thysanoteuthis rhombus; assembly: GCA_963457665.1. NCBI lineage: Eukaryota > Metazoa > Mollusca > Cephalopoda > Oegopsida > Thysanoteuthidae > Thysanoteuthis > Thysanoteuthis major. Next base: position 61,245,412 of record OY735203.1, on the reverse strand, counting down.
AAGAAAAGTGGTAACATTTGTTAATTCTCAGAAGGAAGCAAATGTCCATGACGAGTTGCATTCTGGAAGATTTCCCCTATTTTTTAGCTTACCTGGTGAGCATCTTTGAAGCGTTGGATTCTGTCAACCTCAAATCCCGAGGAAGATACATCACTTTGATCATTCACTATGATGCCTTTCGAGGAATCCTTGCCGAACTCGACCTCGGGTAATGTCGAATTCAGGATTAAAATAGCTCCAGTTTTGTCAATTTAGAATCTGCGCTCAGTCACCTTGATTCAAAATTAAAGGAAAAAACAATTACATGATTGAAAGCAGAATTTATTACATGCTTTCTGGGTATAGATGAAGAGTTGACAGCTTGGAGATTCATTAGAGACCCATTTCAATGTTTAGTACTGGATAATTTGGACGAAATGCAGTAGGAGTTTCCAGATGTAAGTTCAAGTACCAAATGTATCGACTTTTTCGGTAAAGTAACCTACTTGATCCCACATCAAGCTCTTCGGAATCTGGCGATATCTGGATTAGGGTATCCTTATAAAAGTGCGTCTACACTGAATTCTAAAACGTGATAAACTTGTGTTGCGCTCCTTCTGCCATTCAGCCACAAATTTGAGATCTCGTAGCTTAGAAGATGTCAAGAGTCCCATTGAATACCATTTCATTGAATATGCGTCATTGTCTTTGATCGATAAAAAAATAATAAGTATACGTATTTACTCAGTCCTGCTTCCCTTCCTCTATCTCTATCTATATTTCGTTTTCTCACCCACCCACTCTCTCTTATACTGAATGACATCTTTGAAGTATGGCATGTAGTTTCATATTGAAATATTGAGGGGTCATTTTCCCGTAATATGAAAGTCCTTCGTGATGCACGGGGTTCGATGTACCAACTTCTTTTTCCATCCATCGTACAAAAATACGACTTTGGCGTATTGCTGGGGCTTGCATTCACTTCATCGAAGGAATCCTTTCCAAAACACGAAGTAATCTGTATAAGAGTGGGTTTTATTTACGATTCAGTCTTCCTGCTGAAATGGACTCTTACTCTCTGTCCATTGGCAATCACTTTCCTCTCCCTACCAAAAGACACGGAAAAACGATGTGACTATGATGATGGATTGGATCATAACTTTCTGTCCGTTGTACGAAACTAATGTTTCAGGTATTTCGGTTAATCCTCTTTGCTTCATTGAAAAATCATTTTTTGCGAAACAAACTTTTCAATGCTGTATTTTATTTACGATGTTACTATTATGCAGTCATCCAAAATTAAGTCGATGTATTTTGATTACTTCTCTTTACTTCACTGAGAATTAAATTTGTAAAACACAGAATTTTGTGACGTTGTACAAAACTACCACTTAGAAGTTTTCAGTTCATCTCCATTTTTGTTGCCTAACTATTGATATGATACGCTTCTCCTGGTCGGCCTTCAGGATCCTTCACTCTTCGATAACTCACAGTTTATTTTTATTCCCCATGATTTGCACTCATGCTTCATTGCTGGTATCATACATTGATTGTACACATCAGCTTTGAATATATTGGTAAGGACACCTTCTTCGTGTCTCTGATACTTTGTCTCTCTGATTGTGTCCAATTTTTTGCAACCAATCGTTAAGTGTCGTTTCGTTTCGCTTTATTATCCGACCTAGGTGAACGTATTCTTTAACCCCTTCTAAAACCTTTGCAACCGTTATAATGGTCTTGTTCGGAGCTTCATAGTTGAAAATTAATTTTGTCATTGTTCTATTCATAATTTTAATTTAACATTATCTTTTTACTTTCTTATTTAGATTAATAAATACATTTTGTAACTCATTTGGTGTCTCTGATATCATTGGAACGTCACCAGCAAAATCTAGATCGTTGAAAAATTCACCATTGATGTTTTTCCCACCTTCCCCAATCAGTTTTACGAAAGGTTCTTTCAAGGTTGACAATGATAGTTTATCTGTTCATCTCACTTTTTTCCGATATCTATTTCCTTTGTAGGCTACACACACACACACACACACACACACACACACACACACATATATATATATATATATATATATATATATATATATATATCATCATCATCATCATCATCATCAGTCTTTCAACGTCCGTCGTTGGACATAGACCTTCCCCAGGATTCGCCACACTTCTCTATCATGGGTGTCAGTGCCAGTACTTTCTGAATAGGTCTAGCTTGTCCCTCCATCTAATACTCTGCTAGCCAGGGTTGGGCATGTGATATCTTGGGATCCATGTCGTGTGTGGTGATGTCCATTGGTTGTCCGCCATTCTTGCAACATGGCCAGCCCACTGCCGTTTGAGATTTTTAATAGATTCTATGATGTCCCTGACTCCTGTCTTCTTTCAGATGTATGGTCCTATCCTGTGGTCTCTCCACGTTAGGCCCAATATAATTCTTTTATATGCACGTTGCATAATTCTCAATGTTCAGATCTGTCTCTTGGTTAGGTTTGGAGTTTTAGCTCCATAAGTGACTATTGGGATGATGCATTGGTTGTACACCCTTCTTTTCAGGATTAATGGAATCTCCTTTTTTTTGAAGATTGAGCTTGCTCTGCCAAAGGCTTGCAATCGTAGTGTAATTATTGGCTTGATTTCTTCTTCTTTTGAGGATCGCAAAAAATAACGGGATCGTTTATGTATGGATTGGAACTTCCGTCCAGGATCTCAGTATCTCTGTGCTCTTCCAAGGGTCCAAGTATCCGTGCGTTTTACCCGGCTGTTCTGCGTAAGATCGGTGCAAAATATCTATGCATTCATTAATAATCCTTGACAAAAATAAACACTATACTTAGATACAAATTGCGTTCTATATACGAGAATATTAGATGCATGGAAGGCTCTCAATCACACTTTTGGGAAAACTGAGATCGAATATACAGCTGGCACAGCTATAGTCTGGAATATTCTCAATCTTTTCCCTGAACACTGGTTTATGCAAGTTTGTGTTCTAGGATAGTTACAAGTACGTTATCCATTAATGGCACGACAGTGACCAACATATTCTTCAGCCTACAGCGATAGTTTATAAGAGAGTCTCATTCGATCATTCTTGACACAATATCATCAATAGGATCCTCGTTGTTGAGACCAATCTGTGGGTCACATCAAGTGACATCTTGTAAACGTTGGGTCGCTTTCTGTAGCACATTGATTTACAATCTTTTCTCGCAGATACAATATTATTGAAGGTAGTTATCCTCAAGTGATAACTGGAAGACAATTCTGGCAGACCTTTACTTATTTTAGTGCGTTCGATTCTTACTTGCGCCAGGTTATTGTGACCTTGTTCCAAACTAAACTGAGTTTGATAAAAAGCAATTAGGTTACCTGCCGCTTAACAATACTGATCAGACGAATCATAATAGCGTAGAGAATTTAATCTACACTCAATGCTTCAGTATTGTGGTCTACTGAGGCAAGTAAATAGGCAGTTTAGCAGTCTACCGTAATACGACGGTTTAAATGATCGAGTAATGTGTTCGTCCTTTAATAGTTGACCCACTACTGTAGTATTATATCAGAAAATGTGTAGCTTTGTAAAGAAACATTTTTTGCTCTTCACCCTTTCACGACGGTTAGGAAGCCAGTATCATTTATTGGGCAGTGCATTTCCGTGTATTTCAGTAGCTTTCAGTACATTTACATTCACAGATTTCAATCATCAGTAGGCTCCTGCCAAACGTCATCGGTCAGCATGACAAGGCAAGTCCTATCTCTCGCCGTGTCTTACATTTACAACAACCGGCCTTAGGGGAAAGCTCTGTCCAACAGCAGATTTTAAGACTTTTCTGATAAACAGAAAAAAAGGAAGCGTGAGAAAAATGTTCCGTATTGACAGCTGACATGTTTTAGTACGGTAACTTAGGAAAAATCGTTCAAAACGTTAAAGAAAGTGTGAACAATGGCATACAGGTAGATTTTTCAGTTTTTTTCACATAATAATAGAACATACGCAATCTGACCACCATAGCTGCCACCATTTTTATTTCAAAATGACTACCCCAAAATTGCAATATTCATAAAGGAAAGTTTTATTGAGCATTCCCAGACCGAGAATAGTTATAATGGCATGTTAGGATGATATAAGAGGTTCAAAAGTGGCGGGAGGTACAGGGAACAGGGGATCCATGCTGTCTCAATAGCATTTCGCTGGAATTTCCAGACAGTTCCAGGTGAAAGTACTCCCTTGAATCCATAAGGCCTACAGAAACTATATGTCACATACTGACACTTATGTTTAATTTGTCAACATGACCTAAGCAATGATCATGTCTATTGTGACTATGAAGTGTGCAGGAGATGCAAATATGGCTACAAACCTCTCACAGAGAATAATTTTATATATATATATATATATATATCTTATATTTATAATTTATATAAAATCAAGTCAATACCAAATGACGTGAATACTTTTAAACTGAGAAATGGTTGATGACTTGAATTTTTTTTAATCAAGCTATACAGTGTAACATTGAAGCGGTTTTCTCACAAGGAAAATCCTCGATTTGAACCAACGGCAGATAAAACCTGATGCAGTGAAATTGGTTCAATAGTGAAGACAACCGCTTGTTCTTCCTCTGATGAAGCCGACATAAGAGGAAAACATCATAGTGTTTATAGACAGGCTTAATCGTCATATTAACCGATATGATACATGACCGAAAACATATAAGCAAACACTCGACAGGGCACCATGCATGCATTACATAGAAGGTATCATCTTACCTGTTTGACTTTTCCCAACAACTGCATTTGGTGAGAAGAAGGAGGGTGATAAAGAAAGAAAATTATATAGTCTTGGTTCAACTTGTATCTTAGATGGAGGATTGCCGTCACGAAGTCTTCAGACAGTTGTCTGGCTTGCGAAAACCTAATGGATACAGGCAGAAGGAACGCAAAAGTCAAAACAAAACAATTGAAGGGGAGATTGCTAAGTTTGATTACAGGCTTGATTGCACAAAGCACAAGGTCGACAAGCGATATTTATGTTCACTTCAGACATGAGGGGGCTATACAGATTGCTTGCTCCAACAAAGATTGTAATGACGCTATCGTCTTGGAACAAGATGTGCAATCATAGGGAAAAAGATATATTCGTCAAGGGATGTATCTTTGATGGGTTATTCGAACCAGGATGTTAACACAAAGCAATTTCAAAATCTGTTTTTGCCCTAGTCAACATGATCTTAAAAGGATCAAACGCCTGATATCAGATGGAAACATCTGATACAATCATAAAGCTGACAATAGTATTGTTTCATTTGAGTGCTCAATGCAAAAACATAGCAATAAAAATTGGAAAAAAACAGAGCTGCATGAAAAAGACTACAACATATACCTAGAACAACAAATATCCATGAAATCTTGAGATGGAAAGGGAATCAAGCGAAGCGTAACCGTAGTTTTGCAAGCTTTCGGTTGAGCCAACAAAACCTCCTAAGAGAATAATATCTTGTCAGCCCCAAAAGAAGGGTATACAATCAATGCATCCTCCTGATAGTCACCTATGGAGCTAGAACTTCAAAACTAAGAACCATGCAATGTGGACAAGAGCAAATCATTGGATCCATAAGAAAAGAACAAAACAAATGGCTAGAGGCTGGTCATGCTGCAAGAATAGTCTGACAGCCACGAGAGGCCAAGACTCACTACATAGACTATAGGCAAAACTATGCCCAACTGAATGTGAGATGACACAAACTAGGAAAATTCAGAAGGTTCTGAGGTGGGGCTGTGAGATAAACTGGGGGATATCTATGTCCAACGACGAACACATAAACTGCTGCAGATGAATGCGACAAAAAATCCACAAAAAACTTGAAAAATCTCACCTTCGTCACATTGGAATAAAAAAGACCCCCTCTGCCACTTACATTGGTTTGATGATTCATGCCAATACCAAGCAGGGCGGTCCGCTAGATAAACTGTCAAGTCGGTGTGTGTGTGTGTGTGTGTGTGTGTGTGTGTGTGTGTGTGTGTGTGTGTGCGTGTGTGTGGATGTATCTCATATGAGAGGACGTAAAAAATTTCAATTAATCTCGCTAATAGCATCTGTATATATATATATATATATATATATATATGTGTGTGTGTGTGTGTGTACGTGTGTGTGTGTGTGTATGCATGTGTATGTGTAGCAAAGCAGGTGTTCACACATCGAACAAAAGGGCCATTAGTTAAAGTGGAGATCGATTGGCTTATCACAGCCTCCCTACCGGGAGTTTTGAAACGCCTAAACAACCAGCGTACAGCTTGAAAGTATCCTTTTTTCTGATCTGTTGTCTCTCAAAGCTGTAGCAGCAAACATTTTGCAATGTTTATTGGCTGTTGGTGAAAAGACGCTCGAAGACTTAACAACCGAATATGATTAGGAGCAAAGTTTCAAATACTCAATGCAAATCGATGAATTCTCTTACGGAAATTCTCCTTTCAATGTTATTTTTCAATTATTTTTCTCTTATAACCTCTGCCTTGATTTAAACCCCTGGGTTTTTCCATTAAAATTTTTGTTTCGTTTCGCACGCAGCTTTCATTTATTTTTCTTTCTGGGGGTAGTTCTTGTGACGCAATCACTCTTCCTTGGACCTCCACGTGTGCCACAATGCAAATGGATTTTCCTCGAATTTTTGTGTCGTGAGAGTTTCCAACTTGGTTATACCATATAAATGCATCTCTCTCTCTCTCTCTCTCTCTCTCTCTCTATATATATATATATATATATATATATATATATATATATATATATATAGCAAGTGCACATAAGATTATGAAGAATACGTGTATATGTGTGCATGCTTGTAGATAGTGGCATAATAAATGTAAACGTGTAGTTTATGTGCGCAAATTTATCTTTGTTCATGTGCATGCTGAATGTGTCTATATATGTATATACCAAATGTTGGCATTCGTGCACACGTACACATAAAAATACTCATATACACATACATACATTCTACATGCATACATACGTCACACGTACACTGCATAACCACATACACATACGCAGCATATATACATACGCACACGCACCATATACATGCATGCCTTATACGTACATGTGTGCTCACAGTATCTAAAAATATGCTCGCATGTCAAGTACACATATTTTTCATACTCTCATTCCCCCTTGAAGAACTTGCCACATAAGTACACACGTACACCATATACATCCATGCTATTTACTTGCACATATACAAGTGTGTGGGTGTGTGCGTACATATGAGCAAATTTGTCTTGTGTGGGCAACTATACGCGTGTGCATGCAAAATGTTAGTCCATAGTAAGTGAATATGTGTAGATACATACAATTTCATTCTATGTGTGCTCATATTACACGTGTGTATATGGTGTACGTTTCTGCATTGGGATATGTAGTTCATTTAGTTGTAGTTAGCATGTGTTTGCGTATGTTGCATTCATGTACGGGGTGCGTGTTTAAATGTATGCATGTAACATGTGTGTACGTGCTTATGTAGTAGATGTGTACCTGCATGAAAAGTATGCATATATGTATGTGCAAATGCTAATGCGCATGTGTATACCTATTAGCTTATGTGGCGTATCATCATTATCATCATCATCATCGTCATCATCATCATCATCATCATCATCATCATCATCATCATCATCATCGTCAGTCTTTTAATGTCTGTTGTTGGACCTTCCCCAAGATCTGCCACAATTCTCTGTCATGGACGTCGCAGAGCCAGTATTTCCTGAATTTGTCAAGTTCATCTCTCCAGCTTTTATTCTGTCAGCCTTGGTTTCTCATGTGATCTCTGGTGATCCATGTTGTGAGTCGTGATGTCCATCGGTTGTCTGTCATTCTTGCAAAATGGCCAGCACATTGTCATTTGAGTTTTTAAAAGTTTCTATGACGTTTCGGATTTCTGTTTTCTTCCTTATATATTATGTTGTCTTGGGATCTTTCCATGTAAGGGTGAGCATGATACTCTCATATGCACGTTGCATGCTTCTCAGTTTGTAGGTCTGTCTCTTGTTTAGGTTCCATGTTTCAGCTCCATAAGTGACTATCGGAAGAATGCATTGGTTGTACATTCTTCTTTTCAGGATTATTGGGATCGTCTGGTTTTTGAGGGTTGAGCTTGCTCTCTCAAAGGATTGCCATCTAAGGGTGATTCTTTGCTTGAATTCTTATTCTATTGAAGATCTTAAGGAGATTCGTTGTCCTAGGTAAATACACATACATAAATACAGAGTCAAGTCACACGCACACCAACCAAAAAAATGCACATATATAAGTATATATAATCATAAGAAATGGATGTATTTGATCCGACAGAATGATTATGAATTCCTTTCTATTATAAAAAAAACTCTTCTTTGAAATTATCTATGGTCATTATACTTTTTATGTATCAGTTCGTCTAAACAACGTAAATGGAATAAAAATCAAGAGAAAAGATATCGCTGCAGTACAACGCAGATAAAATTAACTGTGGGTGAATCAACCGTGGGGGAAGTTATCTAGAACCGAACAAATATACCAATAAGCAGATTTTAAGCTTTTTCAACATTTCAAACGATTCGGCTTTAAATTGCACCTAAGTTACATTTAGCGTGTTTGAAACAAAATTATTTCTGGAGACTTCGAAATATTTTTCTATTTTTCCACGTAATGTTTATTTATTCTTTTTCAAAAAATCTCTTATTACCTTCACCAATTTTTTCCACATGAATGTAGTTTCGTAATTTGTGATTCTAAAACCAAGGTTCAAAGGAACATTTCTCTTTTTTCTTCAAACTGAGTTTCCAAGACTTCCAGAAATACAAACTATTTTTGTGCATAAGAAGTATTTTTTGTTCAACTAAAACAGGATGGCATTTATACGGGCACTATCTGGAAACTCTGGAATATGAGCGTTAGGAAAAATTACCACGGTATGAGTGAAACCCTAAATGGTTCAGAATACTAGGTATCATCCCAATGTATAGTCTATGATATCACAGGAAAGATTTTCCGAAGAAAAATATGAATGGCCATATCCCCATGTACATTGAATGCAAAATGTGAATTTGAAAAATCTGATCCAAAACGATACCAATGTATCCCTTTCCCCCCAGATATGTTCATAAAACAGACCACCGGCACATCATCCAAGAGATTTGAATCAAGGGAGACCATTGCAAAAGATATATGAAATGAATCGTACAAGTATTGGAAAAAACTACGAATTGAAAGGTCGGGTCTCATATTACACGTGTGTATATGGTGTACGTTTCTGCATTGGAATATGTAGTTCATTTAGTTGCAGTTAGCATGTGTGTATGCGTTTGCATATGTTGCATTCGTGTACAGGGAGCGTGTTTAAATGTATGCATGTAATATGTGTGTATGTGCTTATGTAGTAGATGTGTACCTGCATGAAAAGCATGAATCGTACAAGTATCGGAAAAAATCGACGAATTGAAAGGTCGGGTCTAAACTTTATTACAAAAAGCGAAATAGTTCAGTTCCTACAAAACTATCGTTAACTATGTTGTAACATTCACAGTAATTATTACTCATTCAATCCAAGTGACAAAAGGAAATGAAACCATCATCTCTGTAAAGTAAAGGAAGATTTCCTTTGTTGCTTCCAAATGATCTTACTCTAAAGAGCACTCGAACGTCTTCAATTATTTTTTACACCAACAAACTGCTTTATTTTTGTACCAGTGATGGATATTGGGATTTAATATCGTAATTGCAATTTTCTATAAAGAATGTTTGGCGCTTGAACTGTATGTTGTGCGTTGTGTATCTGGAATGAAGACCTCTTAATAGTTACTAATGTAGCTGAAGCATGGAACCTAACCATGAGACGGACCTACATATTTGTACCCCATGAAACGTGCACAGGAGAAAATTATGTTCAACATCGCATTGAGAGACCTAAAAACAGCACGATATACATCCAGGAGAAGACAAGAGTCAGAGACATCATAAAATCCATTGAAAAACTCATATAGCTGGCCAGGTCGCGAGAATGGCAGACTACTACTCACAACGTGGGTCCCCAGAAATCACATGCGCAACCAAGCCCAAAAGAGTGCCAGATGGAGAGACAAGCCAGATAAATTTAGAAAGTACTAGCTCCATGGCACCCGTGATAGAGAGATGTAACGAATCTCGTAAAAGATCTACGTCCAACTACAGGCGTTAAGAGACTGATAATAATGGTGTTGACAATGATAAAGATAAGCTTGAAATATCTATGGTTTACTACACTTGACCAAATCTGATATGGGATCATAAATATTGAACACCCAGGGAGGCTAGAACTAATAACAGTGGTAATGATCCGCGAGACATGATTATCAAATAAAGATCCACGGTCATACACATTGTAAAAACGATATGAGTCTGTCTTGCACATGTAGGTATCAATCACGCTTTTATATAATCTGCTGTACCAGACATAAAACCGATGAAGAAATGAATCTGCGTTTCTTGCGCTCATAAAAATCAAGAGGTCCTGACTTGTACATGATATTGATTCTATACAAGTAATTACTGTGTTTCTGATCGGGAGACGGCTACACCAAAACAAGCACAACTCTGAATTTAAAATCATAGTGACAACAGATGAGCTTGAGTAGCCACTACGATCCCAGAATCAACATGACCGTCCATTCGTAAGGGGAGGAGTTGAGAAAAGCCTTCGTCAAGTAGTGGACTTGAAATATCTGCTGCTGCTGATGATGATGTTGATGATGATGATAAGGATAAATATGTGTATACATATGTGTGCGGAGCAGGTTGTGGTCAGAAAGTGCTTTTTGATCGAAAGTAAAAGTAATTTTTTCGACATTAACTATTTTATTGAACTGTATGTTTAATGTTTTGTGTCATTATATTTTGCTTCCTTTCCTGAAATGTTTAGCCACCATCCAGCCAGATTTCTGTTGATCTTCCTCAGCAGACGAACATCTTAATTACCTTTTGCAGTTTCATGGAATTAATTAATTTTTTCCCTGTCAAAGAATCCTCTAAATATCTGGATGAAGATAATTCACAGGTGCAATATCTGATGATTACAGCGAGTGTGTTAAAACTTCCCAACTAAGCTTCAACATTTTTTGCTTTATCGTCAAAAGGATATGCGGTCCAGCGTTTTCCTGATGTTATATTAAGCCATTTCTCGTAATTCTGGACGTCTTTCGTCTAATTCTGTCATCATTTGGTCTATTTAGAGCAATGTTTATCGTTTCCTCTCTGGAAGTGGTTCATGAAAGATGATTTCCTTACAACTTGACTTTGCTGAGTATACCTTTTTGGGGGGTTGAAACTCGACTTTGGTATGATCAGTCACGACTCATATCTTTGCCTAGTGATTTCCTACGCTCCACGTGACAGCTTATGAAAAGTTGATGCTTTCTCCACCCCAACATCAGACGTCACATTTGAAATAAGATTACGTTCAATCGTACACAGAAATACTTTCCAGTAGTTTTTTTTTTACGAACACTGTATGGTCGAACATGTTTATTTGATATTTAATAGCTTTTGTTTGGTGCATCAGATAAGGACTGAACTCACTGCAATATGAGCTTCCCAGTAAATTCAACATGAAAAGGTGACCTATTGTTCATATCTATTTACGTTATTGTTTTCCAAACAATATGTTTGTGGGAACATCGAATTTCGAATTTAGGGGGGGGGGCCCTACTTTTCTTTTGTTGTTATCGTTTTATAATTAAAAAAAAATAGATCTCAAAATTTATTTTCAATTAAGTATTTCTAATAAAAATCCCGATTCAATTATATTCTAGCTTATTAATTTTGTGTATTGAATCATGTCTACGACGGCTTTTGAAAATTCCGTTTCAATTAGCGAATATTTTTGCGGGAACTGGGCAAAATATTCTGTTTTATTTCTCAGCTATTTCCGCATAGTGTGAGGAACGACTATCATTTGTTTTTCTCGAGGCACGGGAAATTTTTTCACCCGAATAATTAAATCAAAACTATATGTCTTGGTTTTTAATTGATTAAGAAAAAAATAAGAAGAGCCACTCAAGTCCAAAGCATATGGGTACCGACACTCGGCAAAATTATTACCATAGTTGTAACTGTTGAAAGAGAGGTGGTTATTCATTAAACAATTACATCAAAACATTTCCTCTGATGATTCAGCATCATTATCTTCAGTGGCAACCATTTGAAATCCATTGTTGGCAGTGACGTATAGTGGTGAGTGCTATGGATGGCCAAAGACGTGAAATTAAAGTTGAAGCCCCTTTGGCAGAAGGTGCAGGGATAGATAATAATGTCCCATCAAAATTTTGTTTTTCTTCCATTAATTCCCTCATTGCTTTTTACTTATCGTTTGTAATATTGAATGAGCTAGCGTATGAAACGTTATAACTTACAATCGGGACCACCTTCCCTACATTGTACCAAAAAGTCTTTTATTATCCGTAGTTCCTTTCAGACACTGACGGATTTAAGCATTTTTGTGCATACGTAGCACGCAGCCCATCCACTATATGAAGTCCCATACACCATTGGTTCTTTGACGAAAGCCTTCACCACGATCTGTCAGTTTTTTCTGCTTTTGAGAATGATGATGAGAAATATTCTTAATTTGTCCTTCCTCCTGATTTTTGCCAGCAACAATTTCGCTGATGATCACAGGGGATCAATGTTGTGAGTCGTGACGTCGATATATTTGCAACATGACCTTCGCATTAACATTTAAGTTCGTTGAAGGCTTTCAATATATCTCTGACACATCTTCTTTGTACAGTTTGTGATCTTTCCATGAGATGTTTAGCGTGATCAATTCCTATGCACATTTCATGGTTCTTAGTTAAAGAGCATATTTCTCTCGTAATTCATACTCCAATGGAATGGGACTCCTGTGAAACTCAAAGCAAACTTTGACGTTTGTTCACAGGGTGATAAATGAAAATCACCAGAAAGGCGTAAAAGAAGAATTTGATGCTGAAGCGCCGAATTTTAGAATTATTCAGCACAAATTCCTATCCCTCAAACTGTGCATTAGATGGGAAAAAATCGATTTTCGATGGACAAGAATTTTGGAAAGCATAACTAAGATAATATAGCTATTATGAATATGATATAAATGCATGGATGATTATTTTCCTATATACATACTTAGAAAAAGAATTGGATTCTCAGTGGTCAGAAATTATCTAAATGTTACTGGCAGAATAAAGCTATTGTTTGCATTTTATAAATGCATTAGTAATTATTTTATTATAGAAATGCATTGAAAATAGGACATAAAAGGGTGGCCATGAATAGAAACAAACAATCCTGACAAAATGAGACCATTGGTAAAGTTTTTACAATTGAAATGTATTGTAAATTGTTTTCCTATAGAAATGCATTGAAGATGTATATCACCGTGAGAGAGCGAGAGAGCATTGGAATGTCTGATGTAAATGCATTACTAATGATTCTTCAACAGACAAGCGTTGGGAACCAAACGGACAGTGAATGTCAGCAGTCAGGAATTAATGTAAGCTCTGCTGACAGAATTGGAAAGGATGGGAAAAAAAAATGATTGTCTGCCCAGGAACTTGATCAACTGTTACAGATAGAACGGTGCTATTCTATGGGAAATGCAGTTATTAGTATTTCTTGGCAAAGGGAGAGGTTGTGAACTTGCAGGTCAAAAAACGCTTTGGGTGTTTGGGGATTTTTGATGGAGTTCCACGCAGACATCAAGAAGCTGGATATCCTCGGAGATTCAAGCAAAGGCCGTTTGGCTGCTTATTAAAATAATTCTGATGTTTCTTTATCGGTTTATGTAGCAGGAGAGTGAAACCCCAAAATGCCATTGCACCATACAGGGCTTCCTTCATTTTATTGAATCATATTAAATCGTCCTCACTCGTTCTTTTCCAGTTTGATATTAGATCTGAGTAAATGTGTGGTACAAAGAATCGGAACCAAAAGATATTTTTAAAGCATTGACATTTTACTTTGGGATGGCAGGGACTGTATACAACAAATATTATTCTCTTTGTCAATTTTTTCTCGTACTCAGTTGTTTTATTAATGAGGAAAACATTGAAAACCAGTTCTTTTTTCAGGTGATGAAGATAGCTTTCAGGAATTAGATGTTCAGTTAATTAGGGGCAGCCATTAGAGATGAGCAAATTGAACTAGTTTCGCTGGTGCTGTAAGGTCAATATCGTCTGTTTGGAGACATACGAAAAAAGTGTAAATTGAGTAATAGTTATACGCCCCTTCCACTTTTCCAACCTTGCTCTCTTTCTCTCTCTTTTGAACCTCTCCTCTCTCTCCCCTATCTATCTCCTCTCTATTTCTTTTTCCTCTCTCTCTCATCCCTCTCTCTTGGTAGTTTTTGTTGATAAAGAAACATTACAAAGCAATTATTTCTGATTGAGTATCATTTGTCAGTCAGATGCAATCAGCCAAGGGACACAACTTCGGCTTACAATTGTTAGAAGCCAACGATCAGAATTTTCACCAAAATTGACAAGATAGGTTTTTCTCCTTTTTTAAGAAGCTGGTTTTGCTGACTGGCCATGTATATATCTCACGTACAGACCAAGTTAATAGAGCTAAAAAATATAAACACCTTCGCCATGTTTTGTCTATATAAAACTTTTTTTTTCAAATCTCCCTCAGTAAGCTTTTGATGGGGGTTCAATTTGCAATGTATGTTTATGGTAAATCGATCCCTTTGTTCTTGCCCACCTGTTCTCATGAAAGTTATATAATTTCTATTGGTCACTGCCCCCAAAAGGCAAGAGAAGTAACTTATTCATTTATCCTTCTTTTTTTATCCAATTTTTTCATTGATCATCCCTAACAGTGAATGCTGCCAAAGGACAACTGGCGAGCTCAAGTGGCCACTATCTTCCATAAATATACTGTCATAATGGGAGGAGTTCAGGAAGGCCTTAGTCCTGGGGAGCCATGATAATAAAAGTGTCTTTTTTGCAGATTCTCGAAACGGTAACAGAGTAAACAACTGATGATCTTAACAAGAAAAAACTCACATGTTTTATCTTGATATTGAATTCTGTGTAAAATATAAAAATCAGTTGAGAAAAATAGAAAATTACATTAGCAAGTATTTGAAAATGATTGGGTGAAAAAGTGTTTAGTATTCAAAACTATGAAACTTTCAGGACATTATGTATAGGGTTGACTATTTATGTATCACACGAACAGTAGTCAACATTTAATCCTTATTGGGTCAACCAAACAGGCTAATCTTTTGCGCTTTTTCAACCTCAACATCTAGCTTAAATAGGATTTTAGAGGTAGATTCAGTTTATATCGTTGAATTCGTTTTGCCAGTAACCTACAAAGGTTAGTTCAGTTAAAAAACATATTAAATGATGTGAAGTATACATCCATATACGATACATTATGATAGTACCCAATATGAAATGATAAAATTCATATACGACCTAAGCTATGTATTAAAATCATAGATGAAAGTTGTAGGGGGTTAATCAACATTGGTGGGGTCCCCTGTTGATATATCTGTTTGATTTTCAAAATCCTCAGAACATTTAAATGGTAATCAATCGATATTCCCATCAAGAAGAAATTTACACATAGTACCGTAATAACAAAACATGCGTATAGCATAAAAAAAAAAAACACTTGAGAAAATGACATATATTCCATCGGGAGATATTGGGAAATAGGTGACTGGAGTGATACAAAAAAATTTCGCAAAACCTTTTTGATGTGTTTAAAGCTGTGAAAACTACATATGTATGTTTGTATTGTGGATGTAGAGTCATCCGACAAGATGTAAATGAAAATGACAATTTGAAGGTGAAAAGAAAGCTCAAGAGACAGGCGTTATAACTCAATTTTTTTAAATATCATTATTTCATGAGCGTAATTCGATGTATTTCGACGGGGGCCAACCATCTTTTTAAGAAAAAAAATATTTCCGACGGTTTCATCGAGGAAAATATGCTGTTAACATTTCGATGCCGAAGAGGAGAATGTGAATATTTCTGTATTTGGTTGTTTTGCAGGAACAGAAGGAGAGGTGTTGGTACCTGTGTTATTGATCGTGACATTTGGTTTGAAACTAGTTTGGTCTATGGAAGGCGGGTGAGGGAGTATATATCTTCTGTACCTGTGAGTGTTTGGCTTATCTTAGATAAGAACGGGAGTAATGGGCTAGAATGGCCATTTCTTACGGACAGGTGGATTTTATTATTTATATTTTAAGATAGAGGGATGGTGATTAGAAATTAGTGAATGAGGGTTGGTGATTAGAAATTAGTGAATAAGTGTTGGTATATTTGGGGCAGGGTGGAAGTAGGTGTGTTGTTTTTATTGAGTCTTTTTGGTTGATAGTTTGTAAGACTTATATTTTTTGAAGAGGTGGTGTATATGTGCTTGTACCGTATTTTGAAATTTGCTGTCGGTTAATAGCCAATACCTTGTATGTTAGTAATGTAATGTATCGTGTCTGTGTGGTTCTGTTTTTAAATTTATTTAGGGTTTTGTAATCTGAAAGTGCCCATACTGTATTACTTAAGGATATAATGGCTGCTCCGACACATCTGTTTGTCGAAGAGTTGTGAATTTTTTGATAGATGGTCTTGGTGAAGGTTGAAGTGGTGGTTGTGTATGGGCATTCGTCTTTTCATCCAGTCTGAAGGCTCTCTTGTGTTCGTATAGAATTTTTTCAGAGGTTTTGATCTCTCTGATGTAGAATTGGCACAGGATTGCATATATATATATATATATATATGCGAATTTTTGGATTTCATTATATCATATTTAAAGATTTATTTGAAATAATTTCCTGTCGTTACACGGTTAATGTACCACTTAACCTAGACAACGTAAATAAAAAAAATGAGACTGCTGCCGGAAATCAAACCAGTGACCTATAAGGTTGCTGCTTCAACGTAGCAGTGCTCTAATCATTGAGCTAAACAGCCACTGCAAAACTGCTTTCACCTCAAATTCTCCTCTCGTTTATTCTCATTTTATTTGTTTCTTTCACTGCAACACTCGAAGATTATGAAAGGGATATATATATGATGCGACAGAATGATTATAAATTGCGTTACATAATTTATTTTACCCTATCGGTCTTAGATTTTATTCCTTGCAGCAGCTCCATTATCTTTATTGGTTCAGTCTATTATCTTATCTAGGCTGGATGATACATCAACTGTGTGACGACATGAAATCATTTCGAATGTATATATCTTCATGATACAATGCATTTTATAATCATTCTTTCGGATCATATATATCTAATCCTTCATACAAACACATATATATATATATATATACACACACACATACACACACACACATACACACACATATATATATATATATATATATATATATGTATATATATATATAAATCGATGATAAAAAGATATTTCAAATATTTTGTCCAACACCAGTACGTGCGATTCGTTTGCAACTCTTACATAATTTCTATCGACCTGACAATATCTCCACTCGAAACAGAATAAGCCATCCGCATGTCGTTATTCTGACAAATTCTGTTTTTCATATAAATTCAAATTTTCATTATTCGATCAAGGTCGGTGGACTATCTTGTCAGCTTTTTAAAAAAAATTTAGCCATGCCATCGCTAGATTATTCCTAGTTTCAATATCTCTCTAGATTAATAAATAGTAAACGGTTCCTTCCATTCGTTCTTTTTCCTAGTCCTTTTTACTCCTTGGGTGGAAGTTTTCAGCTTCTCAATAATATGCAGATTTCTCAAGGCGGGGGCGGTTATAATGCGTTCCAAATGCATTCAAGTTATAGGCTTGTAATTGCTTGTAAATATTCAGTATCAGGGTCGTCATCTGTTTTTTAAATTCGAT
>OY735203.1:61200035-61217535 GCA_963457665.1 Thysanoteuthis rhombus | reverse complement strand
TTGGGTGAGATCAAAGAAATTTATCGATTGTGTTTTTTTTTTTTTGTTGATAATGCTGTCATGTATTTTACTTGTACAATATCCTCGAAAGGTATGAAGATTTTCTTTAGAATTTTATCAGGGTGTAATTCATAGCTTCTTTAATAATTGACAGAATCTCGAGGCGGGGGGGGGGGGTGGAATTTTTATTACCACCTCCCTTGTATCGTATCTATGCATGAACTGATTTTCATTCAGTTTTTATTGACCATGGCGTCGACAGATATAGGCGCTCCTTGAGTGCTTCCAGCTTCTAAATATTTACGGCAAATTCTGCTTAATTTCCGTGAATGTGATACTGAATTCTATGATGTGGGTTCTTCTGCTGACATGGACGAATGATTTCCACGGAAGTCGATACAGGAACAGCCTTTTTGATACGTGGAGTTTATTAATGGACATTGTCTGTGTTACAAGTTTGAATTGATCGTATGGATGTCATTTCTAATTGATTTTCAATTTCTGTAGGTTCATTTGATCATTCACTGACGCGTGCACACGCACACGTTTGTTTGTGCACACACAGTACATACATACAAACTATTTACTTATATGAAGAGAGTTTGATTCTCTGTTCTCTCTCCGTAACACCAGACCCTTCCGCTCAAAGATAACTTATCATTTGATCAAATTACCTTCTGATTATCATTTAAAACAATGTGCTCTTTCAGGTAAACGAATCAAACACGTCTCCTGAATAGAAATCTTATGTATATCAAAGATAGATGCGTAATTTTTCACTGAAATTACCAAGGAGATCATGTGAAAAAACAATTGACCCAGACGGACTTTGTATACCAGTAATCAGTCAGATAATCTTGCCCTTTTAGATCTTCATTTGATCTCCCACTATCGATACTCTGATACCAAACTGCTAGATTATAAAATAATTGAATTATGACATGAATAGAAGAAGATCAGGCCGCACGTCACATTGCAATGATCAGCAAGCTAATCTTGTTGACCGTTGTTAGAGGGCTCAATCCTCATTGGATCCCCCGTGATCGTCTGATGCCGACTCACGATGTCAAGTTGATAAATTGGATTAAAAGAGATAACTGATCAGAACGCATGTTGTATAGTAATAACTGGCATCTTAATCTTGGTTGCTGTTATTCGTGGGTTCGATCCGTATTGGCTGTACCAGTATAGGTGGTTTGATACCAATTCATGCTAATTTATTTCACTTATATTATGAACATTTGGGTATTTTGCTACAGTTAGTAACAATAGACTTTTCCGTTCAAAGGCAAGAATGTGTATGTGTGTATAGAAACCAAGCACGGAAAGAGTGTTTCATTAATAGATCAGATAGTTGTTTCAGATTATACATGCATGTTTGATTGTATATACGCTAAACACACAGACATACATACACGCGTATATATATATATATATATATATATATATATATATATATATATATATATATATATATATATTAGTTGTCTTGATGAGTGTATATATATATATATATATATATATATATATATATATATATATATATATATATATATATATATGTGTATACGCTAAACCAATACACTGAAATGCAAGCACAGTCACACATACTCTGATACAGACACACATACACATATATGTATTCATCTATATATATGTATATAATTCTAGTGTCCCATATACGGTTAAAATTGTCTGTATGATTGCGTGAACTGTGTAAAACATCGAGCATTCCCGAATGAAGATATTTCTGTGTTGTCTTCAATGTAAATTAATCACCCTACACGCATACGCTCATATATATATATATATATATATATATATATATATATATATTTATATATATTTATATACAAATTATATATATATATATATATATATATATATACAAAGACGTGATGGAATCAGCAAACAAGGTTCAAATTCCAGCAGAGACTGTCTTTGTTCATTTTACATCAATGTCCCAAGAAAACAAAGCACATCATACACGAATGCATTTGAGAGAGAACGTATAATGTTACATTGGAAAGTACATGTGAATTCAAGACAAAAACCGGAGTATATCTGTGAAAGCATCCATTATTTTTGTAATCTTTCATTTTACTCATTGTTTGGTTCATTAGCGGACTATAGTTTCAACGCTGCATACTGTTACCACAAGAGAAAAGTTTGCAGAGATATTATTTTTCTCATGCTTCCTTGGTGTGTGGGTGTTGTTAGAATTGTTATTTATTGCTTTTTCCCCAACTGACTGGAAATAGTTCGGGACACAAATAAAATAGTTCTGAAATATAGTGTCTACATTTCAAAATTGTTTTAATCAATGTAATCTTAAGTGGTTTGCGTGTATATCTGTGCGTGAAAGTGAAGTTAGTGTGAGTGTTAGTGTGTGTCTCTGTTTGGAGATAGTGTGTACAAAGTTTATGTGGGTGTAAGTGTAGTTGGCGTATGTGTGTAAGTCAAGTTAATGAAAGAATGTGGAAGTGAATGTATCTGTAAGTTGGTGTGATGTACGAAATGAAGTTGGTGTGTGTGTGTATGTGTAAATGGTGCTAGTGTGTGTATTAGTAAATATTCATATGCATATATGTAAATATATATGTTACTCACTGTTTGCATGTATTTTAAGTTACTGTTTATACTTTTGTTATATCGTGTTAAGTTGTATTAACGGTCGTTCGATTGTTTGAATCAATGGCATAACTGGAACAAATAAATATCACAAAAAATAGTGAAGTTCTTGCATCTTAAAAGACATTCTCGTCTAGGACTGACCGGTAATGTACAATATTCTGATGTTTTTCTCAATTTTGGGTGGAATCTGTGTGGATTATTTATTATTTTCATTTCTATTAAGCTATTTAGATTTCTTTCCTGTCTCATCATTTTTGTTCCAAAATTGAATTAGTTCTCATTTGTCTTCATATACTGGAATTCAATCGGCAATACGTGTCAATTCAGGTCATAAAATAAAAGTAAGTTCAGTTTTCAATCGTTCAAGGGAGTGTTTTCGAATTATTCTGCTGTAATTCCTTTCAAACAGATGGATATCTTAAAGGGGTTATGTTCGATTATTGTTGTAAAACCTATTCGAGTTTAGTTGTAAAACCATCGTAATCCTTTATAAATTTGAAATAGATTATGTGTATATATATATATATATATATATATATATACATGGTGCATTTTAATACATACTCACACAGCACACACCACTGATGATTGGAAGAATCCCGAAACATGTATGGACATTTTACTTACAAGGATTAATAAACCTTACCTCCAAACACCTCACTCCCGAGTCCGTCTCACTCTCTACAGTACACGTGTTATATATATATATATATATATATATATATATATATATATATATATATATATATATAAATTGAATGTTATGATAGGGTTTGCTTGCATAGTTCTTTATAGTATTTTTCGAATTGTGGTGTTCAGTTACGTATTGTTTGGTCAATTCAATTTACTGTTTAGCTCTCTCGTTGATCGGGTACATAGACGTGAAAACCACCTGTAACATTTGATCTTCCAACATTGCGGTTTTTTTGGGATATTTTTTTCACAATTTCTTATATGATAATAAATTTAGTGTATCTATTGAAATCGTGGTCTGGTAAGCAAAAGTGTAGTTAGTAGCTTCGGGTGATTTGATATATTCATTTCTTTATATAAGTATATATATAATTGTTAAGTTTGATATTGAATTGTTATTTGGATTTCCCTATGCATTGAATATACCAGGGTGCATTTCAAATAATGGTAAAACTTAAAAGTTTTCATAGTTATATCTCTGGTGAAACTATCTGTAAATAGTAGGTGGTCGCTACAAAGAATGTTTTTCCTACGGCAAGGTTGAGTAAATTTTACAGTTTTTATCATAGTTGTCTTTTTTGATAACTCTGTTGTTGGTTATGAAGTCTGTTGGTTAATACTGCTTTGGAGTCCAGCTGAGTCTGTTCTGTAAGATATCACATTCTTAGCTAAAGGCCTATCATGTCTTTGAGTTTTTTGGGGTTTTTTTTTTTTGGATGACGATCAACTTAATCTTGTTTTTGAACAGAAGACTTAGTCCTGACTCACTTTTGATGATATCCCGGTGGTGCTTTATTATTCGAGTTAATTGGGAATAGAGGTAGTGAATGTCGTTATAAGAGGTATATGAATCGATATGTCCTTGATAACAAGTTTTGGGGTGTCATCTGTAGAGATAATGATCGCTCTGTTAATTTGATCTTCCACCAGATTGTATCGGTAGAGATGTGCTATGAAATGTCGTACAAATGTATCATTATTTTTATTTAGGTCTTCATTGACTGAGCATATCTTTCTGAATCTGAGGGTTTAGGGTTTAGAGATATTTTATTTTAGGTTTTTTGAATGAACAGATAAAAAATGAATGTGTTTCATCAGTTTTATTGGTAAGTGTGGTTTATCATTTTGTTATTCCATATACACAAATCAGGGTGTCTAAAATGATAAATATCAAGTTGAAGTTTAGTTGTCGATTTTACATTGAAACATTTTGAGTATAGAGCTATGTAAGGGATGTATTTATTTCTTTGTCTCGCACCTCGTGTGTATTTGGAATGCATCGTCAATACGTCCAGCATAGAAGATTTAGTCATTAATAATTAATAGCTAGATGCATGTTTCCTCTAATTTACCCCATGAAAATAGAAGTGGACAAAGAGGAAATGTCTTTCATTGAAACTAAAAGTATTTAGTTTTAATACATGGTTCACCAAGGATGTTATTATTTCTGTTTAGGTTCCTCTATTATTCTATTATCTAGGCATTCCGTGAAGGATGCAATCCTTTCCTCATAGATAACATTAGATTAGAAGGATTCGATGTCCATATAAACTAGGATAACATTTTGGAGTATGAAAATGTTATTTTAATATTTTTGATGTTCCCCCAGAGTCCACTTGTATCTCTTATATAAGACAGCACATTCTTAGCTAAAGGCTGTATGTTGTGGTGTACAAATTTGGATGATTTCGGTGGTGCAGAAATTAGTTGATGAGATTACTGATCCTTCCGGGTTATTCTTATGATGTTTTTTAGGTAGTTAGGTTCTGTCATGTCTCTGGAGTTTCTTTATCCATCAGATTATTTGGGTGCATAAACCCTCTAAAGAGCTAGCGATAGATTCTTTGTTATCTTTGAAGGGATCACTCGGGAGTTCTCCGGAAATTCCATATTGCTCAGTTGACTATTCGATTAATTGAAGTATTTATTGATACTCCGAATTACTAAGGTGCTCCCTTCATCTGCCTGAATGATAATTAGATAATTTCTATCATTAAGTTCCTTGAGGCGTGCACTATGATCCTTTAATAGATTAATTCGTGGTAATCATCATCATCATCATCATCATCATCATCATCATCATCATCATCATCATCCGTCGTTGGACACAAACCTTCCCTAAGATTCGACACGCTTCTCTATCGTGGGCGTTGAAGAGTCAGTACTTTCTGAAATTGGTCAAGCCCTCCCCTCTATCTAATGTATAGCCGGTTTCGCTTGCGCATGTGATTTCTGGAGATCCTTGTCAAGAGTTTTGATGTCAGTCGGTTGCTTGCCATTCTTGTGACATAGACAACCCATTGCCATTTAATTTTTTTTCATTGGATTTATGGTGTTCCTGACTCTTATTTTCTCCTTGATATATATTGTGCTGTCTTGTGAGGTGAGCATAATTCTCTCTTGAGCACGTTGCATGCTTCTCAATAGGTGGGTCTGTCCTTTGCTCAGGTTCCATGTTTCAGCTCCGTAAGTGACTTTTGGGAGAATATGTTTGTTGTATATCTTTCTTTTCAGGAATAAAGCGATCTTCTTGTTTTTGAAGGTTGAGCTAACTCAGCAAATGACTTCCTATCTTGGGGAGCTTTTTCGCTTGATTCCTTCTTATTTTGAGGGTCTCATGGAGATTCGTTGTCTTAGGTGGATGTAGTGGTGTATTTCTCCAATTCTGAGTTCTCAATTTTTTGGTAAAAGCTATGTATTATGTTTTTTATATGGACTTTGATGTCTTTCTTAATTGCCATTTCAAAAGTTTGGATAGTTGTGACTATATTTTTGCGGTTGAATTATTTGTTGGTTTCTGTGAAATTATAATGTTTGCTGTGCGGTTCGAGAATCTGAAGTGCGTTATTAATTCAATCAAAAAATGACATAAGGTCGTTATCTGAATTAATCCTGTTGAAGTGCATAGTATTGGACAAAATTTAAGGCCTTCATTCGGTAGTTTAATTGTGTCTCTTAAAAATTTCTTTCCGGTTAGGTTAAATAATTTCCTATCAGAGTCATTTCTAATCTTCATAATTTTTTGAAGTCGTTCAAGAGATGTAAAAACGATGTGAATGTAGCTTAACGATTTTTTATCCCCAAACCAAGTTTCTCTTTAAGGAACTTACCTCCTTTTGGGGTGGTCGGAGGTAGCAATTTTTTTTCTAGGTTGCTTTTTGGTGGACGTATTGGAGAATGTATACTTTTTAGCCGAGTGCTTCTTTATATCAGCATTGATAATTTTTTTTTTAATTGGTGAGAATAGTTGTTGTTGCTGTTGTTGGTAGTAGTTATTTGTTTATTGTTTGTTTCAAGATGTCTGCATATGAGTTCATTTTTGTTGTGTTGTTTCTGTTTGTATTTTGCTGTTTTCAATTCATCATTTATGTTGGTTTCTAGGTCTTGGGTGGGCCTGTAGATTCATAGTTGTGGTTTAACCTTAGCTATTTTGGTATGCTTATTAGCCGAGTTCAGACTGAGTCTCTTATGTTTCTTTGTCTTGATACGGTTCAGTTAATTTATTTTGCCCTTGACATTTTTGCTTATCGTTATTTCCATCACCGTTAAATTCTATGCGTCCGGTTGTTTTTTTAAATCCTATCTTCCGGAGAAACAATGTCTATCGCTGTTTCAGTTATTGTCTTTTCACCGAATCATTAGGTCTCCTATCAGCTTTTGGGCTCTACCGTATTAGAAGATAAGAACGTTTCGTCGTGGTTCCCTATGAAGGGGTACTGTTTTACGCTGAAACTTTTGTGGGTAAAAAATTTCCACCAAACACATGTTCTGAGCGAGTTTAAAAGTTATTAAAGACGTACAACTTCCTTTTTCTTATGATGATGCCTGAAAGTAGGCAACTGTACATTTTCTTTCATTGTGGGTGGTGTGTTCGTATTGCTGAGCTGTTTCTTCGTTCTTGTAGTTGGTTCTGAACATAGTTTTTATCACTACGTCTTTCTTTCGTAATTTAAAACGTGTACAGGTGTTTAAGGACAAACAAAGAGTGATTCTGTGAAAGAATTTATTCATTTTGATTATTTGATTTGTATTTTGTTTGATTCATCATGAAACTATACTTTCGATAGATCATGGCTTTTTCAGCGCCTGTAGTTAACTGTGAGAAAAGTTGGTGATATAATTTTTTTGTAGTGGCCTTCTGGTGTGTGGGTGTTGTTAGAACTATTATTTATTGTTTTCTTCCCCTGAGTGGCTGGGAATAGTTTGAAACATAGATAAGAAAATTCTTTGATGCAGTGTCTCCATTTTAATGCTTTTATCAATGTAATGTTGAATGGTTGGTGTCTGGTGAGTGAGTAAATGAAGATAGTATGTGTGTGTGCTTGCAAGTGGAGTTAGTGTGTGTATAAAAGAGCATGTGTGCAAATGAGTGTGTGTGTAAGTGAGAGTGTAAGTCGAGTTAGCATATACGCGTGTGGGTGAAGTTTTATGCGCGTATGTAAGCTAAGATAATGAGTGTTACTTTTCTCAACGATTTTCGGTAGAATTAACGTCTTTTTGATTATCTCAATTATTAGTACAACCAAAATAGGGATCGAAATCACAATATATATATATATATATATATATATATATATATATATATATATATATATATAAACACATACACACACGTATATATACATACATACATACATACATACATACATATATATATATATATATATATATATATATATATATATATATATACATATATATATATGCCTCATTTACTATCAAATAGCTTATATAGATGGGCATTTCCTTAGTTTATTCGAGATTATCCGTTTCTACCAGCATTGCTTCTTTTTTTTAAAACAGTGTGCAAAGTTATCTTTTGGACATACCATTAGCTACTGAGTTCCATTTTGGGGTTGAGGCAGAAGTCACAGGAGGATATCTAGACTGACAAGGGTTGCAAAAAAGAGGGGAAAAAAAGGAATGGTTCATTCGGTGAGTGCTGCTACTATATCCACACACTAGGCAATCTCATTAAATGGTATCTCAGCAGCCCCCTTTTTCTGAATTGTTTATTCTATTCATTGTCTGGGTTAAATGATACATTGAGCGTGTGATGATAGAAGATCATATCAAATAAGAGGTCTCATATGATACAACGCAATTCATAATTGTGATGTCAGATGATATAATCCCATTCCTTTACACTTAACCGTCGCATTGAAAGAAACAAATCAAGCAGATATAGATCGATAGATAAATCTGATATAAATTTCGGTTGAAAACAGTTATGTTGGCCTTTGCATTACCAACGACTGATCAATAGGAAGAGCAACGCTACGTTGAAGTGGCTACCCTTTCTATGGCAGCTTTGATTCCTTGAGCAGCCTCATTCCCTTACTTGCTTATTCAATCTACGTTGTGTAGGTCAGGTGATATATTAACTGTTTAACGGCTGGACAGTATTTCAAACGAGAGTTTCTATACTATATAACATAATTTATAACCATTCTTTTGGATCATATATATATATATATATATATATATATATATATATATATATATATATATATGTGTGTGTGTGTGTGTGTGTGTGTGTGTGTGTGTGTGCGTTTCTTGATAAATATAAATATTTGTGGGTATGAAAAGCGTCGTGTATTTATCAACTTAAATAGATGGTGCAGCAGACATCGGAGGAGTTTATAAGTCATGCAATTACCTAAACAGACTAACTAGAGAGTAGTGAGCCCAAATGTCACTTTGTGCTGTGAGTATCTTGGTTTTATACCGGACTAAGCTAAACTCATCCCAAATATGAGCCGATTGAAAATTGGAAATTTCTTGGTCAGTTTCTGACAATCCAAGCTGTATACAAAAAAAAAAAAAAAAGTTGCAAACAGGATTTAAAGGATATGCGTTGAATCCACCCATTTCATTCACACCACAATTTTTCTTTCTTTATTCCTATACATCAATGCTGGAAATGCCGACCCTAACGGAGAGTGGAAATATTTGTTCATTTCACGCTTTTCGGACATACCTACTGGGTTAGATATTAGCTTGGGTAAACTCAACATTAGTGCCAAAGAAGGGAAAGGGCCTGAAAGCAAAATTATGGTTCAAGTGTACACGTAATGTTTTTTTGTGACATTTCAATACTCTGGCAGATACATTACACATGTAGTCGGAGCAACAATGCCAAACACATCCAGGTCCTAAATCAATGCAAGAAACGACCACAGGATTGTAAGATGTGAAATTAACACCAATAAAAGATAAACGTACCAAAAGAACTCGCTCCATCTTCCAAACTTGAACAGATATAAACTTCTTACAGAACCAGGATAGAACAACGTCAGCATCAACGAATTCCATCTCAAAGAAACAACTTCTCATCTCTATGTTTAGAAGAAGTGAACACAGACCACGGATGAAATCAAGAATCTCATGGAAAAACATGGAAATCTTGAACGAAAGGTCGGACGAGCCCAAAATTCGATCAAAAACTCAACTCCTCCAAACAAAAACACAAAACAATGAATAAGATGCACAAGACACAAGCAATTAGTTCGAAAATTTCCCAGAAGGTACGCCATTGAAGAAATGAAAGGCTCCGCTATCAGATAACATCATCAACTTACTAAAAAAAAGCTGGTAGGATCATCACCAGAAAATTAGCTATTATATTTAACTTATGCCTAAAGAAAAAGTCTCAGAAGATTAGAACACAGCAATCATAATGCTGTTATAAGAAAAAGAAACTGGAAAGACTGCATCAGCAAACCTTTATTTATCAACAACCGAATCACTAAAACGTTTGACAAAAACTAACCAACGGAACAAGTTGGCTTTGGAAGAAGCTACTCGACCAATGGCCATTAACTAAAATAGAGAGTAAAATGTAAAACATCACCAACGGTAGCATTTATAGACCTGCTGTAGTATTTATCGACTCCTAAGTGGACTTCAACTTCCCAAAGTCATCAACTCTATCATTCTACAAAGTTTAGACCCCGTATATATCATAATATTGCAACATATATCCACATATATGTAGCAGCAGCTCTTTTATCAAGCTACACGGAGACCCAAGGCCTTTTCAGCTCCCCAAAAATGGGTAAGACAAGGTAATATCAGCTCAACCAAACTCTTTACATCTGGTACCTTGACTGGGAAAACAAAATAATCAGAATAGACGGCAAATACCTTATCCTGCAGATAACCTTCCTACTGATGCTAGATGAACTGAACGAAGAGAGCAAGAAATTTGGCCTTCACATGAAAGGTCATTCACAACAAACACGTCAGAAATAAACACACAACGATCAAAATTGAAATCACAAAGCTGAAGAAAGTAGACCACTACATCTACTTAAGACGAGAAATCTTTGGAATCCTCGAAAGGATAAGACATCAAGCGAAGAATCACTGTAAGATGACAATCCTATTGTAGAGCAAGATCAACTTTAGATAACAAGAAAATCCAATTGGTTTAAGAAAGTATATAACCAATGCATCCTCCCGATAGTCACCTATGGAGCTGAAATATCGAACTTGACCAGGAGATTGACCCTCATACTAAGAACCACACAGCGTGCACATGAGAGCTCAACATCACATCCTGAGATCATAAGACAGCACAGTGTATTAGAGAAAAACAGGAGTGAAAGACCTAAAAGAATCCGTTAAGAAACTCAAATTCATGTTGCAAGAATGGCAGACAACCGATGAACATCACGACACACAACATGGATCCCCAGAGATCAAATGCGGAACTAAGACCGATAGAATTTTAGATCACGAAAGTAATTGGTCAGGTTCAGAGAGCTGCTCGACATCACACGACTCAGCATGAACCCCATGGGAATAGTGGTCGACAGAGAGCAAGATGGCGTGATTAGCCGGACAAATTTGGGAAATACTGGCTCTGCAACGCCCACGATAGAGAAGTCTGGCGAATACTGGGGAAGGTTGATGTCCAACAATAGACGATAAAAGACTGATGCTAATGATATAAGATAGGAAATACCTGTTTCGATAGTTGTCATTTTTCCCACTTCTGACAGTGATCGGTGTTTAGGCTCAGGGAAAGAAAAGGCAGAACAAACACAAAACAAACGATATTCTGAATGCAGATTTCTTGAAAAAAGTAGGTTTTGTCCACTTTCACAATTGATGCAGTACAATGGCCCCTCTATTTACTGAATCTGACTTTCTTACATATTGACAAAGTTTGTTAGATATCAATACCCACAGAGAAGAACTGATTTTGTGCAAATCTATTTGTACGAATCTATTAACCATAAGTGGATACTGTTCGAAAAGTGTCAACTGAAATTATAAACGAAGATTTCTTCAGTTTTCAACAGATTCTGCCTTGCTGGCTATGTATATGTTACGCAAATACGCTGGATAAATGGAGCCAGAGGGCTGAAAATATGAACATTCACTTCTTTTATGTCAAGAAAGAAAATTCTATCTAAAAAAAATGTCCATATGTTCTCATGAGGGTTCAATTTACAATGTTATTTTATTCTAAATTAATCCCTTGGATTGTGTTCAGCAGCGATCACTTTTGTTTTTATACAACAATTGGCAAAGGAAGTAACGAGCTCATTGATCATTCTTTTTCTAATTTTCTTCAATTCATCACCCCAACTCGGTATGTTCCCAAATGAATTGGTCATGTGACAGTTTCTATTGAGTGACTAACCAGACCTGTATTCATTATTTCTTTGAAAATTTGATGTATGATAATGTTACAAGTCAGGGCTTTACTGACATCAGCTTCCTCTGACACACAGCTACAATTATCAGATAACCTGTGCTGATCAAATCCACGACAGTAATGAACTAGGAATAATTTGCAAAGTATATCCCTTGACAGTTCAAGCGTCTCAAAATAATTATTCAAATTTAATAAGCCTTTTCTTTAATATGACTCCAAGCCACATGAGTGAAATTTCCGGTAGGATCGAACTTACTACATAAGTAATGACCTGAAGAACTAGCTTACTCACTATTGCTCGAATTTCCACAGCGCTCTGTGTAGGGAAACATAGTGAAAAATATGGGGCACCCAGGAGAAATCAAACCCACTACAGTAGTGATGGCCAGCAAGTAAAACTTTTACACCTTAATCAATCTGGCTTCTATTTGTGTCCCAACTGTTGCATTGGGAAATAATTTGCTGTGAGAGTTCTCGCGGAGTATTTGGGGTGCGATCTCACGTTGCAGATGTACTCTGCAGGGAATAGGGGCCCCAGTAACAGGATTCTTCTCTTTCTATGACAATTTGCTACTTCTCCAACAGGGAGGATGTGAAAAGTGATTATTTCATGTCTTCTTTGCCTCCATTTTGATGTTTGATTTTCCATAAAATGCAATCTGTTCCCATTCAACTTGTAAAATCTCGCCCATCACTCATACACTCAAAGGTCTCATGGGATTATCTTGCTTGAGCATTTAAAAAAGGATCATAACGTACTTCCTGCCTGTAGAAGCTTTTTCGGAACCCCCGTTTGCAATACGTTTCGAGAACCCGTTTTCAACTCTCTTGTGACACTGGACAAGGGGTTAGACTTTATTGGTTTGTTCTTCTCCTGAACAGGTTTTTCAAAACAAAACTCGAAGTCTAGCAGGGGATAGATAGGTTCATGCCTTTCCCTTGGGCCTTCGTGAGAAGTGGAAACAGTCAGAGTGTTCTTACCTGTATGTCCATCTGCACGTCCTTATCTTTTAATAAACCATTATGTCAGTTTCTGTCACGCTCTACAACTGGACTTTTTGTCTGTAGCATGAACAAGGACAATCTTCACCGGAATAGGAATATAAACCAATAAGTTCATATTCCTCTTCTGTGATTTGAACTCACGAACAACTGATCACCAAGATGCTGTCTCACTGACTGAGCAAAACTGACACATCTTAGATATTAACAAAAATCTATCGTGCAGATATGTGCAGGCTTATTTCAATCTAATAAATGGATATATTTGTGCAAAAGAAAATTTAATAATTATTTATATTTATTATGCATACAATGCAAAAGATGTAGTAATTATCTTGATTCGGAATAAAACCTTTTTTTACCTTACAGGAGCCAGTTTTGTTATAATTTGTTGCCATTGTGCTACGTTTCATAAGTTCGTTCTTATCATATTCAGATCAAGGATTACATTATCTGAACAGACAATTAAATGGTTGGCACATCTGCTACCTAGTTTTGTTATTTCTTTTCGGTCTACATTTATTTGTTTTTAGGTTAAGAGGTTGAGAATTTTATATAATTCCCATGGATTATTCTGATTTTTCACGACATGTATCCAATAAATACGTTTACCTTTCCTTGACTTTATATACAGGTACGATCCACTATCGAAATATAAAAATAAACACTCTTTCCTCACTTTTACAAAAAAGAAAAATGAAAATGGAAAATACACCCTTTAACAGCTAGTATTTATAATCAGCGTACTCACTTTTCTTCACTCATCTTTACAATTGTCTCCTGTGACTCCACTATCCAACCTTTTGAGGACTCAGCCTAACATATCAATATCAATATTTTTGGGATCTTGGAACTTACAGAAAAAAATCCCATATGAATTAATGTTAACTGCTTTTTCGATTTACATCAACGGAAAGTACTTTTACGGACGCTCCAAGTTCGGTTAGCCAGTGAAACCTGTATTCAAAAAATATTCGATATATGGTCAAAACCACGAACTGTATGAATGAATTCAAACCACATTTTTAGCACATAATATACGTACAACAAATACGATTCGACATTATTGCATATCGAATCGCAAAAATGTTCCTGCTTAAATCATATTTGATGTTACACGAAAGATTACGTCCAAATAGAATTATTATATGGAAGTATGCTTTCTCTTGAAGTCCCTTAAAAAGAAAAAAAGGAGGTCTCCATTTGATTTTGACCCATCGAAGATGATTCATATTACTTTTGACCTGAAAATGGATAAAAAAGCTTCCATACACTCCTCATTTTTGGGCGACAAGTGAGCGTGGGACAATGAACACAAGAGCAGGGACGAATGAGCAGATGGCAAATGAGTGTGAGAATAAATGAGAGATAGATAATTCAGTGAAACTATACTTGTCAATTGCGTTTGGTTTTATGTGCTTTGAGAATTACAAAAGTGGTCATCTTATCATGATTTGTCAAAAGTTTTGCAAAGGGTCAATGTTATTCAGAGAGTTTTTTGTTGTTGACATTATTTCCATGACGTTTTGGTCATTTCATTATTCAGACTTCGTCAGGAGTTCTATCCGAATCTTATTGTTTTTTTATCACTAATGGCAGCAAAGCTTATACGGTATAAGTATTGCAATCATTGGCTACAAAAATATATTCTGTCCGGGTAGTATACCTGAAAAAGCCTTACAATGCATTGGTCAAAACATTATGTTAACGATATAAACAACAAAGAGTTCAGTCATCCGAAAAGCTGGATGGGTATCATTATCAATCGTTTTGCATGAAATATTATGTTATCCTATACATTTTTGACTATTCACCATCATCTTTTTAGTTGTATTTTAATCATAATTTAACCAAGATCGTGAAAACAACATTTATGTTTAAAATCTCTATTTCTATACCTGCATATGCAGTAATGGGAAATAGAGGGAAATTTTGGTGGCGTAATGGTTATCTGTATCAGAAACAGAATTTGATTAGTTTGAATTCTGACTGAAGCTTCTTACTTTCACTCAGCACTAATGCTTTTTTGAAAAACCATAAATCCACTTCTCCCTGAGCT
This sequence comes from Thysanoteuthis rhombus, assembly GCA_963457665.1. Classification (NCBI taxonomy): domain Eukaryota; kingdom Metazoa; phylum Mollusca; class Cephalopoda; order Oegopsida; family Thysanoteuthidae; genus Thysanoteuthis; species Thysanoteuthis major. Next base: position 61,202,479 of record OY735203.1, on the reverse strand, counting down.
TCCTTACGTTGTCAGGTACCTTGACAAGATGTCTCGTCACCAGCATGCCCCGATGTTTGACAGAGAAGAAAGTAAACAATCCTGTTCCAAAAACTCATGTAAGATAAGTAAATTACCTGTCCAGGACCTGGAAGCAAAAATCTTACAATCATTTTAACGTTGACAGGGACATATCAGAGATGGAGATTTAATTAGTTTGGACGGAAGATACTCAAACGTATATTGAGTTATACATTGGTTCCATATTTTCCTCTATTTTTTCCCATTCTTTTAACGTATATGCATGTATGTTGCGTTGGATCTGAAATGATTTCGACAGATATCAAGAGGTGTGAATAGACAGTCCTATAAAATCGTTAGTACCCAAGTAAGATAGACATATGTATAGATATATAGATAGCTGGGTACATACATAGATATCAAAAGTCAAGAGATAAAATGGTTTGAGATAGAAATGCTGAGGTAGGTAGATATGAACCGAATGGAAAAGAGACAGGTATAGATGGATAGACAGATACATACATACTAACAGAGTAAAAAGGATATTGAACTCATGGAATAAATTGAAGCAGAATAACTAACTCGTATATAGATGTGAACAGAATGGGACAGAGATAGGTTGATGAATTTACACAGATTGGGATAGATAGATGCATAAATGGGTGAATGAGAAGAAATGAAGACATACAGAATGGGTGAGATGGATATTAACAGACTGAGATAGATGAATTTCAAGTCAATTTTGAGAATGGATCTAACACCAATGATCCAGTTATCACTGTTTGTGCGGGTAGGAGTGTATTTTACCCAATATCCCTCTTCTGGGTCAATCATCGTGTCATGTCAGTGACAAGATGTTTTTTTTTCATTTATATGGCGATTGAAAAGAGTAAAGGGATGTGAGTTCATATATTTCCGGACAGCATAATCCTTAAGAGACAATAACCAGCTTCAAGTCAAAATCGAATTCAGTTCGTCGTTCCCAGTATCAGTGCCAATAAGCATTATGTCTGCTGTCAGATGTACTAGGTATCTCTGGAATGTATCAAATCATTTTATTATAAACGAAAAACATGCCCTACTTAGGGCTATAGTGCTTTTTCTTCAAAGTACATCTGGGACTTAGCATACTTATCTCTTATTCATTGCTACTTTTCAAAACAGTTTGCAGAGTCATTTTACGGATCCACATGAGCTGCTTCATTTCATCCTCCCTAATCTTGTCCACGGTCCATTTAAGTTATTAGAGAAACCGGAAGTCTCCTCTAGCAAAATATGGACTGCATAAATAGCTGAAAGATCTTGGTTATGCGATGTTAACCAAACCCCAGCACAAGTGGTTATACAGTACATTAATTTACTCAGTAGCGTCCCTCTGCTAACTGAGAGTAGCCATACACGTACACACGCACACACACACACACACACACACATATATATATATATATATATATATATACATATATATATATATATATACATATATATATATATATATATATATATATATATATATATATATATATATATATATATATATATATATGTAAAAACTTGGGCTACACCCCTAAAAGCACGCCACTTGATGAGCTACTGATATAAACAATTAGTAAAGGGGGCGGACATAGCAGTAAGGGCCAGTGTAAAAAAACAGACTATGGAGCCAATGCAAATAACTATGTCCGGAGGGTATTTCACGGTAAGATGTCAGTGCAGGAGAGTCTTCAAAAATATAAGAGGTTTCAAATACATCTGGGCAGGTGCTGTTGTGGAACTATGCTAACCCAATTGTAGGAAAGATAGACAAAGGAAAACTCCAGCCAAAATGCCCACAGCCCAAAGAGCTCCTAATCTCTCCGCGTTTTGAGTTGCTCTAATGCCAAAGAACAAGCCAATTTAGGTCCCATTCGGTGGCCCCTATCCAGTCGGTAGGGAAAGAGAGTATTGAATGGCTCAGATCGTCATACTCCGCATTGGTTCCGATTCGATGAAAATTTATACGTCATATTTGAAGCTGCTTCTGCTGGTTCTGTACAGAGGAAGATTGGCACTTTAACAACAATAAGATTCAATCTAGCCCGGGAACAATTTGGCCCCAATGGAACAGAGAGGTCATCTAAGCCTTTGCAGCAACTGAACAGAAGAAAAGTGGAAATTCGTTGATTGAGATGCGAGGCCAAGGCGCTCAACCAAATGCTTAAAACCAGCTCGTTTATAAAAAAATAAAAAAAAGAAATCATCAAAGACTTGACCAGCAAGTTGTGGGATTAGCTGATGGAATTTTGGAAGGCATAAGCTCTACACAAACAGAAGGAAAACAAACACAGTCTATCACAAATTCATACAGCTTCACCAGGACTCTTTTCAGTAGAAAAAAATAGGGCAAACTATCCCGCTCTTGAGTTAAAGTAGTGAAGTTTCTCAAACAGGGCTAAAGGGATCAG
>OY735203.1:61167535-61195035 GCA_963457665.1 Thysanoteuthis rhombus | reverse complement strand
TTCTGAAAAACTAATGCGTGGCTGGTTTTAAACAGCCATAGAGGATATGATTCACATAAGCAGTTCATGCCTTCACTTAAGACGGATAGGCGGATGTATAGATATGGAAAGACGAAGATGATAGATACATAGATAGATAATTTCAATAGACTAATATATATATATATATATATATATATATATATATATATATATATATATATATATATATATATATATATATATAATCATAAATTGCGTCATATCATACAAAATAAATTCTTTCAAATCATTCCCCTTAATTACACGGTGGCACTCGGGTGAATGATACATTAACTATGTAATATATATATATGTGTGTGTGTGTGTGTGTGTATGTGTGGGTTTGTGTGTGATAAATGCATTATATGTAATTTCTTTGAAATGAGAGAGAAAGGAAAATGTAATCCTGTATAATGCATTCTTCAACAAAACAATTTTCTCTCAATCAGTTGGGAGGCTTAAAATGTTCTTTGCAAGGAAAGCAGATTCTATGTAATATAAAGCAATTTTTTAAAACCATTCTGTCGACAAATTGCACCATGGGGAAAGTGGGTAATTCCTTTCATATTCGATGTGTAATGCACAATTTGGCTTAGACAATGTAAATAGAATAAACGATTACCTGCATTAGCCCTATTTCCTTTAATTGATTATTCTATTCACGTTATCTAGGCCAAACGATATAGTTATTGTATAACAACAGGTGATAATTTCAAATAAGAGTTTTTTTCATAATATAACGCAATTTAAAATCACACGCACACACATGCACACACATGCACACACACACACACACACGCACACACACACACATATATATATATATATATAATTTCAGATTATATTTTAGATCATGATACATGGATTATGAGTTCAGTACCTCAGAACATCGGAATTTCATAGTATAACAAGAACTTCATTTTGCAATTAGCGTTTATTTTGGATTCTGGAGTCTTTGGCATCGTCTCAAATACCCTAATCAAATGAACGAGACAAAAACCTTTATGTTACAAAGTATTACCTAGTTTTCCTCAGTAAAGGTCATGAAAATTTTTTAATCTTTCACTTTCTTTCAATTCCGTACATTCATTGTACAGTTATGTGAATTATCTGGCTGACGTATCTCCCTTGTTCACAACCATCAGATGAAAAAATGTCTTATGTATCTTTGGAAATACTTAATTTTAACAAATAATTTTTTCATATGCATCAAATTTATCTAAGTACAGATATATCTTTCAGGTTGACTGCACTTGATAGTTTCTGTTATTCCTAATGTATTATATCATGCACTACGAGGTCAATCATTCAAGACAAAGAATAACAGTCGAGTGATGGACATCATGACTCACAACATGGATTCCTAGAGATCACAGGCGAAAGCAAACGCCGCAGAATACTTGATGGAGGGACGAACTAGATAAATTAAAAAAAAGTATTGGCTCTGCAACGTCCGAGATAGAGATACAAGGCGAATCCAAGGAAAGGTCTATGTCCAACGACAGATGATAAAAAACCGATGATAATGATGATGATGAATTCCTTTTTTAATTTTTAACTTCACTAATGTTAGATACATTCAAGCACATAATGTAATCAATATTGGTGATAACCGATTTGATATTGCATATTCAGATCAATTTAATGGTTCAATTCATATATACCAGAATTACGTTTTATGTAATCAAACATTTCCAATTATTATTATTATTATTATTATTATTATTATTATTATTATTATTATTATTATTAATTTTTTTCTCCTTCCTCTTCTTCAATGATCTTTACATTCTGGGAGGTATTCATATTCGTTGGACTAAAACAGATTTTCCAAGGGAAAACCAGTTATTTCTGTACAAACCCTGGAAGCTATAGCATTACATCTATCTACACCAGAACTACTCCTGCTTGAGTTCTGCTACCTAGAGCTAATGTATAAGAACATAAACCTCGTGAGTCAAATAACTAGTTCTTTCTTTATCGGAATACGTTTTGAAGTGTCGATAGTACCATGTCAAAGGAAAAATACAACACAAATCGGTTATGAAATGCTTACTCAGCAAAATCCTTCGATATGCACACACGAGTCTGAGAGAGGAAATGCAATCCCCGTCTTACAATGGCAGGATGGGTACTTGGAGGTACACACAAACAGGAGAATGTACCGGAATTTGGTTTTTCATATTTTGTAGATATTTTCAATTGAGTGAAATCGACTTGTTTTAATCAGGGATAATATAATATGGAATTAATTGAATAATATGAGGAGATTTACAAAATTTCTTCATCAGTCTTTCAACACCCTCTTTTGGACATTGACCTTCCCCAGGATTTGCCACACTTCTCTATTATGGGCGTTGCGGAGCCAGAACTTTTATGAATTTGTCTTGCTCGTCTCTCCATCTAATATTCTGCTGGCCTCAGTTTCTCATGCGATATTGGGGGATCCATGTCGTGAGTCGCAATCCCAATCGGTTGTCTGCCATTCGTGCAACATGGCCAGCCCACAACCATTCAATATTTTTAAATGGATCCTATGATGTCCCTGACACTTGTCTCTTCTCAGATATACTGTGCTATCTTGCGGTCTCTCCATGTGAGTTCCAGCATATTTCTTCATGTGCACGATGCATAGTTCTCAATTTGAAGATCTGCCTCTTGGTTAGGTTCTATGTTTCAGTTCCGTAAGTGACAATTGGAAGGATGCATTGGTTATACACCTTTCTTTTTAAATCTTTTGCCTTTTACATAACTTATCAAAATCAAAAGAATGAGCTTAATCGAAACATGTAACATGTCACTATTCTTGTACGAGAGTCTTTGAGCTAGTTCCATGTGCTCAAATTATCAAGGACAATTGTTGTCATAATCATAATCCGTGTCGTAGACGGAATACTAATCTTACTATGCTGAGTCTTTCCTTTATTCCTCTCCAAAAATATAACAGAGATCCATGGCTAAAAGTATCGCAGATCCTTGGCTATATATCACCTAAACAAGCCAAACAAGAAACACAATTGAGAGCTGATTTAACGAGAATAGAATTTTTAAGCTGAAAAATTAAGTCTTGTTTATATGAAACCCCTAAAAACTGATCAAGAATGTACTAACCCCCCTTCATAAAAAAGCTTCTCTTTGGAATGTCATGATATGTATTTTTTTAGTCATCTTTTGGTGTTGCAATTTCCTCCATGAACCAGAGCAAATTGTTCCCCTATAGACCTGATGATTGTGAGCCCTATCTCTCGATTCAGTCAAAGAGCAACAGAGCGTCCTCACAATAACAAATTAACCAGGGATAATTAAGTGATAGGAGATATTCCCTGACATGGTCAGTGGGACGTGAACGATCTACTGAATTAAGAAGAATTAACTGGTGCTCGATATCATCTAGCACACACAGCAGTCTTAGAACAAGCTACCCCAGTAAATTCAATAAAATGCTCGATATGAAATTCTTAGAAGCTCACTGAATACGACAGATACCCGGAGAAGGCTTGGGGGCGAAATGTTGTTACTATTGCATCAAAGATTAGCATCCCAGTTTGAATAGATTAATACATAATAATGATAATTCTTCATCTCAGAATCTCAGACTTGTGTTTGCCGATTAGAGAAAAATTCCTGAGCTTGATTAGGCCACCGTCTGATTGACGTAGATCTTGAGAATGAGGCAACATCTTTGATTGCTCGAGATCCGGTAGAGATGTTCCAACAATAATATGACAATAAAGCCCTGATTAATTCTTCTGTTTTCTCTGAGAACTAGAATTAATAATGTCTAGCTTGATCTTCTCTGTCCAATTTGACATCTATGCAAGGATATATTGTTAGGGAAACATATTAGCTTCATTGGTATTAATCTTTTCTCTGTACAGGTTTTTATAGACTTATTGCGGTCACGTCATCTCAGGGGAATCTCAGATTATTACAGGCGTTAACTCCATTTTTGATTCCATCAGCAGAGATGATTAATATCAGTATAGGTGTTGTAGGTGACTCACTAATCGCTTTAATCTTCTTAGCTTTATGATTCAGAACGACAGCTTCCATTAAAAAGATACTGATTTCGTCAAAATAAACGTTCGTGAATATTTGGAAGAGTTTTTTTTAGATTGATATGATTTTTCCAGGATTGATATTCCTGACTCAATCAAAATGCTTTGCGCTATCATAGCTTGAAATTTCTCTAAATTGCTCACCACTATTGTTTGCTATATGAGTGTATGTACTCCTTGTGACGCATGACCATTTGGATAGTGTAATTGTTAGTACGTCTATCGCATACACCAAAGGAATTGGGTTAAATTTCATTTCCGGTATGAGCAATGGTGGAAAAATCAGGAATAATTTCCAAAGCACCTTACAGGAAAAAAATAAATTCTTACGAAACCGTGGCTGGGCTGATCATCGGAAATCTGTAGTTTCGGACTTATAAGCGAACAAGATGGAAAGGGAAATATTACGGCAGAGTAAGCTCAAATTTCAGAAACCAGACGATCCCAATAATCGTAAAAAGAAGAGTATACAACCAATGCATTCTCCTGAGAGTCACTTTGGGAGTAGAAACATGGAATTTAACCAAGAGACGGACCCACAAACTGAGATGTATGCAACACAAAGAAAAATTACAAGACAGTGCAGTATATCAGGAAGTAATTGGGAGTCCGTGATATGATAGAAACTATCAAATAATGGCAATGGGCAGGCCATGTTGTAGGATTGAAAGACAGCTGTCGGACATCACGACTCACAACATGGATCTCCAAAGATCACATGAGAAACCAAAGCCGACAGAACACAAAATGGAGATATAAACTAGACAAATTCAGGAAATACTGTCTCCGTGACGCCCATGATAGAGAATAGTGGCGAATCCTGGGGAAAGTCTGCGTGCAATCACAGACGCTAAAAGACTGATGGTGATGATGAATCGATTATATCTTTCTTTAATGTTAAATCTATGTCAAATAATGGTGTCACTTATGTCGTGTTTCCTGGAATTATTTCTTCTTTTTATGCCGGAAATGTATAGGTTCCCTCCACTTCAAGGCAATCCGGTGTCTAATGCATTATTCAAGCTAGTTCATTTAGAGTAACCTTAATTCAGTAGCTCTATCTAAGATGCACCGTTCAAGAGTAAAAACAGGCATACACACCCTCTTTTCTAATACTTATCAGTGATAGAGAGGTATATTGATGGATAGATGAACAGCTAGATCCAAATAGACTAGGATAGATAAATAGATGGATGGGCGTAAACGAGGATCCCATACTATCTTTATCCAGTCACATATCACTCATATTGTTTGATATTCTTGAAGTTAGCACAATGTCGAACTTTAATTCAATATCTCTGGTTACAATGCATCGTTCAAGGAAAATCAGCATACATAAGTTTTTCTAAAAATTATACTGGTATCTGGTTATTTATGTCACGTCTCTATAAATATAAAACTCCAAAAATTCATTAAAAATTCAGACAGCTATGGCGAACAAAACAAAAAACTAGTCGGAAACTCGAATATTACTTTAGTATCGTCGTTAAGCCTTGGATGCACTAATTTATTGTTTATTTCTAGATTCGATTCAAGAGTCATATATCAATGCTAAGTCACTTGTCACGAACGAATGGCAACAAACGTGTTCGTGCAGGCGCTTCTTGTCTTTGTGTGTTTTACGACAAAAACGTTTTCCTGTTTAAACGATGTGATAAAAGAGATACAGAATTGAAATTTTAGAAGTATGCGTTATGTGCCATCCCTTACCTTAACTCTTTTCACACCTTTTCATCCGAACACCTGCACCTCATACATGCTGAGAAAAGGAGTTGAGAAAGAAAAAAAACTATCATTATTATAACCTGTGCCATCGTAAACTACGCCATATATGTTTTCCAAAGGTTTTATTAACTGTACAGACTGTAAAAAATGAAATGAATGAGACAAGAACCATTTCAGTGTTCAATGAAAATAACTTTTATATCAGCTGATACTGATCCATATTTCATTCCGTTTTGGGATCTTTACGGACAAAAAATATACAAATACACGTGGCATATCATTATAGTAATTGCTTGGCTATGATTTCTTCTTAGTTATTGTCGCCTTCTTTTTATGATGTCATTCTTGGTAGGTATGGTCTTCGATCGGTAGTGAAAAACAGCACAAATTGGACACATAAAGGATATTAACTCTTGTTCCACACTTCAGTAGCCATTTTTTTTATGGAAACCAATTTAACCACTAAGACTGCTTAAGCCTCAATTATTTAGTACAGAATAAATCTGTAATCATTCGGCTGCTACGACATCTCTGACTCTTTAATCGGATGGAGACTACTCGCATTGCTACTGTTATGACACCTGCTATTCAATTTCGACTGAGCTCAAAAGTGTATATATGGTCGGCTGTTCAGTGCTGAATTAATTTGAAGTCGAATTTAGTGACGTTTACCAGAGGAAGGGTCTTACTGTTAAAGTAACGAGAAATCCTCTCGTATAGTATAAATACATTCACGGCAAACGATCGGGAGTCTAATCCATCCGAGAACAATTCATTAAAACCTTCTCCCTATACTCTGCAACTGACGACTATAAAACGGAGGGTTTCGTGTACAACTCGTGTTTATGTTGTTACATAGTAAGAGGATTTTTGAAATATCAAAGCTCAATCATCAAACCTCAAATGACTAAAGTGGTTAAGAGTAACTTTCTAAAATGTTGGCTGCCAAAGTGTGGGATATGACTCTAACTTAAAGTCACTATCTCCAATTACTTTTAGCGGTTTTTCTGTTAGAGTCAAAGCAAAGACTACGACTTCGATTATTGCTGATCAATGTAGGCAGGCTACAATTGGCATTGCACAATCTCCTTAACACGAGCACACCATTTGTTTCGGCTTTAAGCCGTTGTAATCCGGAGGTAATTGATATACGCTTACGAAATGTTTATAAATATGAATAGAATTTTATTAGGTCAATCTCTCACAATAATCAGGGATCTTTATTTTTAATAACAATGGCGTATTGTCAACTCTGACCCTGTAACTATCCATCTCCCCTAGAACTATTGACTGCTTACTGACCATGAGGGTTTGGGTGTCAAGGAAATTTTCTTCTCATGAGCATCTTAATGATAACCGATCCAAACTAAAGATTGATTTTCCTCAATTCATTTTTATTAAACTTCATTTTGACATTTAAAAAAAGAATTCTGGGTTTTGACTTTGTTCCACCATATCATAACCGTTTTTTTTTCTTCTGTATACTGTATATAAAGTTAAGATGAAAAATTGAAATCGAGGATTTATTTACTTTTGAATGTTATTGATCATGTTTTGGAACCACAATATTTACACACACACACACACACACACACACACACATATATATATATATATATGTATATGTCATAATCATCATCATCATCATCATCATTCTTTTAACGTCTTTCGTTGGAAATAGACCTTCCAAAGGATTCTCCACACTTTTCTATCTTGGGCGTCACGGAGCCAGTATCTTCTGAATTTAACTAGTCTAGTACTCTGCCAGTCTTGATTAGGCATGTGATCTCTTGGAATCCATATTGTGAGTCGTGATATCCATCGGTTGTCTGCCATTCTTGTAACATGACCAACCAATTGCTATTTGTGTTTTTTAATGGATTCTTTGATGTGTCAGACTCCTGTCTTCTCCAAGATTTATTTTGCTGTCTCTCCATGTGAGGTTGAGCATAATTCTTTCGTATGCACGTTACATGGCTCTCAGTTTATGGGCCTGTCTCTTTGTTAGGTTCTATGTTTCAGCTTCATAAGTAACTTTTGGGAAGATGAATTGGTTGTATACCTTTCTTCCTAAGATTGATGGGATCTTCTGGTTTTTGAAGGTTGATCTTGTTTTGCAAAAAGCTTGCCATCCTAGGGTGATTCTTTGTTTGATTTCCCCTTCTTTTGAGGGTCTCACGGATATTTGTTGTCCCAGGTAAACACACACACACACACACACACACACACACGTATATATATATATATATATATATATATATATATATATATATATATATATATATATATATATATATATATATAGTTTACAAAGCTTTCCAGCTTAAACCACTAAACATTTGACTTTGCCCAAAGATTATTTTTGGTCACTCAAGTCACCAATTCCCAATATCTGTCAATGCAATTTTCTTGTGTTTTTCCCCGTTTTACATATATTTTGTAATTATGATATATAGTATACATTGTCACTAGTTGGGATCATCAGTTTTCTTTTACCATGTAACCAATTCGAGGATTTAGAAAAAAATTCATATATAAATAAATTTTGCAAAATCGGTTGAATAAATTTTAGAAAAAAGTGGAAAAGGGTGAACCAAACTTCCAAGTTATGTCCTTGAGGTCTTCCATAAGCCCCAACCGGTTTTTCTACATGTCTTTAGAACGCCGATGCAAATTACATTAGTTATCCGAACGTAGGATTATTAGAAATTATCATACATCAAAACCATTACTAATAAGTTTGGCTTTCCTTTTCTTACATATATATATATATATATATATATATATATATATATATATATATATATATATATATATATATATATATATATATATATATATATATATATATATATGTTACCATTACTATAATTGTATGTGTTTGTGTATTTATACTTAAAATTGACTTAAGCAGATATCTTTTTAGATTCATATCAAAGAACGTGGAGAAGCCACATTACACCGATGATAGGAAGAGGGATATTTTACTAATGAGATGTTTTCAATAATTGATAATGTTATAATGTCTTTGTAATAGAAGCCTCCTGATCCGCTTCAACCATCCTTTTTCTTTCAACAACATACGTAATTAAGCTATTCTAATGGTAGTCATTACAGCCTTTAATCTTCGAATTTAAACAAAATAAAACGTAGGAAAGAAAGGAAAAAACTCAAGAGTATTTCATAAGAAAATAAACGTATTCCAAGTAAAATAAGTTGGTGATTTCTTAACGTTATCTATGGAAGAAACATCAGAGTCTTTGGTGTGCCGCTAGAATTTCAAGACCAAGTATGGATTTTTCTAATTTCATTTAATCTAGTCAACTCATCAAAGGCAAATCACACGATGCCACATATTTTTTTTCTACTAATTTTAATTACGAGAAAAGGCACGTATCTAGCTTAGAGATTCAATTAAACCTCGGTTAACGCTCTAAGAACGTTCCAACAAATGCGACATCAGACGAAATATCACTATACGAGGTCATAAAACATGGCATAAATATCATGCCCAAAGCACCTCCCTTTGACTTACAACTTTACACCTGATCAGAAATCATTCTCATAATCCTAATATGTATGACTGTTTTTATCTATTTTCATGTGATTACTTATTAAAAAAGCAATCTGGCACAACTGTTTAATAGCGAAATGTAGATTATTTTTCACTATTTGCACTATGATATACCCTCCAGCTAGTTCCGTTCAGAAAAGGACCAGGGAGTACACGCAGTCGATGGTCGTGTGATGCCATGCTGTTTGGTTATTTGAGTCGTAGTCCTATGGGTGAAGAATAGTGGAAGACAATAATTATGAATCCTGAAAGCAGAGGTTATTTGCTTGAGATTCAATAAGATACACCATATTTGATAAGATATAAAATCCCAAAGGCGTATAAGACTCCCATCACGACAGAGACAATTAATAAATAATCTTAATGTATATGCAAGTAGATATTCAATGGTATTGAAACTTATTTCAAATATACATATGATTAATTTTCTTTTTGCAATATGAAATATAGATATTCTAGAGAAAAAAGTATACCGATCCCTAAGTGAAACCCAAATGTAAGTTCAAAATGACGTCCGTGAGTTAATTATCAATTTCATTAAACTACTTGCAATACCTGTCCTAACGGCTGGGATAGAATTTGCTGTCAAAAAAGTTTAATGCTATAGATGAGTGGTTCGAGATAGATAGGAAATTAAGTTACTCCTGTTTTTACTTCATTGATTCACTTATTTCTTTTTATTTGTGAGCTGTTTTTAACATCGAGTGAACTTGGGGTTTAAACTAGACAATTTACGATCGGAACCACCTTCCCTATACGCACTAAGTTGTGGGTTTAAAACAACTTCACAATCGTAAACTTTCATTGAACGAAAATATAATGTTTGATTCGATTCGAATTATTAAAACAGTTTCTGTACTTTGTGACTTGCAATTATTTTTTGTGAGAATACAAATATTAATAAGATAGATAGGTTGATCAATGAAAATCAGTTATTGCTTAATTCAATTTTCAAGTTAGATATTTTTCACGATATGTACAATAGACTCCAATCATCACGTATCCGTATCTTTGATAGAGAGTGGCAGAGTAAGAGCCAGTACCCGTAGAAGGGGGGAGTAAGAGAATGAGATTAATCACGACCTTCTTTCTCTCTAATCATATCATAGTTCAATCATCAGCCCATAGCTAACGGCCAATACAATAGCCCACTGTTAACATATCCTTGATAGAGAGGGGGTAGCAAGAGCCGACGTCTTAAGTCGAGGTGAGAGTAAAAGAAAGATTAAAAACAAAACCTTCTCGGCAGGAGTCAACAATTATGAGCCAACAGCTAACAGCCAAAAAAAGTGATAATTTTAAAATGAATTAGACTTAGGGATCGTCTGAACATAATTTGGGGGTGGGGGCAAATTGTAAGATGCTAAGAATTGGCTAATAATTCTGAGTGACCGACTGAAAAATTCATGAGGATCTGTTGCGTGGTTTTTGCTGTAGACATACAGACGAACCATCGTATGGAAACTTGGTGAATTATAATAAGAAGATAGAACAGAATATTGACATAGAAGTTCATGACGATATGTCCATTTACATCAATGAAACGTCGGTTGGCAAAGCGTCCGGACATTGTTCCATCACGCATCAACAGCAGCCATCGAGCATCAAAAGCTAACATTTCATATCAGCAGCAGTTGCAGTCAAGTCAACTGATCTAACTCCATTGCAATCAAGATTTTGAAACTTTAAAATGAAAACAATTTTTTCATATCTCTCTCGCCGTTCTTTCACGCACACTCTTTCTTTCTATCTTTTCTTCTCTTTCCTGTCTTTCTTTTTTTCTCTTTCTCGCTCTATCTTTTTATCCATTCAGACTTTTTCTCCAAAGTTCCAATCCTCCATTTCTATCCTCTCCCTGGAGATATTCTACTCGTGTGGTACCCAACCGACGGGCCACAGACCGTAGTCAGCTTGCAGAATTTGTGCATCCGGGTGAGAAAAAAATCAATAGACTTTTATTTTCGAGGTAAAAAAAGAAAAAAAAGAATCATCTCCTCGGATCTTGATAAGAGTTTTCTTTAGATAAACTCTTTTAGGATTGAAATTGAATGTATTATCCAAAATGGAACCCAACTAAGAGACAGATCCGCAAATTGAAAACTATGCAACGTGCACATGAGAAAATTATGCTAGGCCTCACATGGAAAGACCAGAAGACAACAGAGTACATCCAGGAAAAGACAGGAGTCAGGGACATCATAAAATCCATTAAAAAGCTCAAATGGTGATGGGCTGGCGGTGTTGCATTTGTGGCGGACAACCGATGGACATCGCGATTCACAACATGGATCCCCCGAGATCACATGCGGAATCGAGACCGGCAGAATATTATATGGAGAGACAAGCTAGACAAATTCATAAAGTACTATCTCCACGACGCCCATGATTAAGAAGAGTGGCGAATTCTGGGGAAGGTCTACGTCCAACGACAGATGTTGAAAGACCAATGACGATGATGATGATGATATACCAGGAGTGACGGATACCTCTACTCCGTCAGATAGTTTGTAAAAGTATTGTCAAAGTCGAAGTTATCCACAATGCAGAAAAGTTTTAGACCTCTGTTACTTTCTACCTTTTTAAAAAAAAAATCTACATCAATTCTTTGATCGTCGGTCCTTATATTCCAAATAGCGCTAAAAAAAAAAAAAGAAAATTAGAAAGAAGACAACCACAATTCCACGCCAACGGTTGCCCTAATATGAATCAACACCTGAACATGCTAATATTTGTGACTTTGAACGACACCATCACTTTTTAAACAGGCCCACCTAATTTTATTATTCCTTGGATATTCAGACTTTGATATCAGAAAAACAAATGTTTGGGAAAAGCAGCTGTCCTTTTTACCTGATTATTTATTCATAATTGGCTCAACCCCCAAAAGGTGTCGACTATTCCACCGTCTCCTCCTCTGTCTGGGGAATTCGAAACAAACATGATACAAACTCTGCGTTCTCTTAAACGTGCTAACAATAATAGGATGGAGATATTTGTTAGTCACAGTTGAGGTATAGAATCATAATAAGTGAAATTCTTGTTATTTGTTGTTAATTGCTTTTAAGCTCTTATGAGGATGTACATGTGATCAGCCGTAATTAGTGACTAGATTCGTAATTATATAATGGTTTTCGATATCTCTAAACAAGAGATTGGCATGGAGATAAATCTAATGCGTTGGTAAGAGACAGTGTTACCTCAGGAACAAGTCACAGGTTTGCTTTATGCCATTTTGCTTTTAAAAAAGACCTACCAGTGTATATGTTTCGCCGGTATCCGAAATGGTATGAATCGGAGAAGAAATTACTCGTAATTTATATGAGAAAAATCGTCGAGTGTTCCTGTTTCTTCTTTTAATGTCTGCCAAAATTTCGATATCTATTTCTTTTTTCAAAATTTCTTCCTAGTCTTTTCTCTCAACCCTAACGTGTCTTTCCATTCCTTTCTATGTTCTATCTTTTCTTATTCCCTTTCTTCTTTTTTCCTTCTTTATCTTTCCCTTTCCTTCAATGAACCTTAGATCGAGCTCTATAGGCTGATGGTAAGCGGAATTTGCAAACTCACCATTACGGCACGGTGCTTGGACCAAGGCACTCTATATATTTGTGGGGTCCTTTGATCATTGTAATATTTGCTTTGATATACTAATAATCAATAAAAGCTTATTTTAGTTAAATCACGCATCATGGTTCGTCTATTTCTCAGGGCAGTGGGCATATAACACAGGCATACACACACACACACACACACACACACACACATATATATATATATATATATATATATATATATATATATATAAATTTATGTATATATAGATATATGTATACGTATACATAATTGAGAAGGCAGTAAAGATGAATCTATATACCTTATTTCGAATGCTTAATGTTACTATGTAATTTGAATAAAGCATTATAATGATATTCGATAAAACAAGACAGGTCTTAAAACAGTGTTTTGCAGGTTGATCAATGTTTCTTGAAGAACAGTGTTGAGATCTCTATAGTTCTTTCTCATATCACCCATATACATATATATTATGCGTACACACCTAACCACCAACACACACACACATATATATATATGTATATATATACATATATAGATACATATACATACATACATACATATATATATATATATATATATATATATATATATATATATTTATATATTCACACATGCAGAAATAGATATATATATATATATATATATATATTCTAGAAAGCTTTACAGCTTCAAACACCTTAAAACATTAAAAAAATGTGTCACCCCAGTTATTCCTTTCCTAATGCAATTTATGTAATTTCCTACGGTGTATTTTCCCCTGATATACGTATATTTTGTTAATATGGTACAATGTATGAATTTCTTCCTGTTGGGATCATCAGTTGTTTACCATGTAACAGCTTCGGGGATTTGAAAAACAAAACCGTACATCAACATGGCACCCCAACCGTGTTGATCATACGCAGCCTCCTTTTCAGCTATATTTCAAAATATAGATAATGTCATAGCTGTAGTTTGTTATCATACATAGGGTATTATGAGCATTGCATATTGATATTATTTTATATACATATTATCTAATTTTTGATATGCTTAAATGATCACACACACACACACCCACACCCACACCTACACCCACCCACACCCACACCCACACGCACACCCACACACACACACACACACACACACACACACACACATATATATATATATATATATATATATATATATATATATATATATATATATATATATATAAATATATTCATTCACATAGGAGGTGACAGTATTTTTGCTGCTATTAATTGTAAGATATGGCAGATATGCTTGAAAGCTCAGGGGCAGATTTATTCAACTATATACTTCGAGTTATTTTAGAGTAGAGCTGGAAATATATAATAGGATGTGGATTCTCTACACAAACTACCTCATGTTTCTGCTCTCTCTGGGCATCATCCGGCAATTTATTCACATCTTATTATACCCCCCCCCATATATATATATATATATATATATATATATATATATATATATATATATATATATATATATATATATATGTATGTATATACATAAGAGTCTGTATACATTTTCAGTTTGAAACAATAATTCCACGGCTTAAAAGTGAGTAAAATCATTTATCTTACACAAAGGCATATTCATTTGCAAACATAATCCAATTCTTTGTCAGTGCATTGAAAATCGGGGAAAATTTCTAATAGAACAAACGTTATACCGTTGATAAATATTCATCAAAGAACAGATCTCTTGATCCAACACCCCATATATATATATATATATATATATATATACAATTTGTGTCATTAAACAAGAATAGACGGACAAGTGTCAATGGATGTCCGTTTCCTAAAGTAATGGTTGACTGATTGCACATTCTATAAGTATGAGTAAACTTCGGACACACTAGTAAGACTTCCTAAACCGGCTGCAAAAATATGTTTTTGAAACTTTGATACCAGCTCAATATTCACATCAAAATAGTGCTTCGTGTTTTGTCACGGTCAGCTAGGTGGCCTTGCAGTTCATTACTTCTGGGTAGTGAGTTTTATCTTCATTAGATGTCCTATGTTTGTTGTTCGGTACCGAAACTATATCATTTAAGCCATCAAACTTTATCGAGTGCTCTTTTTTTTCCTCAATAATATTGCCAGCCAGAGAATATCTGCTTAGTACAAGGAGAAAACTGTTTGAAATAGTAGTCACCTTTTAATTCTCACTACTACCACAGATTTACAGTCATTACTCTCCTACAATTGCTTCGAGCGCTTGCTGAAAATGAATGTAAATAAACAAACTGAGTTACGCCCGCACTTCAATGTAAACAAAAATTCTGTGTGCAAGAGGGAGCTGGTTTTGATAAAGGTGAGCTCAAATGAAAGTGACAAGTATACAACCAAGTTTCTTCTAGGGATACTGATGGAAGCGGTAGATCGTATCAGATGAAAATTAGATCTCTACTTGGTGACCTACCACTGATGCATCATACCCGATTCAGTTAGGCATAGAAAAATAACCCAGGCGTCTGATATTGTTGATTTGATTTTCAAAGGGTAGCAAAAAACAGTCTTATTTTGCCGGATCAGATTCAATTAGATTGAAAAACAAACAAAACAAGAACAAAACGAGTTGAATCTGCGAAAATAACGCTCTCACACACGCACATGATAGAAAATAAAAATAGACTCTTAGAGGTAGATACCCTGAACTTGAAAAATACAAACACTTTTCTGTAGTTTAAAAAAAATTTCTTTTAAGTAAAGATTATGTACCATCCGGTTTGAACATTCGGTTTGTATTGCTTTCAGGTAAGGTGTTTGACTTCCCAAAACGAAATTAAGTAAACCCCATGTAGCAAACATATATGTCATCAGCTTTCCATCTTCCTGGTTTCTTGATGCACTATACATTTTTTAACTCAATGATTCAGGTATACAATTGTTGATCCTTCTTACAAAAAAAAAAAAAAAAAAGAGTTGTCTTCACTCTATTCTTAATTGCCTGTATCTCTCTTCGCCTGCCTTGTTTATTCAGGACATGGAAATTATGGCACCTGACTATTCCCTTCCTTTTATTGTTCTCAGCAAATTTTGGATCATTTTCAGTACTTTCAGTTCATTTTCAGCGCCTCCAGCTGAATTTAAGCTTTTCTTTTCTTTCTGGTGCCCTCAATGCCATCCATTTGCTCGAGCTTGTCAAGCAGGTTACCTGTATGTTGGTAGGTTACCCGTTGGCTGCCTCTGCATTTGTGTTTGATGGGCCCCTGTACGTGATAAGTCGTCCAGACGCGCCCAAGACACTATGTCTCTTTCTGACGCAGTTTTTAACTCATGAATATTTAGATTGCAAATTGCACAAAAAGCTCTGAACAAAAAAAAAAAAAAAGAGGTAAAATGTTGGAACACTTAAAATATACTATAGATAGTCAAAAAATGGTCACAAAATAGCCATGGTCACCACGCTGAAATAGCAATGCCTGCACTGCCAAAACAAAAAAAAAGCGATGAATGTAGCGGGTAGCGCACTATACTGACAACGCAGACTTCTGATTGTTAGCAACATTTTCCACGTAGTTTGCAGTCTCCTTAAATCTTCTTCATTTGTTACATGTCTGTCTGTACCTGCCCGTAAAGGCTCCATTTTATACAATCAGAAAATCACACAAGAGCAATAGACAAAAAGAGAATATCATGTTGATCAGTCCATCTGCAAAAGCTTATCGAGATTCTCTTCCCACATCTCTCAATCTATCTCTCTCTCTCTCTCTCTCTCTCTCTCTATATATATATATATATATATATATGTACATCTTAGCTCGTGTACTGAAAAAGTATGTATAGGGTCTCCTTATCTACCTTCCTGTCAGTATTAATTAGCCTCATACTGATGATATGCCATCAACGCCACAAACAAAGAAAAGGTAGTCTCCAGTCTTATCTCAAAGCATTTAGGCTCACACAAGGAAACAGTCTCCTTCAATGCTTTCTAACAATGCGCAAAATGATTGATCTTGAATGCTGTTAATAACCGTACAAACACTTCCTATTTTATACAGTTTTCTCTCGCTTGCAGGCTCGCTAATTCTCACATCGTCTGTTTTTTTTTTACAATTTAATTTCATGAGTCTGTGATTTTGCCTGTGTAGGTATGCTAACTTGCATGGTCATTTGCAACCCTTGAGCATCGTTCTGGGATCCAAAATGGGTTGAAGTTATCAGTGCATAAAATAGAGTTTGAATTTCTGTTAAAGCAGCTTCGATCCACTTTCAAGTAATTTGCTTGAGAAAAGCATAATGAAACGCATCCTTGTTCTCAGTCTCATTACTAGACATTTGAGAGAAGTCTCAACAATGACAGATCACAATAATTTAGGCTTCTTTCCTTTATACTGGTACCATGTAACTCAGTACTAGTTGTTTTATTTTGAGAGGAGATGAGTGTAGCTTAGCAACTCCTATTTGTATCTGATTGATGAGTGATTAATCTTATTCCTAACCCAAGAAAAATCTCACTAATAGGATCCTCAAGATCATCCCCAACTGAAATTCGTCCCAGTGGCAGACTAAGCTGAGCTTTGAAAATCGCTATCAAACTCTCGAAACGGCTTGGGAATCGGACCAATGACCTTGAGAGAAGTCTCAATAATGGCAGGTCACAATGACAGTACAAATGTTGAACAAAGATGAAAGGTCCCAGCGAAATTTCAAATTCGGTTTGTCGTATCTGTTTTCCGATAACGTTTCTGTTATGCTCCTGTTATTTTAGGTGTTACGCTATATAGCCCCCACGGCCTGCTTACCATTATACGATGATGAAGACGACAAACCTTGTAGAGATACATGTGCACACACACGCACACACACACACACACACACACACACACACACACACATATATATATATATATATATATATATATGAAATTTCAATGACAAAATTTGAAAACTTGTTAAAACACATGAACTATTCGATTCCAACATTTCGTCCATTTTAAAGATCTTCTGTTAGAGAGATGAGCAGCGAACAAGGGAACGAGATGTTTCAAAGTCTCTTGTGGATGGTGAGAATGTATGTGTGTTGGGTCTGTTTGTGAATAGGTTTCATGTTACGACTCATACCGGATGTTGAAGACATGTAAATGGATGGAATAGACAATGGATTTGAATACACCCGTTTCATTGTCCTCTGCTCATTTCCCCTGAAGAAACTCCTAAAATATGAATTAAACATTAGAATAATTATTTTGTATCTTCCAGCAAGTCTTCCAATATTGTCATTTAAATCTCATTTTGCCAGATTTACCATCATTCATGTCGATACTTGTTCCTCTCTATCTCTCCCACCTTCTCTCTCTCTCTCTCTCTCTCTCTATATATATATATATATATATATATATATATATATATATATATGTATATATATGATTTTGAAAATAGGAGGAAGGGTTCAAAAATAGAAGTTGAATAAATTTGTGAAAAAAAAGAAGGACCCCACTTTTTAATTTCAGTTTTCAGGTATAATATTTTTAAAAAGCCATGAAGGGTTTGGTTCGTATTTCCTAAAGGCAAGTGTAAATCTGCTTGTGGACTTCAAGACTTACACTCACTTTCTGAGAGAAATCAGTCCGGGCTTATCACAAATTCCCGAACCTAGAAACTAAAAATGGGGATTTTCGTAATCATATATACATACATATATACATACATATTTATATATATATATATATATTACTCACACACACGCACACACACACATATATATATTTGAAGTTTCGATTTTCTTTTTCCCCTTTTGCATACAGAGATAGATTACTCAAAGGCACACATACACACACAAACACACTTACACACACAAATTCACACACACACATACACACACACGCACACACACACACACACACATATATACATATATATATATATGTATATACAGAGAGAGAGAGAGAGAGAGAGAGAGAGAGAGAGAGAGAGAGAGAGTAAGAGTAAGAGTAAGAGTAATATGAGTGCTAGAAGAAACAGTTGTTTATGAATCCGTTCCCGTGGATCAGACAAAATTTTAAAATATATCCTTCATTTTTTGCACGCAATCAACTGAATCGATCTGAAAAAATCTATTCAAATCTGACATCTTCAAATGTATATAAATTGAATGAAATCAAAAAGTGACAGGCATAAAATTGAGGAGGTAATTATTGAAAATATCAGCAATAAAATGGAAATTTTTTATCCCTCAAAGTGGTGCCATCAAAACATAACTGTAAAGACAAAAAGTAAAATCCTCCCGACAGAAGAAGGTTTTGCTCCTTAATATGGGATAATAAATGCACTAGAAAAGAAACGAAACACAGTATGGAGGGATGCTATTGGAAAATGTGTCGATACTTCATGGCAGGGATTAGTGCAGTTCTGGTCGTCATGGGAGGCCATTGGAGAGGCCTTTGCCTTTTACTGTTACATTTTCTGTTTCTTTGCTCCTTGAACTGTGACGGTGGACTTTTCAACTTGAAGATACTAAACTCTGGTCTTAAGAATATATCTCGTTCCTACTGATTCGGACAATGTACCCTTCCACTTTATTGAATTGAATTGCTTTTATATAAGATATTAGAAGAAATTGTTTTACGTTATTAGAAGCATTGAAATGTTGGACTAATGAGTCTTAGATTTAGTAATTTTCTTTCTAAAACAATCAATATATATATATATATGTGTGTGTGTGTGTGAAAATAAGCGAGGGTAGATGAAAAGGACCTGTAGTTTGAAACAGGGTTTTTATCTGCAGTTTTCATTATATAAAGTTCAAAGTGATATTCACAACTTGATTTACTTCATTGACGAGAAAAGAGGTTACATCAAAAAGTGAATATTTCTAGTCAAGTATAACCACTATTTCCAACTTTGATGTTATTGATGTAGGTGCAAGTATATATAATGCTACACAGATCCTTCGTTGTCGGTGAAACTCTCTGGAATTTCAGGCAAAAAAGTCACGTCATTATTAATTCCAATATTTTGACTAAACAAATGTACATTTTGCCTCATCATAAGTTATACACGTAGTTGCAATAATGATTTTTTTGAGAAAAGGTTGAAATGATTATTTTAATCAGAGATATCATCTGACTAGCTGGAAAGTTCTGCAGCATTTTAGTCTCATAGTTGAGTTTATTTAAAATTGTATTGATTTTTTGTCGAAAAAATAATTGCTGATACTTTGTTTAACCGCAAATACTCTTAATTATTTGGAAAAACCGATTCGGCAATCTTTGAATCAAACTATTAGATAACTCATCAGACATTTTATTCCAAGCTGTTAAGTTGGCATTTTTGAGGCCCTGCACCGGATCAAAAGGCCTCACACCTCCAAAAACATTCTTTGCCAACCATTTCCATAAGTTTTCAATGATATTGAGATCAGGACTGTTGACTGGCCAGATGAGAATTATTGCACTACCAATCGATCACACATACCTTAAAACATGAAACTAATAAATTCACCTTCCTAGACGATCCTGTCAACTATCTTGGGTGCCATCTTTCCTACAGCATGCAAATTATGAGCCTACCATCTCCTCTGAGACGTTTTGGAAATGTCTCCTGTAGTAATAGCTGGTGATACCAGTGATACTGAAAGTCAGGTGGGACATATAGGTTGGGAAGGAGACACTCCTCATCCTATGTCTGATGAAGTCCTGGAAATTTCAGTTTTCGTTGTTTCCTAGGCCGATAATTGCAATATCTCCCTGTATCTGAATCCTTACTTCGTAATTGTTCGTATGTTCATGAACTTGAAACGCTGTGTTTGCCTTCACTTGGTCCATGGCTCGTCCCGTTGACTAGTTTGGATTCGATGTTATTCTCTCTGATCTTAGTGTTATAACCATCTAGATCACTCCAATAACTTTTTAAAACAGTCCAGCTTTGATAAATTGGTTCTGCTATTGTACGTTGCAATAATCCCTAGTTTCGAATTTCGAAAAGAGAACAAAGTTTGAAATCGTGCAGACTTGGCTCAATTTTAACAACAACAGTTACCCATTGATTGAATTTTAACTTTTTGTATATCATCAATGATAAACGAGTTGAAAATCGGTTATGAAGTAAATTTCCAGTGATTAAAATCTCATTCAAACTGATTAACACATGAGAACTACTCAACCTTTTCTGATTCAACAGCACTTTTTAACCGAACAATTCTCAAAATCAGAAACGGTAATGAATTATTCCATATCATTATAAATTTGTACAATCATTCTGATTTGAGTTCAAAGTTATGTGATGTACTGTATATTAAGGGTGCCAAAATGCAATGCTGTTTCTATTTAATCAAATTCATAACACCCTCTCCCAAACTAAATAGATATGTTTCCTGGTGAATTGAGTGCCTTTTATCTGCAAATTCTGATAGAATTCCCTTCCACTATATAATATAAGCAACAGGAAATTGGAGAAATCATATTTGTCATTGTACGCTCCAAGCGTTCCCTCTTCGTAACAATGCAGTGACGTGTAGCAAATGAAAATCCCTAAGAAAACCTAGTTTGCCTAAGAGATTATTTGATTTGGCAGACTTTGCCCCATGCAGCAGGAATAATGAGCAATAAACTTGTTACCAGCCTAGCTTGGGATGTTCTACCTGGTCAGTATCCCACTCAAGACTATCATTGACAATGTTGATCAACATGCCCACATTTATCACTATATTGTTACTAAATTTGTTTTGTAGTGATTCCTCAAGTTTTCATATCTCACGTGCGTAAGTCAAAACTAGTATCGCGCATAAATTGTACACTTTACATTTCGAGCATATTTGTAAAGTGCCAAGTGATATAACTCTATGCTTTCCAATGAATTCTTAAACGTTTTTAAAAAACCTGTTTCCATGTTTTCTTCCATTTTTTCAAAACAGATTATGTAATTGACAACCTCTCCAAAGTCTCTAAGGCAAAATATATCATTGAAGTGACGAGGCAACAAAATGGAGATTGGCTGGATATATAAGAAAGATAGAATGATGAAATAACTAATTGTACAGATGATTAGTTGATTTGAGTATGAGTCAATGTGAACGCCAAAGGAGAAAATCAGACATAGAATAAAGAAACAAGATTGGAACGTTTACGGGTGAGAAATGCTTGAGGTTTGCAGATTCCGATACAATAAGATGATGATTAGATACTAATTGTATTATTGCTCTTTGTTTTTTTTCAACACTGATTGAATTGTCACCAAAACATGCATTCCATCGTTTCCAAAAAGACAAGCCCAGTTGTGAACCTTTATTCTAATCTTTTGAGTAGTATTTATCTTAAATCTAATTTTCTATTGATTCCTGGTACCAGTAAAAGCAAATGAACATATCAACTTATAAAATATTTTTTCATGCTTCCAATCAATAACTCCTCTTTATGAGTAAAGGGTTTTTAAGCAACAATTTTGGTACAGGTGGTGCTATTTACGATGCAGGACTAGAAATGTACGTTCAATCAATCATTCAACCACCCGATATAACTTGAAAAAAATGCGAGAAGCTACTTTTACATACTGAAAAAAAAATACCTGAAATGATTTATTTCACACCTTAAGCATCTTAAATACTTTTTCATGACTGATGTAGAATAAAAGTCCATTCAGCATTAAAGTAACAATACAGAACAACAAACTGAGCATTTGATTCCTTCCTAAACTGACACTTTCTAAAACGGAACGGAGGTCCGATTGATTGAAAGCACCAAAAATTCTCCCGAAATAGATTTTCATACACTTTTCCACTTTTAGTGGTTGAACAAACGTATTCAATCTGGATTTTAGTTGTTGCTGTGAATTTACAACGGTCAATAAACACTGCAGTTTGGAAGTAAAGAATAAGATCTCGGTTTAAAAAATCCGATCACAAGACTGCACAATAAATATAAAGAAGAAAGCAGGAGTCATACATATAATATCTATTAAAAACTTAAATGGCAATGGGCAGGCTATGTTGCAAGAATTACAGACAACTGATGGACATCGCAACTCACAACACTGATCCCCAGAGATCACATGCGAAATCGAGGCTAAAGAATATAAGATTGAGAGATGAAGTGGACAAAAATGGAAAATACTGGCTCTGTGACACCCATGATAAAGAAATGTGGCGAATCTTGGGGACAGTCTATATTCAACGACGGACGTTAAAAAACTGATGATGATCAGATAATCCATTTGTTGAGTTGTGTAAAAAGCAATATCTCTAAGAATATGCTTCCTTCCGAGTTCTCAAATCTAAAGTTATTTTCCACGGAAAACACTATAAATCCCTGCTAGTACACACACACACACACACACACACACACACACACACACACACAGAGACACACACACACATATATACATACATTGAATTTATCGAGCACTTCATTAAATAAAACCATCACAAATATTGTAATATATTGTATCCCTGATTTGGATATATATATATATATATATATATATATATATATATATATATATATATGTGTGTGTGTATATGTGTGTGTGTGTGTGTGTGTGTGTTTGTGTGTATACTGACTGAAAGTATGGGTGTGGTGGTAGTATCTTTAGCTCAAGAAGAATAACATTTTAAATACTGTTTTTTCATTTTAGACTTGAGGCAATTATCAGTGTTTGGCGGAGGTATACACGAGAATAACTTTCAACAATATATATTCAACAACTTACATGGAATATAAAAAAATGCTATGTTTGGAATTAATGGCACAAGAAAAGTATACATAGGAAAATGATCATTTTTTTTCATCTATGAAGGATATATATCAAGGAACAAATATCACCACATTAATATCTTTTCATTTTCACAGATATCCACGTCGGCGATTTCAATTGCACTATAATTATCGACGTCATAACATTATTCTAAAGTTCAAAGGAGAAAATAATGTTGCGAGTAAACTTGTACGTGGTAAGAAGGGGTGTGGAGAGTAGAGCCAGAACAGTATGATATCTTCTGAGAACTGTTTGAAATAACACAAGGGATCTCAAGAATGATTCTGAAGCCGATGGAGTATGAGTAAAAAGTTATTACTAGAGCCCTGAACAGTGTAGGCTCACGAACTGATATCTCATCTCCCTTTTCTAAGGGCTATTTATTTGAAATCTATCATTCACAAATGAACCTTTTTGGTGAGTATACAATGGTCAAATAATACAAATATTTGGGAATATAATGAGAAGAAATTTTTTGGAGATGTCAAGGTGAAGCTTTCAGTCCAAAGAATATTGTCCCAGCAACAAAATATGGAAGGTTGAGTATCAGGCTTTGAGGTATTCATTTGTAAAATGTATAGCGAGCTTCGTGACAGTCAATGGTGAGAAGATAACAGATTGTTATTGTGAAATATTAAATGTCAACTTAAAAGTGTATGCTCTATGCATGCCAACGATCCAATACATGCTGCTGAATTAGTCCTAAAATATCATCAGGAAAGAAAAATTTCTCCCCTGGCCTTCACACAGTCCCGATCTGAATGCAATTGAAGAAATTATGGAATGAATTAAAAAGATGTGTAAGAGCTCAAAAACTAAGGAATCTGCAGACGATTGAAGATAGCCAAAATAAAATGTGGCAAAATATCTCCGTAGATGGTTTTGCTAATTCAATAAAAGGATGTCAAAAATGATTAAAAAGTTATACCTCAAAAAAGGTGTGTAATTGACTATTAACTTCTTTCGGAAAAATTTGGGGCAAGTAATAGTTTTTACCTTTGTTTAAAAGTATTCACAATTAAATTGAATTAATCATGTAGCCTAAAAAGACATCGCTATCTCTTGGTTAGAATAGATAGATAATGTATGTATATAAATATATATATATATATATATATATATATATATATATATATATATATATATATATATATATATAAGAGGGAAAAAGGAACAAATATAGAAAGTGCATGTGAGATAGATACTGATTGTGGGAGAGAAGTCTTAGTGTCACCTTTCAATTTATCTGTAGGGTTTCCTGTTAAATGTATGTATAAGATGTTAGCCCGATGTTCAGGAAAACCGAGGTGCGAAAAAACACACACAAAAGGGAAAAAAACATGGAGAATAAAACTTTTTTGCATTTGCTTCAACTTGATAGATTTGTCCCAGACACTTGATATGTTCAGCAAAAGATGGGAAATCATGGGTAACTTGACGGATGATAAAATCGAATAATCTGATCAAAGACCTGATTTTTTTAGTGACAGCTCCCCATATATATATATATATATATATATATATATATATATATATATATATCATTGTGCCATCTATGGACAGCTGTTTCGATGTATTACATCTCTTCAGTGTGGCTGTAGACTTTAACCCATCCAGTACTGCGAGGCAGAATTAAAACCCTCACATCGGACCAGGAGGCCGATATCCTACCTCTAGACTAGGGAACTGGGTGACCAAGGCTGAATTTAAGCGAAAAATATTCATTTACGCAGAAACTCCTCATCCACCAAAGTGGTCTATTCCTATGGAAGAGCATTGCATAAGTTTACAATAGATGAGTTACCTCACTTAAAGAGTGCTGAACCCTGAATAGAGGAGCATTAGTTATTGTGTCATCCACAGAGAGCTGTTTTGATGTATTACATCTCTTCAGTGTGGCCATAGACTTTAACCCATCCAGTACCGCGAGGCATATATATATAAGCATATATATATAATGTATGTGTGTGTTTTTGATTACTAATGACTGGCAAGGAACGTTCTAATTTTTAGACAACTTCTCTCGTTTACGTTAAAATGGACGTATGTCTTGATATAGTACGTGTAAATATTGCCCAGTCATATCTAAGGATCAAACACTTTTGGTCGTCCGCATGGCCATTATGAAGACCCGGGGGGAAAGTATAGAGCAGAAATATTATGCACTGTTAACTCGGCGTCTGTACTGAACTCAAAGGACGTGTGATGAGCGAAGGAGTTTCTTTGTTGGAAGCGTTTTTCTTTTTTTTTGGTTGTTGAATCAATGGAAAATATCCGTTGCGCGTTTTTTTTTTTTGCAACAATAACTGTTTCCATACATCACGTGCAAGCAACCATCAATAGGCATCTGTCAGTTGTTGACCTCTCCAACCTTTCCTCTGTAATTTGTTCAAGGTTCTGATTTTTGCAGCATTCATATGGAATATGGTTGAACTACATGGCTGACGAGTAAAAGAACTCTTAGAGATGGTTGCAAAAAAAGTTTGGAAGCAAACAGAAGGGGTTTAGGAGCCAAATGGGTCATATTTTCGATTTCTTCTTTGAAAAAGTTAGAGAAAAGTGTTTTGTCAAGTTTTTGTGGACATCTTATAACTATATTCTGAGGAGAGATTATGGTAAAGTCCTGTTTATCTTCAAATCTTAAGATATTGTACAGTTCATACAAGAAAAAAAATCATGAATGCCAATATCCTAACAGCGCAGCACATAACAATGTTGTAATGAAAATGAAACTTTAAAATCCTGAATTTGATTTTTAATCCAATTTCAACACATTAAATGGCACTTGTTGCATTTCGGAACTAGGTTTTCGATGTGTACACACACACGCATGCGCAAGCAATCGCTCATGCCCCAAAACAAAACAAAACAAAAAAAAATAATTTTAGAGCAGGCCAAATATATGATAAGTAAAAGCTGCGTGGTTAATCAAGAGGCAGGGTCACCTTAAGAAATCTAATGAGATCTTGGTTATGACAGATAATAAATTTTGGTTGCCTGTGACGGTTAGTAAAAATCCTGTACAAGTTTGTATGATCTTTGTTGTGCGTAGAAACAGTAATCGTGATATCGTATTCAATCCATGAGCTGTTTTCACCGCCCAATGAGTGACTTGTAGGACAGTGTTGACCTTTGATTGAAAGATTCAATGAGACAAGATAAGAATAATAAAGATCTACATCATTTGCGTGAATGTTTGCGGCTATTTCAGCTCGTTTGATAACATCAACAGCCATTTCTCTTGGGAGGCTCTAAACATTGTGGTTCACTGCCACGACGTTCCTTTTGGGCAAAATAATGTATTCCAGGGTGAGGGGGCAAAATGATACATCTGAACGTTGGGTGTCAGATAAGGAACCAGGAAGTACTGAAGCTGTGACAAACCCCTTAGCTGTCACAGTTTATAGCGACCCATTCTTTATCGGCCTCCATAAGGTTTCAACCATCAATCTCCCTCCCTCAGTGAGAAGGCCTCAACCATGGAAGAAAGAGGCAAATCCCCCAACACTCGGTGACATTATTTCCCTCATCCTTCATTTATCAGCAACGTAACATTTACGCAAACCTGGATATCACAGGTGGGACTTATGAGAAAATATTCAAAAACCTTTGATGACTAAAAATGGATCTTTTCTGTCAGATGTTTCTAGATACTTGAATATCATTTTGTAAGGTTTCTTGCAGACATTTGTCTCAATCTTGGTTCGTTCTATGAATATATTTGTTCGGTTGTCCGACTGCCATTAGGTAATGAATGGTTGGAACATCACCGTTTCTATGATAAAAGTACGCCCATTCATCACTTACGGACAGTCGCAGGATGCAACGTCGAAACAGTGTGTTAAAGAA
>OY735203.1:61097535-61165035 GCA_963457665.1 Thysanoteuthis rhombus | reverse complement strand
AAAAAGGCTAATTGTGATTGACTTTCTTTGTCTTCTCTCTGTGTAAAATTCAAAAAAGAAAAATTATACAAATAAGAAAAATGAAAATTAGCCTCTGCTTCTAAAATATGCGTTTAAAAAATATGATTTTTGTTTAAAATATCTGGATGAAAAATATTATTCACTTGCATGCAGATAAAAACTTTGAGTCAGTCCGTTTACTTAGTCAGATTCCTCCTGGCACTGTAATGGCGGTTTCATTCGAAGGTTAGACGGAGTGAATCAATTGAAGAGAAGCCTATGAAGTCAAACCTTCTCGAATGGGAAAGTTAGAATTGAAGTTCCATCGAAAATTGCTTTATCATGTAAAACCTTTCAAAACTCTCACGTCCTACGCTGTGAAAGAATGTAATGTTATGCAAAGTTTCAGGTCCCCACGTGAAAGATTGTGGCCTACAAAGTGAAACAGGCAGACAGACAGATCATTTTTAATATATATATATATATATATATATATATATATATATATATATATATATATATATATATACGTGCGTGAGTGTGTGTGTGTGTGTGTGTGTGTGTGTGTGTGTCGAATGGAGAACTTTGGTGGATGAGAAATAGTGCCTAAATAATATATCGCTTAAATTCAGCCTTACTGACTGTCCAGCTTTGCGTAGGGCAGAGATAAAATGCTAACTTCTACGTCTAACGCAAAGGTTTTGATCCTACTTTTTGTAACTGGATGGGATAATGGATAGTCTATAGCCAAACTAAAGAGTCGTAATACAACAAAACAGCTGTCAGTTGATGCCTCGTTTATCTATAGCCAGATTCATCGTCATCATCAGCGAAATCTATTAAAAGTTCATTGCCGTGCAAAATCCTTTTCCAGTTCATCCCATGCCGACCAAGACAGTGCTAACGTATATCATGTCTAACCGTCATATCATTTAATCTTGCTTCTATATCTTAAGCCTAATTTTTCCACTGTTATCCCTTAGACAATAATAGACTCACCTTTTCACCCATCTCTTAGCTTCCTTTTTTGCAATGTGTCTAGACCCTCTCAAATTGGTCACCTTATTACTTCTAGGATATCTCTCACATATGTCTGCTCTCAGATCCACTTCCTAGCTCGTGGACTCATTCTCTCGATTTTGTTTTGAATTATTCAGATTTTTTTTCATCTAATCTTGTTGATTTTCATGTTTCACATCCGTAATTCATAGCCGGTAATAAATATTCATGGTACTCTTTATGTTTTGATCATATTAGCAAAGTGCTTTTCAATATGTGTCTATTTTCGCTAAATACTTTCGAAATTGTGCGTTATTTTGAGATAACATCAAAGCGAGAGAGAAAAAAATTTGACAGACGAATTATATTTTGCTAGAAAAGTTCTCTTTTGAATATTTAGATCACGATGAGTATGTTTAGATGAAACTATCATTCACCTCTCTTGTCTGTTAAAAAGATGTCTGCATTGGACATTTGTTTCTGAGAATGAAAATCAATAAATCAATAAAATGAACAAATCTTACCATAATTCATTGAATGTTTGTCCGTCTGTCTATGGCAGCATGCATCAGGAACTGCATAACAAATCCCCATAGGACTTTTTTTTTACAGATGGATCACCAGGCATGTTTGAAGTAAGTTAGCTGGTGAATAATCCCCCAAACTCATAGTGTGGGGTCAGCATTCGTGCTCACTTCGATAATAAATATATGATTTATATCCATCCGTAGTGTATTTAAATCCTGATTCTGTTTATCTGTGCCTGATATCTCAGTAGCTGAACCGTTAGATATTGGATTAACGTACCGCTAAACAGTTTTGGTCTCCTATCAGGGTCGTCAGTAGTAACTGACCGTATGGTGGACTTTTTCACCAGTCGAAGAAAATCTGATACACATCTCCACAAGACTTCGTAATGAATCACAGACGCACTCGCCCAAATCTCTTCTGCATATTTTCCTCCCAATCTCGGAACACATATTTTTTTCCACTGATTTGAAGTCTAAAGCTAACCTTCGTAACTGTCAAAGATTGACGTGGGCTTGACAATGCAAAAAATTCAGATATCCTTCCACATGTTTTTGTTAGTCTTTCTGCTTTAAAATTGATTGACAACTCTTGCACAGCTGGAGTGACTGTCGAGCTACATGCAAGTGATTTGCTGTTGGTTTGATCTTTGATGAACTCTCAGGTGAAATCTCGCGTGATAATAGTATCGGCGTTCTCAATCTTTTTTTTTCCTAGAATATCTGTTAGTCAAATCCAGCAAGAATGACGTAGCTTTTGTGAAGATTTAAAAAAAAAGTATATTGATGCCATAAAACATGCAATGAATAAGTAATACATTTTATTGGTTTTGTTTGCTTTGATGTTACACTTTTGAATTGACTTATGGGCTTGTCTCTCTCCGCCAAGTGGCACAACTCCAGGCACAGTTTTAGCGAAATGCACTTGTATATTCTCTATCGACAGACTTCCATGATATTTATATCAGTTTGTTGTGATTATTTGAAAATAACTGTAGTCATACGTCAAGTCATATCTCTCGCATACCACCAGGATTACGGATTCATCCGTTAGAAAAAAGCCTGAATCAATATACACGAAAAAATTTCTTGGATTTAATATTTGTTAAATAACTAAACATTGGCGATTTTGAAATCATGATGATCGCAATCCTTCCATATGCGTGTATTATTCGAAATTTGTGATATAGGTTTTCTATTGTATCCAAAGGTAAAGCGTTCTTATAGAATTAAAAAAACCGTAAGCCTCTAGGCGTAAATTGAAGAGGCAATTATGATTTAGTTTATATGAGAATATCTTCGGGCGTTCCCAGACCAGAAATGGTGGTAGGGGAAAGTCATCGGAGGTCCGAATGTAGGATGGTACAGGTGACTGGGGTTTAAAAGAGAGATGAATACGGTGCAAAATATTTTCAATATCGTCTGCTGCATAACAGACTTTATTTTCGCTTTCCATTCTTTTTCTATAAAAGTGGAAAAGTCGTGTAAATCAAACTTTGGAAAGAAAGGGATCCCTTCATCAGATTTTATAGTTTTTGAAAAAAAATATTCTCGAAAATTTCGTTCAAATTTTGAATGCTTTCAGGCTCCGTTTTTTAACTTTTGTCAAAGTGGCTGTGATGTTAAGCGTGAGAGAAGAAGAATAGCAAGGAAAAAGGAGAAGAAGAAGTTGAAAAAGAAGAAAAAGAAGAAGTACATAAGGAAAATAATGAAGATATAGGAAAAAGAGAGGGGATAAGCATCACGGATAGAAGTGCATTGAGAAGAAGAAGAAGAAGAAGAAGAAGAAGAAGAAGAAGAAGAAGAAGAAGAAGAAGAAGAAGAAGAAGAAGAAGAAGAAGAAGAAGAAGAGGAAGAAGAAGAAGAAGAAGAAGAAGAAGAAGAAGAAGAAGAAGAAGAAGAAGAAGAAGAAGAAGAAAGATACATAAATGAATGAGATATTGCAAAGAATCCCAAGAGGGATAGAATAAGTGTCTGTATTGGCGAAGAACAAGTAAAGCTGGAATGCGGAAAAGAATTACAAGGACCTGTCAGGAAAATCTTGAATTATGAGATTCAATGCTGCTAAATAAATACTACGCTTCTGAAATCAGTCATGGCGCTCACCAGAAAAAAATGAATAAATAAGAGAAAAACTGGCACTAAATACGCAGGGCCGGTCCAAGGTACGGGCAATATGGGCAGTCGCCCAAAGCGTAAAGTGCTAGGGGTCACCTGTCATGTGTCTGAAACAGCCGAACTAGCCAAATACAAATGGGGAAAATGAATAAATTAAACACAATGAAAATAGTCAAAATATAAAATTCCCTGATATGAAGTCAGATTTCCTTAGATAGCTGATGGTTAAATACTTTCTGTTGCGGTAAGGATGAATGAAACATTTCCCGAAAGAAATTCTCATGATCGTCGACAATCTCGGTCGGACTATGTTAGTTTAGTTAGATAGGATGCTTACTATAACTAGAGCCTGGGAAGGGAGGTAAGCAGGGGAGGCTACGTTGCAAGGGATTTCCTAGGCTGCACTTTCCATCTATTCTACAATGTTTATATGTTTCAAATACAACAAAAGCGTAATCCCAAGACGAATTGATTACATAAAATAAGCGTGCTCAAAAGTACCCACGGATAATCACATACTTTCAAAACCTGTAGCGGTTTATCTGAGAAATGTTGTGAAAACTTAGTGGAGTTAGAAGCTGTGATCCAAGGTTGGAATAGTTTTCTTCTACGTATAAAAAATATGCTCCAGTAAATATTTTTCTACCGTAGAACATCAATGAATAAAAAAATACTATACTTCAGCCTAGCCAGGGCAGCAGCAGAACTCCCAGGACCGGCCCTGCAAATGCAAAGTTCAAGATACTCTATTTGGAAACCCACTAGTGTACCTATACTCAATAAAATTGGATGTATGAATAAAGAAACAGGGCAGAGTTGTTTGAAACGTACTTATGTCTCGTTACAAAGTATGTTTGGTAAAAAAATATCAATATTAAAAGCAGGCTTGCTTCGTATTTCTAACTGGCAGCAGTGGGCAGTTTCTAGCTAAGATTACAAAAGCTGATTTTAAAGGTAGATAAGCCCTCTTTACTTAGGAATAGAACGTCATACGATATTTTCATCTCTATTCTTTCTTGTCCGCTCCTGTTGTGAGTTCGATTGTCACTCGGTGCCACCTTCTTATGGCTTTGTGAAAGACTTAACACAGACTTTCCTATCTCGCTGTGAACCAATGGGTTCGATTCTCACTAAGTGTCTAACTCTCATTGCCTTGTGCCGTACTAATCTGAGAATATACATATATATTGCTATATGGGCATAAATATAAACTTAAAAAAGAGAAACAAAGCCGTCATTAAAGGTATAAAAATTCTGAATGTGAAATGCAGAAAATAATCAAACTTTGGATAATACTGTGATGTCTCTTTCAAAATAATGGACACAGAAGAAGTGCGTTCCAAAGGAGCGATGATCAGCTCTCTGGGTCCATTATATTGTAATGGATAACACTAATGATTAGGTTTTGAACAATCCTTCCAGTGCAAGTCACTACCCTCTTGCTTTTCCTTCCATTGTTGCCCTACTGACCACACGAAGAAGATTAAGAGTGACGATGGTCA
This sequence comes from Thysanoteuthis rhombus, assembly GCA_963457665.1. Classification (NCBI taxonomy): domain Eukaryota; kingdom Metazoa; phylum Mollusca; class Cephalopoda; order Oegopsida; family Thysanoteuthidae; genus Thysanoteuthis; species Thysanoteuthis major. The sequence goes on along the minus strand of OY735203.1, from coordinate 61,159,889 downwards.
CTGCAGAGTTGACATCAGTTCTATATTAGCAGAGAATGCAAACGGTGACACAAGTTATATCTCCACATATAACTCGTGACCATTTAGGGCTCAACCGGAAATTTCATCCCTCTATCTTTGCTGAAACTACCAGAAATTTTCCAGCCCTCATAGTGTTGGCGTACATAGAGAGGTGCTCTTTATTTGGAAAAAAAAAAAAATAAAATAAATAAATAAAAATAGAACAAACCCCAGGATAAACGATCTTTTTTGAGTCATGCAAAGAAAACTATTTTGGTCGCTTTGTTCCGTAGACATCAGAGTGTATCCTTCAACTTACTTTTGTCAAGTCTGTCTGACAGTCAGGGTAGTACAAGAGCCTGACGACCATCAGAACTATTCTACATTGTCAAACCCTATGATGCTTATACACTTGCTGAGCCATGAACCCGATTTCTCTGCATTCTAAGTAACGATTTCGCACCTTACTATCTTTATATGTACGTAATGAAAGAAACATCCATCGTTTTTTTTATTACTAAATCTATTTTCTCTGAGATATACTGTATGCCAAAACACTACGTTGCATTACAACCAAGGAAAAAGATAAGACATTTTCAACATATTAGTTGGTATTACAGCCAGGTATGTATTCGGAAATGATTTTCCTGCAAGTATGAGTGAGTTATAATCGATGTGGGGGAGGTAAAATTTATAACTTTGAATGATTTCTCAAGGGGGAAGAGGATAGCACATTTTTTGCCTACACCCACCTTGGCTTGTGCCGTACTGGGTTTCAAAATCTGATGACGCAACATCTACTCCTTGTTTAGATGCAAAATCATACTTCCAGATGATAGAGAAGCACTTTTCTTTGGCGTGTATGTACATGTATACAAGTTTTGCAAAGAACATGAAACGGAAGTTATGATGCATATGAAAAGTTCAGTTATACATACATATATACATATATACATATATATATATATATATATATATATATATATATATATATATATATATATATATATATATATATATATATAGTATATGTGGTAAAAATCAGGCTAGCAATATAACATAATATAATAATGAGCCCCGAATAGGGCAGAAACATGAGCTACTTTGAGTAGCGAATCAACATTCTACTATATATATATATATATATATATATATATATATATATATATATATATATATACATGTATATATATATATATACACACACTCACACACATATATATATATATATATATATATATATATATATGTGTGTGTGTGTGTGTGTGTGTATAGTAATTGATATCGTTACAGCAGTATATCATAATTATTATTGTCAAAAACAATCTTTTGGCTGACTGTTTCTGTTTACTCCAGTTTGTCGGTTTCGAAAGTGTTATTTTAGTGATTGTAACGTGAGAGAGATAAATACGGTGTTGTGGTGAAAGAAACAATTAAGGTTGATTGGATTAGTGAATGCGACTAGCTAATTAAAAGTTAGGAGAAGACCAGCACCTTCCTTATACGCCAATTCTGAACTTGTGTCGTACTGTATCTATACTTTTTTTTCTTTGGAAGTATCAGCAAAAATAAATGAAAACACTTTGTTCCTTCAAATACTTATTAGCAGTCATTTCTCTGGAGTAAAATTCATAAGTATTTAAACAAGGATGTTTCTTGTTGCCTAAGATTGCAACGGCCACAGAAGATTTCGAGCAAATATGGGGTCTAAAATAATTTCCTGGTGTTGACAACTCTTCCGAATAGCTGTGTGTGTTCGCTTTTTTCAATCATCTTAAGCGATCCTCAACATGATTTGCAAAAAATAACAACACGAATTTTTTTTGATTTAACAGTTTACAGAGGAGCCTACAATTTATTTCTATAAAAACATTCCCCAGAAATGTATCTTTCAGAACAAAAAAAAAAAGACAAAACAAAACAAATCTAACTAGATGCCTGTCTTGTTATGTCGATTGCAATGAAATTTTCTCCTTCCTGGGGTAATGTTCCCGTTTTAACACTCAAAACGAAACAAATTTGAAGCAAAATGTTCGTTTGTTTATATACTTCTATTTTTCACCTTCTCACACCGGAGGTAACAAGCTGAGCAAGGTTGACCTCGGAGGTCATTCAAGATCACCACCGATCATTTCTGCTCAATTACCAAGTTTCTGGCAATATCCTCGCATCTATGCAACTGTTATTTGGCATATGGGTAAATCTTTTCTTGGTGAAGGTCATAAGCGATGCGATATTGACCTCAAAAGACAATTGAGGTCGCAAGGTAATTACTAGTCATTTCTAGCCAATTTTTCAAGTTGCTAGCCACATTTTGCACCTATGAAACAAGTATTTGACAAAGAGATCGATACTTTCATGACGAAAATATTGAGAAATATGATCTTGACATCGAGTTCACCATTTGTCATTTCTAGCGTTTTTCTATTTCTATTATTGGCCCCAACATTGAACCCATCAAGCAGAAATTTTGCTTAGGGGTACACCTGTACACGTCAAAAGTTATAGGAAATGTGAGTTTAATGCAAAGATCACCTGAGGTCATCTGTGGAAGTTGTAACAAGGCATAATGAAAATCGCGTAAGATTGCCCTATATTGGTTTGTATTAGGGTTGTATCCTAGCTCTCAAAGCTTAAAACATTTATGGGGTGTATCAATTTGTTCTTTTTTGTACATCAGAAAATATTTCTTCCATTTTTGCCGCTTTTTCATGAGTAAATAAGGTCAGTAAATGCTAATCAATGGTTACGTTGTTGTGTAAGATTTCTAGTTATTTCCCACCAAGCAACCTTGGGTACTCCTGCTACTATATATATATATATATATATATATATATATATATATATATATACACAGACACACACACACATATATATATGTATATATATATATATATATATATATATATATATATAAGTGTGCATGTGTGTGTATTAGGCTGGTGTTTCATGTACGACAGATGTTCATAAGTTACTTACAGGAATTGCTAATCCCGTGTGTAGGCAAATGCATTAAACATGCTCTATCAGTTATACAAAAACCTAATAAAAGACAATTCTAGTACGTTTATATCCTTCTATTGAAACGATGCCCATTCTCACTAAACACTTGACATCATTCCTAATTGGCACTGACAGTTGTGCTAGTCGCATGATACAGAGCCAATTGTCAGGGAAGGCTCACAAGAGGCCAAGCTTGAAATCTTGAGAAGACTTGGTTAGCACTTGCAGTATCTTTTATAGTGTGCGTGTGATGATATCTCACCTCCACACCTCTCTCTCTCTCTCATTTCACATAACTTGATCTCTTTCTTTTTAGTCTTTTGCACGAACAATAATGTAACACTCAAAAATATCTCTTTGTGTACAAAATCAAGTTATTCTTTCCTGTCACTTGAGTTTTCTGCATTTTGAGAGTCATCGTGTTCAAAAAATCTTGTATTTTGCATTTCTTTTTCCCTATGACAGAAGTATTTGCACACTGACTGCGTACAAAAAAAGTAATTTAAAAATTGTTTGAACAGAATTTTTCACAGTTCCTCTCTCATGGCTAATAGAAATGTGATTGTATGTTTTGATATAATACAAGCATTGTTGCATTCTATGAATATAGCAGATACTTCACTTGACACGTTTGAACCATTTTGTGTAAACCAAATCAAGAAATCAATGACATACAAAATCTGTTGTTTATTGTACAAGCTGTAGAGGCCATTAAGGATTTTGCGCGTGCGGGGTTCTCCAAATTAGCTCAGCCGTCAATGCAAGTTTATCTTCACAATCTCATTAAGAAACACAAAATGTGTTAGTGTATAATGTTTTCCGGGTTTACAATAATATGGTAGAGTTCAACACAGTGACAGAGGACAGGGAAGGAACTAAGAAAAGCTTTGGTTCATCAGACAAACCTATTACGGTGTGAGCCTAAAATGGATGATGATGATGATGATGATGATAGTGGTGGTGGTGGTGCTTTATTCGAATAAATCTATTGCGGTATTTTTCAGTCGTCAATGGCCTTTTCTGGTTGTCGATGACTTCAATCCGTCTTCCAGCTAAATCGTGCATTCCATCACAAAAGAACGATATGGTTTCAGCTCAATTTATTCTTTGAGCCATCTTTCCATATCTAGAACTTGTTTGAATCAGTGAACAGACAAAAAGTGTTGCCGGAGGGAAAGAAGGAATTGTCAATGGTCAGGAATTACGACATGTATAACAGAAATACATTGCTATCATATAGCTACTGTTTGAGAAATCTATGTTTACGTGTGTTTGTGTGTGTGTGTGTGTGTGTGTGTGTGTGTGTTTGTGTGTGTGCAATTGTGTGTGTGTGTGTGCGCACCGGGATAACTTGACAACTGACCATTGTACAAAGTGGACATTTGCAACATGTATTTGTCATCACAAGACATTGCAGTCTGGTTCCAATCCGTGGTTCTCAAGGAAATCTAATACAAACAAATAAAACATTCAGAATTATCTAAATTCAAATATAAACATCTATACATTAATGACACAGAATCACCAAAGTTTAAATACAAAATATCTACAATGGCAACACTGAAGACAAATAACCTGGATACTTCGCAATTGTAGGTTCGTATTCCGGACGGAAAATTGTTTTGCTTGACAACTATTACTGGCTGCTTCAAACACCGACTCCTCACAAATATGGACCTTTGAAAGGGGCACTGCTTTAGTTTATCTATAATTGGAGAAATCTCTGTTGTCGTTTCTGTATGGACTGTGATTATACGACAACTGGCTGTTTTACTGAGTTGGTATCAGCCAGATATAATAATCAGCACATCCGGCAATGCAGTATAAAGTGTGGATAACTTTAGACAAGCTATCCTCAAAAAAATCTATGCACTGCGATTACCTAAAAACTAATCATTTTACTAAGTCGACATTAGTCAGATATATCATTCAGTATACAAGGCAGTGCAGTCTTTGAATTCTCTAAAAATGTACTGAAAATAAGTCAAGAATTAAAGATTATAGATCTTTCTTTCCATCATTTGTCACCATTTACTTCCGCTCTTTGGACTCTAAACTATTCAAATTAGTAGCACTGAAGAGAAGCAGCTGAAATACTTCAAAGCCATAGTTTTCTCTACAACAGACGGATAATCATTTTACATGACAATTATGACAGTAGCTCCACACACTTTAAAGTCCAGTTCACTCCAAACGTACACATTCAGAACGGACTCAGACTTGATGTGTGAATTAAGAGAGGTATATTTACATGTATATCTTTGTAATGAGATTTTCGTGTTAATAAGGTTGAAAGGAGAATCAATAAACATGTATATACAGAAGAACTGTTGACTTCTCAGTTCTTACACTTGGATATTTTCACCCAGGAGATATTGTCATCGGTGCTGATTCCAGCCCTCGTGGCGTCACTAACAATTCCACGTCACGATCATACTTGGCAGGGATATTAACAAAGCAACAGGAGGTCGTCCGACACACACTTAAACCAGCAAACTCTTAAGAGATAAAGTCTTGAAAATGCATTGACGACAAGAGCAACCGATAAGAACAAGCGAACATGTTGATAGAAATGAAAAAAAAAAAAAGAAAACAAAGCAAACTAAAAGACGAGTACAAATTGAGAAAATAAAAAGAAAATGTCAAAGTCTTGGTTGATTTTACAAAGAAAAAAATTGTTTTTTTTCCCCAGAATATTACGCTTTTTTATTGAATATTTATTTGTTATCAACCCCATTCACTATTAATCCCAGCATTCAATACAATTGTATTTCATGTAAGATGTCTTGATTTTTTTTTTATGAGTTGCTGTTTGACATGTTTCTCCTGCTAAAATTGTATATGCGTTTTGTGTGAAAGATCACGAAATGGATCTCTTGCTATTTAAAGAATTTTTTTTACGTTCCTGATAATAGGGATGGGGGGCTAAATTGAAGTGTTGTCTTTGTCAAACGTGTACATTGGCAGGTATATTTCCTTTTATAATCTTAGCGATTCGTCCATCATCCTTACGTCCACATCTGTCGATGAGGCAGCTTCAACTACGAACAACCTTCAATTGGAGACGAACCTTTTCAGCTGGAGACTTCTTTGCAATGTCTAGTAATTGGCAACTTGAACAATTAGTGACTTGTTTCTTTTCAGGAAGAAATAAACAAAGAACTACAATGAAAATAATTTAGAATATATAGATGTGTATGCATCAAAAGGAAACAGCAAAGAGAGGGAGAGAGAAAGAGAAAGAGAGAGAGACAAAGAGCAAGTGTGAGAGAAAGAGAAAGAGAGAGAGAGAACGAGAAAGAGCAAGTGTGAGAGAAAGAGAGAAAAATTGACTCTTTGAATTATCAAGTGCTACATCTTTGACTGTCGACTTTTCTCAGCAACCGAAAGAGGGAGAGGGGAAAGAAGGAAGAGGAAAAAAACGTCACATTCGATTGACCCAAATTTGGGTCTAAAAAGATATAACTAGGGAAATTTGCAAATATTTCCTCAATGCATGAAAAAAGATGAAGAAGAAGAAGGAGAAAGAGGGCCTGAGGCTGACTTTCATAGAGAAGAATTGGAAGAAGTGGAGAGGCTATGCACGGCTGATTTTCTAAACAAAATTGCAGTGATAGTAAAATCACTAGTTGTGGTAGTAGCAGCGGGAAGAGGATGAGGAATAGGGTAAAGAAGTGGAGGATGAGGATGGTTCACCCGAAGGTCTAGATTAATTCTAATTTCAATCTAACCCGAAACGGCTGAGATTATTGATATTCAGCATTGCCAGTTGTGATAGTAATAGCAAGAGAATGAAGTAGAAGTTCTGGACCAGGTTTTATATCACTCTAATCTGATACGGATGAGAGAAAATATCACTTTATTTGTAGTTGTAGTGACAGGAGGAAGAAGGAGTAAGAGACAAATGAGGATGGTTCAACCGATGGTCTAGACTGGGATTCATGTCATTTGATACAGTAAAGGAAAAATCATTATTCAGCATTCATAGTTGTGGTAGTTGCAGCAAGAGAACGAGTGGAGGAGAACTTGAAGGTGAAGGAAACGTAAGATGAGGATTGTTCCCCCCGAAGGCTGCGACTGAATTTCATATAACTAACATGATACTGCTGAGAAAATTGATATTTAACATATTAGGAACCGACAGTCAGACCTATTAACAGACCAATTGGATACAGCGGTACTCGTACGCTCACCAAAGTAAAACATCGCCACGCCTGGCCTGTACATAGGTGGTTGAACGCCTTGTAGGATGAGTCCACGAACTTTTTTTAACGTTATTTTAAAAAGCATAGCAAAATATGAATATCTTTTTTGATGTTGTTTTTTGTTATAATCGTGAGAATATATATATATATATATATATATATATATATATATATATATATATATATATATATATATATGTATATATATATATATACATATATGTATATATATATATATATGTATATGGATATATATATATATATATATATATATATATACATATATATATATATGTGTGTGTATATGTATGTATGTATATATATATATATATATATATATGTATATATATATATACATTCATTCCACGCTGTCTTTGCGGTTTTGACTAAAATTCTGCAATTTTTGAGGTGTTGATTGATGTCGAGAGAAAATCTTCGGAAAATCTTTCACAAATATAATTTACCTTAAAGAAATTCGATGTGAAGCAAATTTATTAATTTGATAATTAATGATGCAAAAATATTGCTTACCAACTGGAAATATAATCAACCGTCGGGGGCGTAAAAAAATTTCGAGTGCCAGTATTGATGTCTTGAAATTTAAACTTCCAACATTCATAGAGAAGTGTAGTTACTGTTTGTTTCGAAATGCATTGGATAAGAACGAATGACTGGAATAGACCAGATTGGAGGTAAATTCTTTCAGTACCTATTTTTGAATGAGTTCACTTATCCGAAGGGACTTTCGGAAACAGCTTTTTAAAGACAGCTAACCCAACCTTTAATACAATTTCATGAAATATCTCAGAAATGGCTTGGAAAATATTCGTTTTGTAGTTTTTATTTTTTTAGATATCTAAAAACAACCTGAAACTTGCGAGGAAGAACATTTTTCTTAAATTTCGCGATTTTTTAATCACCGCTAGAAAGAGTATAAAACAGAATTTCTGGAGATACATCACCCTGTATCTAGACAAATCATTATTCACTTTAACCCAACGATCTCTTGAGAGATAAAGTCGTGAACAATGCGTGGATGGTACAGAAAAAAACAATGAGGAAGAAATTGTTGAATACGTTTCCAAAAATAATTTCAGCTATACATAAATTGGAAACATTAAACATTTATTTTCCCTCCGAATGATATCAGAACATCTTTTTTTATTTTTAAATCTTGACCCAAGAGTGTATTAAACAAAAGAAATTGCAATAAACTGAAGATCATTCTCCAATTTCCCTCGAAAAAATCATTGGGATAATCCGACTCAAATTAAAACGTCTTTCAATAGTAATTTGATGTAAGAAAGCAGTCAATCTTTACTAGTAGATTCTCAAATGAATAATAATCGACCAGGTAGTATTTCATCTCAAAGAAAAATACTTTAAAAAAAATGATGAAAAAAATTAAGAAAAATGAACGTATAAGAAATACTTTACTCTCAAAGGTTGTATTGTGTCAGGCAGAAGTGTATGAAATGCTATAAAAACAGTCACCAAAAATAGTTGATGAACACATGTTTTGGATAGGGACGATATCACAAGAAAACGACAGACAGTTAATCAGTTACAAGCTTCCATACACAAATAATGTGAATAAAAAAAAAAATCGAACGAAGCTATTTTATTTTTTTTCAAAAATAACAGTCCCATATAAATTGGTAAAACTTTCTGTATATTGATAAGAACATTGTTCTTTCTGATAGTAATATTACATAATTCTTCGAGAAGCAAAAACATCGATAACCTTACTGTGACATCTTTTTAAAAAAACATAATAAAAAAATCCCAGCAGATATTTTCAAACAAGAAGTTTACAGTGTACTTTTATTGAAAAACAACAACATCAACAAAAAAACATCAACAAAAAACAAACAGATATAAACATTATAAACAGAAAATATGTTAGGATTTTGCATTTTTTTTTCTCCGATTCAGACCCGATTTTAGATTTATAGACCCTAAGATCGAATAAAAGTCCAACAGATTTAATTTCTTGATAAATCTACACGGCCATTGGCCATCTTGATTCAATAAATCAACTAGGAGAGAAAGCAACAGAATATAAAATGCTACTCACTCATTGACTTCAAAGTGGCCTTCAACTCAGTGGAAATCCCCAAGCTATAGGAGAATTGATTAAATCTTGGAACATATCCAGGAATGTTTACTAATACCCTCTGGCATCGTAGTTGTATGTGCACTGAATTTGTTTTTTTGTGACAATTGCTTGGCTTGATATCCCCTGTTTTTCGGAAGATTACTTTACGCTACTTTGCCAAGGCAACAGATGTATCTGGCCAGGCATATCACAAACTGCTCAACATAGAGATTTGCAAGTAGTGTCACTCACTTCATTCCATGCCATTTCACCCGTAACTGATGGAAGAGTCGGAATTGTGCTTTCCCCATCAGTGCCAGTCTAACACAGAGTTTGAACTCAACTCGCCCTGTTCGATTTCTACATTGGTTCACCGTTCAATCACCGGCACTTTCCTGCAGCTGAGGTAGAAGTCTTGGATTACGACTATGCTAGATTTTTAGCGTTTTTTTTTTTTTATCATGTGGTTCTTTGAAGGTACCAAACACACCCTGCAAACTCTCCGTACCCTCTCATTGTTTCTAGCCGACACAGAATCTTTTTTGCAACATTACAAACAGGTTGCATTTATGTCGGAGAGATATATGACGCGGTAGTTGGGTTAGAGGTTCGTATAACATTGCGGGTGAATATTTTTCTGAATACAAAATGGCCACGTATCTTTGATGTCACTACAACGTCGTTCTAACGTTGAAAAGTAGTGTAGCTGGAAATCCTACTCTTTCCAGGAGAAATGATCAAAATACTTTTTTCACTTTTGCTATACGTATAGAAAGCGTTTGGTCTCTTCAAATGTTTTCTTCAATTGATGAGTGCTGATTTAGATAATGGGTGTCCTAAAACCTCCTTGAAATATCAAAGATACACTGTCTGTTAGGCTGCAGAGACCTTGTGGGGATTTTCTTTTAGAAAGGAACGTCAATGTAACGTTAGGAGAAGTCTATATAATGTAGTCGGAACCTTATATTGAAGACAGTGTGTTTGCTGGTACTGCATCACTGTCAATTATTGCGAAATTTTCATTCAAAGTCATTTTGTTTGTTCTTAGAACATTTAAAAATTCTTCTTTTATAAGTTAACAGGAATTGCTTCTTTGCTCAGCGTCATTTCGGTATACGAAAAGTCCCATATGAAGCTCTTATTTTGGATAGTAGTGAAAACCTGCGGAGTTTGAAATAATGTTGCACATTGCCATCACTGAAAAGAATACGTAATGCACATCTAAAGTCATGAGTTCAATTTCATGGGCAAGTCAGTTCATAAATACACAAGAGCTCAGTGGAGAGTCAGTTCAGGAGTATTGACAAGTTTGAAAATATTGATTGGAAGGATAACAGCCATAGGAATGTGGACAGGATACCCAGTACACTGGCAGATTGGAACAGACACCCGAAAGAGGCCGGAGGGTACCTCCGCCGACATGCTGCGGCAAAAAACTGATTCGACTTAATCAATAAATGAAAGAAATAATTACAGGTATCCAGAGTTTTTAACAATTTTGGCTTCATGTCAATTCTTTGCCTTTACAAAACGGGGGGTATAATGTGAAAAGATGGCCCAGCATTCGTTTTGGAGCAGGACTTTATAGGAACAGTGCGCACCCTCTTTCTCTTTCCCCTTTACAAAGGTTCACTTAAATCTCCACCACTCTGACGTACGACATTACCCCTAACATACCATCCTCATGATTTTTATGTTTTGAAAACTCTAAAAAGGAATCCTCATGTAAATAAATGGTAATTAGCTTTTTGCTTTACGCCATTTCGACTCCCGAATAGTTTCTCTAGGGATGCTTCACTTTGGGATAACGGGGTAAACTAGTATTTTCAAACTTGATGACAAAAATAATGCAAAACTTTTATTTTCTGGCTGAGTTGCGAGGTGGCAAGGTGAGGTGCCGGCTGGGTATTTAATTCGCACTTATGTCCTTGGGAAAGCCATGAATACATCTCTTCCTAGATATGGGTAAAAAAACGCGTGGGGGGGACGCTGCAGGTACTTGTCACCTTCAAGTCTCTTTTACATATCGCAAACAGATGCTGAGTCGGGGAAACTTGTTATACTTGAAGCCCGGGCTAGGCAGGCTAAAGCCGTTGCCAGCGTTTGGCACAGACTGACCTTTACTTTCGGGCTAATATTCCATGCAAATATATTCGTTTTCTTTGCAAAATCTCACTGAATATATTAGGCAGTGAAAGATTGAGATAAGTACGCAGACACAACGATTTGTCTCCTGGGAATAATATTTATGCCCGCATTTCAAGTCGAATTGGTTTTTCTGTCTCTTTACGCTGAGGTTATCTCTTGTCGATCCAGACAGGCCGGCAACACATATCTGTCACACGTCGATCATTGACTCTACGGGAATAAAAGGTCTTGTCATCTTTGACAGCTTTTGATCTTCATGGCTCAACCTTCTAAACCTCGGTCTCTATTAGGAGACAATTTTAAGCTTCTCGAGGCAAACTCTTCCACTCCTGGGACATTAACCCTGTACTGTGCAAGTACCAGTTTGTTGCCTTGATACCTCTTTTGTTTTTACAATATCTGATTGTATGAACTCAAGTCAATTGTTATCGATGTTCGGATGGACATTGCATCTTTATCTGAACCGTTCTACGATTGTATTTTCAGCGATATTCATACTCCTGTATAGTTCCAAAAATGATTGTGAGCTCAGCCTTGTCTAGCACAAGGCCACAGTAATGAGTATTGATATCAATACAGTAGTCGGACGATCTTGCTCAATATCACGTCGGAGCCTCTGATCATGATCAAATGAAATATTCACAGTGAACTTTCATTGTAACGGTACTTCTTCCAACGGCACATTGAATCACAAACATATCTTTAACGACTCGTTTTTTTAATATTCTCGCAAGACTTTCGTCGAATATTAGTTTGCTGCAACATTACAATAACATCTAAATGTTTTGTTCGTGACACTTAAATGGGAAATCCGTATAATTATGTAGCCTTAATGAATTCTTATCAAGTTTTTAACACTATTCTTTAATTTCCTATGAAACTTTTGTCGTTCCAAGGTATATCTTATAATTTCCTGATATGATCATTAAACAATCAATTACACACGGTATATTGGTTAATTCCTTTTTTTTTGTTAAGGAGAAGACCGTAGAAGGGTCATAAAAGGTCATTTTTGTCTGCACTTTCAGGTTTTACAATATAAATGTCAAGATCCACCAGTCAAATCCGTTGCAACGGCACTTTTTAAAAAATATGTGAAAGGTGCCGTAAGAATGAGTGTCGTCAGTGTTATGACTGGTGAATAGAAAAAAAAGATCAATGACACAGGGTTGAAAAATTGTAAAATATATATATTTAGGTATAAATATCATATAGCTTCTCTCCTACCTTGCTAGTCTTCGTTTTTCATCATCTTCTTCCTCCTGCCCCTCCTCCTCCTTCTTCTTCTTCTTCTTCTTCTTCTTCTTCTTCTTCTTCTTCTTCTTCTTCTTCTTCTTCTTCTTCTTCTTCTTCTTCTTTACTTTCTTTTACCACATTTTTTTCTTTCTCTTTTTTGTATAGTTCTATTTCTTATTTCTGTCCTCTTTCATCTACTCCATCTGTTTTTCCCTTTTCTCATTCATCGTACTCTCTTTCTCCTGCCTTTTTCCCTTTTTCTTATTATCCCACCTCTTGTTCTTGCATCCTCCTCTCTGTCTCTGTCCCAATCTCTCTCTTCCTCTCTCTGTCTCTTATTCACCTTCTTTTCGGCGGGGGGTTATCTTCTCCCCCTTCATCTTTTCCTGTTGCATCTTTCCATTTCTCCCTTTCTTTCCTCTCTATTTCATCACGTTGCTCTTCCATCGTCTCCTTCTCTTCTTGTCCTTCATCTCCCCATAATCTGGTCCTTCACCTCTTCATCATCATATTCATGTTCACCTCTTTTCATCTCCTTCTTTTTCTCTCTACCTTGCCCCATTCATACTTTTCGTTATTTTCATTCTTCTTCTTCTTCTTCTTCTTCTTCTTCTTCTTCTTCTTCTTCTTCTTCTTCTTCTTCTTCTTCTTCTTCTTCTTCTTCTTCTTCTTCTTCTTCTTCTTCTTCTTCTTCTTCTTCTTCTTCTTCTTCTTCTTCTTCTTCTTCTTCTTTTTTCAGTTTATTCTGTATCCTTTTGCTTCTTTGTTATTTTCAACTCGTTCCTAAGTGTCATATTTCATTTGCTTCTCCCGGTTCTCAAGCACCCCCCTACCATGTCTTTTTTCTTTTCTTTCCTTCCTTCCTTTGTAAATTTCTTTTTTCATTCGCAGAATCGTCGGCTTTTCATGAGTCAACTGAGTTCAATGGAATTAGATCCCTTCGCTGATTTCAAGCCGGTCAGAATGTTATCGAATCTCAACCTTAAGGCCCGATTACAGCACAAAAATAAAAGAAAGAGAATATTAATCGAATCTCCCCTGAGTCCTACAGCAGGAATTAATCTGATTTTAAAATCAAAATCTCGTTCTGGAGGGAACTCACAACGAAAATTATGGTTAGATGTGCGATTATTTGTGAGTGAGGCCATGTCAACGACAAACAGCGCCTCGTTCCCATTTCTTCTGACAATGACGGCAGGCATTTGAATCGCAAACTGATCATTTTGAAAAGGTGACGGCTGTTAAGCTACTCGATAAGCTAGTTAAAGCTGCCCACATAGTTTTGATCAGTCTCTCAAAATGGAGTGTAGATAAAGGGATTGAACTACTCATAAAGATAGCGGCAAAATATAATAAAGAAACGACAGAATAGAAAAATAAAGATGGTGCCGAAAATATTGCCTATAAAACTGGGGAGAAAAATTATAGATGAAGACAAAATCCTGCAGAAAAAAAAATAATAGATTATATAGAAATATGAAAAATACAGTATAGCATTTCTATAACAGATGATAATGGTATATCACAACATTTATTCATACGTATTTTATGATACGTTTTCATAATATGCTAATCGCACATCAGCTATATAGGTTACTGTATTTCTATATTAGGTGATACTTGCATATCAGCCTGTTTTACGAGGAATATATAGCCATATCTTTCGATTGGATGTTCGTCACACATCAACCCGTTTAATTTTGTAAAGCCAATAAAACTTTACATTTTATATATCAAAATAGCAAACTTTTTTTTCAAAAAATTCAGTAACTTTTTCCCCAAATATCTGCTAATGAAAGTTGGATATTTTCTCTGGCGTTTTCAAAAAAAATATGTATTACACAGAATTTGATATGATACGATGTGCGAATATTTCTTGCTGGGATCATTAGTTGTTCACCATGGAACCGTTTTGGAGATTTAAAAACAAACAGTTATATGAATGTGACTTCCCAGCAGCATTCATGAAACACCATCCCGCTTTCAGCTATGACTTTAATATATAGCTTATATGATTATACTTGCGGTTCATTATTTCATATTGGGTATTATCATAATGTATTTCATATGAATGTTTTTTTATGGTGAACACCATTTAAATTTTTTCAAACACAGGGGCTGACTCATAGTGTGTGTGTGTGTGTGTGTGTGTGTGTGTATATATATATATATATATATATATATATAGTATAATTTGACAGCAAATTTTATCCAATATATCTTTCATCTAAAGTCACGGATATGAAATTTGTGTATATATACGTACATACTGACTGGAGCCCCTACCCTCGGTATATCCACCTAGTCTCCAGAGAAAACCTGAATATGCTCTTTCGTACTAGATATAGATGGAACCTGTTTTGTCAATTTTACCTTGATTTTGTAATACTTGCGACAGTGTACCATTTTGACCACTTAGATGTAATACACACATAAGGGGAATCAAACTTTTAGTATGATTTATTCTGATAGACACACAGGAATCATATCATTATAATCATTCATAGGGCCCGTGAGGGATCACACGGCGTATGCATCGCAAAGAATGTGAGCTCATGTGGAGTCTTAAAAGCGGATTTAGCCAGACAACAATCGAGTGATTGTTCAATGCAATTGAAAAAATTGAAAATTGCTACACCATTCAAATGATGAACAGGAAATTTATACAAATGAATATAGAAAGTATCGCAATGGACAAACAATATAAGTACTGAATATATGCATGTAAAAGAGCAAATTTTATACATCATCTTTTGCAGTCGAATTCATAGGATTGAATAATACATGGATGCTACTTTCGAAGGGCTGAAATTCACACTATAATCCAACGTATCAATAAGCGGAAGCCAAAATGACCTCCAATTGGAAATAAAAACGAAAAAATGACTCATAGGAATTATACCAATTCTTCGATGCATAGAATTAAAGCACCTGTTCTACTAAGTTACAAAACACGTAAATGAAAATGCATGACTTTATATTTACACTTGCCCACCAAGTATACTGTAATTACCATGAGTGACAATTCTGTGATATTGTAATTATTGCAAATTACCCGTGAATACATATGGGCCTAAATTATATGAGAAATGAATGTGTGATATACTGACCCTGTGATAATATAATCTTAATGAATTTCGGCCTATAGGCATTGCTACCCGTGATTCTTTACACGACTGGCAATCAGGTGAAGCAGAAATAAACCATTTCCTGCGAGATTCACAGAATCCCCAGATTCAGGAGCAATTGTTTAAATAACGCATATTTATTGTAACTAACCTCCTGATTTGAGATTTTTCAGTGAAGTATTCTGTAAGGTGTGTCTTCTGATGCATAGATCAGAACATAATAGCATAGATAAATGATTTCCTCATAATAATTTTTATGTTCAGGATAATACCTTGATGCACAAATGTGGAACTGTTGTCCATGGACAGTCGACTTCTACTTGAAATACATAGAAAAACCCGATTCTTTTGCAAAAAAGGGGTCGACTCTTAAAGAAAGTATTAGGTATAACCAGGGTTGCATTCTTACAATAGGAGAAATGGAGTATTTTTAAGCTGAGTAAAAATTTGGTTATTTCATAAGAGTAGCGAGCCAGATAATTTTAAAATTGTAATCTGCACTGGATTAAAGTCACTAAATCGAAGGCATGTCTTTAGCAATAAAATATGTATTTGTTAGTGGTCGGTGCAGAAACGTTTAGATATGAGCAGCGTCAATTGAAATCAATAAAACTTTCATTTCGTCGAAAATCTTTTAGCCGGATGACAACAATAAAGAAAGAGAGATTACGACCTTTATTTCAAAACGACAGTCAGCAAAGAGCTGTTATACCTGCAGAACGTTGTTTTGAAATTGTATTTACATATTTAGGAACTGCTTTGGAAAGTACTTTTTATTTAATTATTTCAGAATGCATTCTCATTCTTTAGGTGAAAAACTTATTGAAAATCTAAAATGGCCCTCGAAAGAACTACTCTCTCCAAAATTGGAACATATTCATCATTCCTCGAGCATTTATGATTGTTAATGTGAAAAAATAATCCCTGTTGGCTGCGTTGTTCCTGAAGCTTCAATTCTCTTCTTTCCACACATTGATAAGAAATTCTCCCTCTATTTTATTTCAAAATCGTTACAGACGTGGTTTACATTCATTTTTTGATGGTCATAAAATATGTTAATTTCAGTATGATTTTTTTTAAAATTCCAAACAGAGCAACTCCACAAGTCATCAGTGGGAGCATCGAATCAGATTGCAAAAGATAGGTGGCAGTGGACATTCAGGAGTGAAAAACTCAAGATCAGTTCAATGATCAACTTTAAATTTGCTAAACAGAAAAAAACGCATCAGTTAATTTGTATATAGTCATTTCATCAGTGGTGGATTCTATTTTATATTAGCAAGATTTATTCAGCTTGTTTGAATCTATATACTTTTGTGCTTTTATATCATACATTAATCACCCAATTGTTCTTATTATATATACTGGTCTGACAATCACGAAATGAGAAATTGAAATCATTTGGGTTCCTTTTAACTATTCATTTCGTCTTTGTTATTCTTAGCGAATCATTTGCAATTGTTTCATTTCATGCATTTGCCTAGTCACGTCTGGTAGTTGTCGCAAAAGATTGAATGACATTTTTTCAGCACTCAGGATCTTTGCTGACCCTAACGCTATCGTGTGCTGGACTGTCACATTCCTCCACTGAATGTTAATCATCTGATTTCGATTGTAGGGTTTTGGGTACAGTTCTAAATGTGCTTATCATTATAGATATGACACTCACTATCAAGTTCCACGGATGTGTTTCAGGGAGATGTTCTCGGTAGTTTTGCAGCTTCTTGGTTGTTCTTTTCTTTACTCTGTCCTCCGTTGAGTGAGCTACTTTTTTATCTGACAATTCCCTTTTATATTGCTGACGTCTCTATGATCAGATTTTCTACTTTATATCAGGACGCCAAGCTGATTCTCAAAGTCTCAGAGTATTTAATCAGTGAACCGTCAACAAAACCTGCCAAAAGAACCTGTCAACATAAGTTTCTTCAGTTTTTGGTCCGTCTAGCTGGCTATGCTTATGTATGTATATATATATATATATATATGTGTGTGTGGGTATGAATTGCGTGTATAGGCCGCCCAAATGAGGCTATAGGAGCTGGAAATTTCATCATTCACTCGTTTTTCGTATGATTCTGGCGAGGAATGGGTTCAATTTTCAATAAAGATTTATGCTAAATTGATCACTCAGTTTGTATCCAGCAGAATTTAGGCTTGCTTTTTTTTTTTGAATTAGACTTTTTTAGTGTCACTTCCCAGCAAAATGTGAGTTGAATTACTTTGTCATTGATCATCCCTTTTTATATTTCTTTTAACTGATCGAACCCAATGCAATATACCTTCGTCATGTGACTTTTTCTTTTGAATGACTAAACTGACCTGTTCTTTTCATTTTTTTGGTTAGACTCTAGATTGTATCCATGCCCTTTATTTGCATTGTCAAATCGACGTTTTTTGCACAATACCAATTCCTGTTTTGTCATGCTTGGTTTTGTATTTCCTCAGTGCAAGCTTGATGCATTCACGTACGGTATTGTTCACAATGTCGTCTTTTTCTCCAAATAATATAATGTGGATGCTATCTTCTTTCTTAACATATTTATTGTTCGTGCAAATGGTTTTCTTGGTGATGTATGCTTCTTGGAACTGATTACGTAATTGTAAATCTGCTAAAATCGATGAAATACCTCTTCTTCAATTGTCATTTTATACCTTACCTGGGGATGACAGAAATCTCCAAAATTGCTGATTTATGACTTACCTGAAAAATTCCGTTTTATTTTGATTGATTGCAAATCTGTACTATTCGTGAAACAGGGCTTCTATCTTACTGTGGATAATTTGCAATAGATCATTTTGCAATGGGGTGGGACTTTTATCTTGCAATAGATAACTATCACAAATACTAACCTCCGTAGTTAATGGGCTATTTTCCTCGATATCCTTAATATATGCACGCTCTATTGTCTTGGATTGTCTGAATCGATTAGATGAAACATTTTCTTTATTCATTCTTTTATCTACTTGATCATCTTTCATTTTATTTTCGTTGTTCTTTACCGCAACCTTCAGGCTGTTGTGCATTATATTATTAATGCTACTTACTTATTGGTCGTAGAATGTATGAACGACCAGAGCCTTGCAATAGAAAGCAACAAAAATAAGATGAATGTTAAACTAATAAAAAATTGATACACTCTATATCTTATTTTACACAATTGCTAAACAATCTTGCAAAAAATGTTCTTCCACAATAAATCTATATTGTCCTGTATGTTCTGTCTTGTATCCACATTTACAAACATAAGGGACAGCTTACTTAGTTTAGTAAGAGGGTTCTTGAGATGGGGTACAAAAAGGGGGTTATGTAGTATGATAAGAGGGCAGTAATGGACAGAAAAGACGCAAAAATACGAGTAGCTTGATAAGAGTATATAAAGAAAGAAAGGAGGAAAGGAAGGTAGATTGTTTATCGATGGGATTTGGAGATTATTGAGTATGAAACTAATACAAGTTTATAAAACATTAAAAACATTTGAGCAACAAATATTTGAAGGAGTAAGTGAGAGAATAAGGAGATACAGGCAGAAATGTGTGGCCCCACCTTTTTCTGGCCTATCCTTAGCGATCAAAGTGTAGTATCTGTTCCATGGCAGAGACCGAGGCGCATATACTGACACTTGCCCGTCGAGTGGGCCGGAGATTGTGTGTGGGTTGACATCAAAGACCGTGCACTGGTGCAAGCGTTAGCCAATGAGGTTTAACTGAGGCTGCGTTTGCTAAGCGCATCGAGAGGTCTTTGGACTTGTCCTTCGGCTCTCCCATTATTGCTCGGCCCAACTGTAGTGTCTCTGTTTCCCCGGAGGAGCACTGCTCCATCGCACTTGAAGGAGCAAGTCCCCTGGTGGACGCTTACGTGGTGGACGTTGTCTAGCCATTACGATGAGCTTTTCAACGGTAGCCACGTCGGCTGGGGCCATTTTTGGAAGGGTTGCTCCTATTTCTTCCCACGTTAAGCCCGACCTCGTGTCAAATATTGCTGTGGTGGGACAGTGATTAAATAGATATGGCAGAAATCGAAAAGAGAGTAAAGAGATGAAATAAGATATAATCTTTGTGGTCAACCACCATGAAATCCCAAGTGGATTCAGCTAATTAGAATTACCAATCTTGAAAGGGTCAAAAGTTCACCCTGCCTCCCTCGGCATGATCAGGAAAGTTTCAGTCTATCTATGTTTTCTTCCAAGGTTCACTCTTAATATCAGTCGTGCTTAAAAGGTTAGCGGGGGTCCATCATGGCGGCTCGTCCATTAAGACCAAGTTGATAAGTAAAATTTGCTGATCTTTTTTCAATGATTTGAGATTTATCAGCCATTTCTCAAGTGCTTCAATGAAGATTGTTCTGGACATGAAATTAGGATTGTCTGTCCTATTGTTGCATGTATCTGTATATATTCGTTGGCCTATCCCTATTCCCTTCCCAAAACGGTACGTTGTGAGCAGAGGTTTCGTAATGGTACTCCTAAAATGCATTAATGTAGAGATTTTGCAACCTGATGATAGTAGTATGGGCTCTGCATTAGCACCATCACTATAAAAATCCTATTGATAATTTCATCTATCTATCTATCTATCTATCTATCTATCTATCATAGATACCATGAAAAAGTTGTGTATGTTAATCTTCTTCGCCCAGACGATGCATTGTGACCAATAATCCGTAAATAAAGGAGCTATAAAATGTGCTAAACTGAGAATGCACGAAAAGCACCCCCAACCCCCAAAACAGAGTTATTTGCAACTAAATAATAGTTCGGGATCACTGTTAACGCCTACACCAGTGATAATGATCTGATGTCTATCATTCCAATAGAATGTACATTGAACATCAGATTGTAATAAGCGTAGTGGAAAGCCATTTCATTCCAGACATCAAAAATAACTTTTCATGCGTAATCCAACAGTGTCTTATCAAACCTAATATGTATTGATTAACAACAATTTTGAGCTAAGTATAGCTACTTTTCAGACTCAGCAAAGCCGTTTTTATCCTGCGTAGTAACCTCAGAGGAAACTGTACGACATTTACAAAACTAAATCGGAAATTGCCATAAAAAATTTATCGTACTTTCAAGGGGTTAGTAATTCTGTGACTAAAGAACTTATTCATTCGATGTTCTTTATGAGGTGATATTTTCTCAGTTTTTATAAAGTTTACTTTATAAACAAACTAAGCTTAGTAAGCAATGCATTTGAAGCAATAACCCTTTTCTAACGATTATCTAATAATATTATGCTATTTCTGTAAATTTCTTCGGGTTTTGTGGTTACTAAATTAGAAAAAGCACGGTCTATGCCCCGCACTAAACGTTGAAACTTTTACAACAGATTCGAAGTACAAAATGCTTTTAAAAATGTCATATGAATGCGAATGACGCTGCAAGACTCCATGTCTTCATTTTTGAACTAATATACAATAATCTAAAAGTTGTTGGATACGGAATTGTTATAGAACATCTCATTCAGTTCATGTGTGACCAATTTTTCAACTTTTTTTAAAACCTTTCCTATTGAATTGAGATGACGTAATATCGTCAGTGATGGATGCCTAAAGTGTCTAGAAAGTAATCAACCTGCTAATCGTTGGTGGGTGGTTGTCAATATGAATAGTTCTTTGTCGTCAAGAACAGGTTTGATACTTTATTGCTGTTACGGACTCGAAAACCTTCAATAATACCAATTATATTCCTTCTGGTTTACCCAGACCTACAAAAATGGTGTTGTAGATGAATGGTATGGATACAAATTGCGTTTTATGCACCTGGGTAAAAGAAATTTACTTTGAGGTGGTCTTGGAGAATAACAGATTTTTTTCATATTGTACTCATAATCTCAATAAAATTTTGGAAATCTCTGTATGTATGCACGAAAATAGCTCTAAAACTGGCAATTATACAGAGTTGCCAGATATATTGGTCATCATAAAGGACATTATAGTGTCGATTTTGAAGTTGTTTGGATCAGAAGTTCCTAATCCCCCCCCCCAAGTAAAGATATCTTTGTCACTGCAATGGACATTGCAGTGTCAAGTACGAAGTTTTACGTTTTTCGATATTACAACAGCGTCCATTTGCACGTGTTTATAGATTTAAAATGATTGGTGAGTAGGAAGAGAGAGAGAGAGAGAGAGAGAGAGAGAGTGAGAGAGAGAGAGAGAGAGAGAGAGGTTCTTTCTATCAAATTTTTCTATAGAACATGACTAAATTAAATGACGTAATGGCATTTGGAAATATTCTGTTTAATTACAGCTATTTATGACATCATTTACAGCATGGATCCCCGGAGATCACATGAGGAACCGAGGCAGACAGAACACAAGATGGAGAAATGATAGATAATTGTGGCGAATCCTGGGGAGGGTCCATGTCCAACAACGGACGTTAAAAAACTGATGATGATGATGAGGAGGACATCATCAATAAAAAATACAGCAACTCATTATTTTATATTAAAACTTGCTGAAGATTTCGAGGAAATCGGTTGCAACTTTTGAACAGGCATGGCCCGGTCTTTTTGAATCAGCATTACGTAGTTAGAATATGAAATTCCATTTTACTGCAAAAATCAAATGTCCTGATTAAATCTTTCACTTTTGGCATCATCCTGTAAGCTGCAAAAAAAATGACATCCATGCAAAGCAACCAAATACATCCTTCTTACAAGATAAATGCTCGTGATATGATATAGGAGAACACTAAACAATTCTTGACTCATGATGAATAGAACGCACTTAAAGAATGAAAAAAAAATATCATAGAAAATGTGTTTCATTCCTTTCATTTTGGAATCGATACATGGATGAATAGAATATTGAAATCAATGTTTAAATCCTGTGATGACAGCGAAAAAAAGTCTTCCATTAGAAAAGCTAAGAGACGAGGAACAATACCCGGACATAAAATCTGCAACTTGTTTTCGCACGCATTAAATTTCAAGGCGATAATTGTTGCAGTCGCTTCTTATTTTACTTCATCTTTTTCGATTTTTTTTCTAAAAAGCTAAAACCACTTTCTTTCATCCTGTCATCTCACTTTGTTCATCTTCCTTGTCATGAATGTCAAAGAGACTTCCGAAAATGGAGAAATATAAAAATGAAATAAGATAGAATTAAAAAAAACGTAGGTTGAAAATGCAGACGATAATTATCTGGAAAGACGTGACATCCAAGGAACAGATAACTTCCAATTGTCTGTCTAAATATGATGCGTATGATTCATTCAATGCAGTTATTTGATAGGATTAGCTTAGTCCAGGCTTGGATCCAGGTGATTGGTTCTGGGAATTAAGCTTGCCTGTTCAGAGCTCATTTAAAAAGAAAATGTCCAATAGCTAGATAAAAATATTTTTTTATGGATAAGCAAGAACCATAAGTTCAAAATAGAGTCTACCCTCCTAACGTCCATTTTTATTCATCGGTTTGGCTCAATAACGAGAAACGTACAATTACCCACAAACTTTTTAGCTAGCAACTTCTTGACGGTACTTTATAATTAGCAACCATAACAACCGAAGACTTTTGTTTCTATACGTACATCCTCAGCCGAAGTGGAGGATGACGATAATGAAAGGGGGGAGGAGGATTGTACACCCGATTGACCCAGAAGTTTTACGACTTTTCACATCAATCTGGAAATTACAACTTGCTTCATTCCAAGCAAAAAGCTTGTCGAGGATAGGCTTGCCCCCAAAGAGCGAAATAGGAAAAGAATGTCCTGCGAGTGATTTCCCAATGAAAAATGATTTCCCATTCCAGAGAGTTTCTAAAAGTAGTAGTAGTAGCATCATTAGTTGTGGTAGTAGTAGTGGGAGAGGAGGCAGAGTAAGAGGTGATGAAAGGGGAAGAAATGAATGATTTGCCCGATGATCTGGACTAAGTTTCATATGAATCCAGCTTGATGCCATGTAGGGAATCGATATTAAAAGTAGTAAAAACCGACAGTCAAACTGGCCAAAAGACAAACCGACATATTTCCTCATTTGTTATCCATGTTTTGAATTTTCTTTTTCACGTAGTTCTGGTGAAATACCCCTGTAGTCTAACACAGACTTACCTTTATAAGAGGAGAAGAAAATCATGTCACCCAGACCTCTAAACCGGTCCTTACCTGTATTTATAACAAACATTCGGGATTTTTCTTTCACCTGAGTACAAACCACGACCACAAGTACTGTTAAGGGAATTCACCATTATTTCAGCCTGTTTGAATTATTATTACTAAGCTTAGCTTTAAAAATGAAAAAATTTCCCAGACGTGTATTGCGTGAATGTTTGCTGCCGACCTTAAAATCAGCATTCGAGATACTAGCTACCCGAACATTGGACAGCTATTGGAAAACGTACATCTATCCAGCTAATCCAGAGAAAGCTTTCAAAGTTGAGTTGAACCAGAGAAGTGAGAGAATCATGTAATATGGATCTAAGTACAAGGATGCTGCAAGTAGTAGGGAGTCTCTGAAGGATATATATATATATATATATATATATATATATATATATATGATTTACTATTGATTCATCCACGGACAGCTGTTTCGTTATAATTCTTCAGTGTGGCCGTAGACTATCCAATACCCCATCCAGTACCACTAGGTACGATCGAAATCTCCGCTTCAGACCTGGAGGCAGGTATTTTACCCTGCCCTACGCAGAACTGGGCGGTCAGTAGGACCGAATTTAAGCGATATATTCACTTAAACTCAGCCCCCCATCCACTAGCTTACTCCAGAATTGGAAGAGCATTATATATATATATATATATATATATATATATATATATATATATATATATATATATATATATATATATATATATATGTTTCTGTGTGTGTACGTATGTGTGTGTGTGTCTTGAGAATCGGTTGTTTACGGTTAGACAGGATAAATAGATAAATTTGGGTTATATAGAAATATTTTAAATGTTTCTCCTGTTCTTACAAGGTTAATATATCATTCATCACTGACAACTTCAATAGAACAAACAATTGAAAAAAATGGGCCTTCTGCAGGAATCGAACCCGCCACCGACAGTGTGGCTGCTTCAACGTAACAATAGGGTGGGTGATCCATTTACCGTGGAATGACGGTTGATCATTCAAAATAAGTCTCTGTATAACATGACTCAATTTATTATCATATACAGGTACATACATAATTCATTCCTTCGCAGCAATTCCAAGTTTCATGCTAATGATATCGTCAAACAGATCTTCTACTCCTATGAATGTAGTTTCCGTATTCCAAATGCTTTATCCATCCACGAAATCGATACTTCTTCATCCATATATAACTCAACCCCACGAAATGATAACAATATATATATATATATATATATATATATATATATATATATATATATATATACTAAAAATCATTCGACACATGTTTCTACGCTCAACTATATATATATATATATATATATATATATATATATATATATATATATGTGTGTGTGTGTGTGTGTGTGTGTGTGTGTGCCCAGAAATTCGGAAATAAGTCTTTACTCCATTAAAACGTCAACAGATGGTATCGTATCCAGATGTATGGTTATCTACGGTGACACTTCTCACTTTTGGTTCATATCGAATTCCTTTACTCATATGCATCCATCCAACCCATTGCCAATGTTTATCACTGGATTATCCTAAAGCAAGTGTTAGTGATACTTGTGTGTCAAAGAGAGATGTACATCCACGTGCTTGGGGGAGATGACCCTTTTTACAGCATTCCAACAAATGTGAGCGTCGACAATCAGGAAGCTTGTCTCGTAAATATTCAACCCTCGTCTTACAATTCTGACCGGCCAAGCTCAGTATTGTATATCTTTTTAGTTTTGTCAGTGATGTCAGATTTTTGCAGTTCTACGCAACGAAGCTAATGCTGTCTAAAGTTTGAAAAAAAAAAGAAATAAAAAAACTAAACTAATTGCATTCTGGGTCTTTTTGTCAGTTCTACCTAGATTAACGTTTTTCTAACCAATAACGATTGATATGTTAAAATTATTTCGTTTTCGAACCCCATTCAGTTAGGTGTGAGTGTTGAGTGTAGGGTTTCTGTTTTCGCAGTAGTGATTTGCCCTAAAGACCCAACATTTGTGATGTGAAAATAGAAGGCGATTTTAATTTTGTGTTGGTTCTCTTTCTTGAGCATTGGGCACAGTAGCTTTCAGTGGGGACTAACTTAAGATACTAAATAAATTCAAGTCACAAGTCTTAACTGATTTCATTTCATAAACTAACATATGCAGTGACTGTAGAAGTGATACATCTTTATGATTACTATTGATCGAGGATTCATGAAGCTTCCCTATTTTATTTGCTTGACGTGTTTTAATTTGATCATTGTATTCTTTAATTCTATAATGCTATAATTCTAACTTGCTCACCGTATTTTTAAAACTTCAATTTGCATTTTTGTCTTTGTCTCCGTATCTTTAGATTCAAGTGCCTCAATTTCGAATTTGCTTTGGAGAAATCAATCTTTATAGAAGGCATGTCTTTCAACAAGTATAATATAATACAAGCATTGTTAAGTATAATAATCAATTAAGACACTATTCTAATATGTATATGTATGTATATCAATACCCCGTGAGTGCTGTTTGAACGATGCGTTTACGTGCCAGCACACACGTAGACAGTTAACAGAGAACGATGATGGTGCTAATGTTGATGATGGAACCATTTGCTCCTTTTTTGAACATACAGACCTGGACGTTATCTTTCTTCTCCATCCCTCTTCCATACCTTACAGCTCTGCTTTCTGTAGACAGATGTGTCTTGGAATTAATCTCCCCAGAGACAGCTGCAGAATTCTATCCGAATCACGCAATACTTTCTGATATAAACAACCGTCTCCATAAGTGTTGATATACATGCATGCTTCACCGGGGCATAATATACTTCTGTTCTCGTCTTTATCTATTGTTTTCTCTACTGCTCCATAACTATATTTCCAACTCCTTGACACATTCCTACTTTAGCGCATTCACCGTCTTCAATCTCATTTGCCGCCAGATATAATAAGTGCAAAAAGTAACCGATATATTGCAAAACGTTTATTGCCAGATACTTACATAGCTCCCAAAAGCAATGCAATATAGACCAAAGATTATTATTGATAAAGCAATTACGTGAGCTAAAGAAGTATCGGAACAGAATCAAACATGCAATGGAAATTCAACAAAATTGAAATCCAAATTTTGTCAATTTTAAAGCAGCGTAATTATGTTGAAAGACTTTTTTTTTTAATGTATCGGATATTTTTTACCCTTAATGTATTTATTCGATTTTTCCCAATCTTTCTGATTCAAGTATTTTTTTTAGATATTTTGCCCCGTTATCCGAAGAAGCCTTTCGTAAGCCGAATCAAAGCAAATCAAGGGAGCAATTCCGATCGATGTATACGACAAAAATTCTGATCGTTAAGCTTAATCCTTGGAAGATTGGCTGATGATGGATACAGGAGACTGGGATGTAGGAAAGGGCAGGTGAGAGTACATGCTGCCACTATAACGATAAAAAAGATTTGTTCGCTTCCGTTTTTCTTCGGCGCGAGAAAGGGGCATGAAAAATACTTCCGATAAGCAGCGACACCTTCTTTTATACTTTCTTTTCTCTCCATTTTTTTTTAATCGAGAAATATACCCATTAATTTCTGCAACTAACTATTTCCATCTTGACTGTTGCCGCTTTTTATTGCAATTGGACTCATGCTGTATCTGTTTCGGCGGTGATTAAATAGATCAAAGGTGCATATCGTTGAAAAGAATAAGTCGCTGGTGAGAATCGAACTCACAATCTTCTATGCTGCAAGGTGGTCACTTAACGCGTAACTGTTATTTCCATGAAACTACTGAAGCCGAATTATTTTCCGTGTCTTTCTGTACATTTGTCGGATCTTCTTCATTTCTTGTTATTCTTAAATAAACAAAAGCTCGACATATTTTATTCATTCTAAGTCAAGTTTCTCCTGCAGAAGTGTTAGGGGAATTCTCGATAAGAAAGTCTAAAACACAAAAAGAAAAAAAAAGAAAAAAGAAAAAAGTCAATAAAAGAAGTTTGGAATAGAGAAAGCTGAAAAAATGATCTGATGTTATCATCGTTTTTGTCGAAAATCTCCACGATTTCCACACAATGCTAGACAAGCTAAATGGAGAAAGTAAGGAAGTTGTTTTCCTCATGAACCTAAATAAACTGATGTCGTGCACAACAAATACGTCCAGGATGACGATCAGAATTCAAAACATACACCTGAAGACAGTCGACCACTTAATTTACCTGGGTCAACAAATCTCCATGGAATCCTAAAAAAGGGAGAAAGAATCGAACGGAATATCACCCTAGGTTGGTAAATTATTGGCAGAACAAGCTTGATCTCCCAGGACCAGAAGATTCTGTTGGTCTCGAAAACAAGGGCCAACAACCATTGTGTCCTCCTGATAGTCACCTATGGAGCTGAAATATAATATATAAACTTAACCAAGAGATAGACTCTCCATGCAACATGCATAGTAGAAAATGCATGCCCTAAATCACTTGTAGAAGTCACAAGACAGCACAGTACATTAAAAATGTGGACAAGTCTCAGAGATACCCTAAAAAGGCCATGTGAAGTAGCAGTGGCTTCGTCGCGAAAATATCCGACAACAGCTGAACCCCCTTCCCCAAAAAGTTGATTTCACATGAAATTTGATGATGAAAAAGAATAGTACGTTGACATTCGAGATTCTGTATCAAACTACGGGCTTTAAAAGGTTGCTGCTGATGATAATGATGATGTTAGTTAAAAGCATCAATTTAAGCTAATGCTGACGTGTGTCGAAAGCATGGATGTATAAGAAAAAGATTATCCAAGTAAAGCCTATAGCTAAGAGACAGTTGATCTGCCATGGCCAGCGGAATATGTAGAGAACCTACCTACACAGGTTATCATCATCGGACATGTCGAACATAAAATAAATAAAAAAAAAAATGTAAATGTATGGATACATGGATACACATCGTATTTTATGTACGTGGACAGCAAATAAAGTTATGCGAATAATGCAACTTTTATGTAATCCATGAGCATGTTATGTCCCGAGCGTGTGACGGACAAAAACTAAGTGAGCATTATATTGGAGTAGATTGACTTAGAGTCCGTTTGTGATCTACCAGCAACCAGCCAGCCAGCAAGCCAGCCAGCCAGCCAGCGAGTCAAAAAGTAAATCCAAGATAATGTAAACTACACATAATTCATATCTCAGCTTTAATGTCACCTTGCATTTCTTACAAAGCAAGCAAGCCTGGCTGAAGATTACTATTGCGGTAAGTTTGATCCGCATTGGGGCTCCATCTGTGTGTTCTTGTGCCAGATCGTATGGATTCAGGCCTGGAACTGTATTCGGGAAGTTAGTCGTGCTGACTATTACTACAGCAGTGAGCTCAATCGTCACTGAATATCTCACACCCTTGGCATTGTGCCTAACTAAGCTCAATGCCTATTCATATTCCGGGTAAACAGAAAAAAATTGAGTTAGTATTTGAATATTTTCGGCATTTCCTTGATGATTCCGCTATCCCCACTTTATCAAAAATGGTTTCTAGATCCAAAGACAAAAGTCCAAAAACAGAAAATTTGTGTCGCTCTTTATCTAAATTTATCCGTTAAGTTTTGATGACTTGAACTAATTTTGACGCCTTTTCTATAAGAGACATTTCTACAGAATTTTTACAAAAACATCAACGGTGAATATGAAATTTTCTACATTACATTTATTCACTTTCCAGAAATTATTCATAATATACATCATAAGTATGATTATTATACATTACAACGAGTAAAATTAGTCACTCAATTAAAAAAAACAAACAAATCACGTGACCAACGTCTTTTGGCTGAATATTGTCTCGAAGTTGATCCATTGAAATTGGAATGAGGGGTGATCAATGGATAAATTACGTCTGTCACTAAAAACTTTGGAATTTTCAGAAAACAACCCAGAACCAACTAGCGGCATACATTTACATCGTTAATTCAACCCTCAACTAGAAACCTCCCCGAGTGATCAAAAAATGGTTTTTCTCTGAACATTTTCATGTTTAATATTATGTTTATATTATAATATTGTTTATTATCATATTGTTATTATATCATGTTAAGAAGAAAACTTTTTAATCAACCAGGAAAGTTTCTAGTTGAGGCTTCAATTAACGATGTAAATGTATGCCACTAAGAGTAATGTTGACTATTGCAATTCTTTGGTTGAGCCTGTAGGTGTAATACAGAGCCAACCAGACAGACCAACTGAAAAATTGAATAAATCTACTTTGATAGTTTTGGTGAGAGTTTTGTTTCTAATAACTGAACGTGCCCGACCTTCAGTCAAACTTCAAAAGTTAAAAAAAAATGCTGAAAGAGTAGGGGGGGGAGAGTGTTCCGATAATTGGATTGAAACACAAATACTACAAAGAGGGAGGGGAGACAGGTAAAGAATAAGGTTTGCGTTCGCATAGTGGGGTAGGGTTAAACATGAAGATAACCGCCAGAGGAGAATAGATGAAGTTGGCTGTCAAGTAAAAAAAAGGTCAAGAGAGTGAAATGAGTTGGAACGGATTTTGCACTGAAGTATCGCCTGGTGGAAGATTTGGTCAAGTGCCGGGGATGGTTATTTCAGGAGATTCAAAAAAATTTTTCAACATACTACAGCGATTTGATTTTCCGACCCTAGATGTACCGTCGGCAAATAAACAGGTATTTTAAAGGTATAAGTGATAAAGAATTATTCAACAACCACAATATCATTTTCATTATAATTTGTAAATTATTTAGCAGAAAATATATCAAAATATTGTTTTTAATCACAAATATATTTATATTTCATGATATCTGATTCTTTTGTCCAGTACACTCCCCTGACTTATTTCAGATACTATATTACTATTTCAGGCTAAGGTATACCCTTAGCAGAGCAACGGTCATTTCACTAGTACCAATAGAAGTTTAAGCCTACTGCATTTAAATTGCCTAGTAGGCATTATGACCTGGTGTAATGCCTAAGATGGATGCATCTTTTGGACTGGCATCAAGGGTCGAAAATCGGTCAACCAATAACTGATTAACAGCCTGATTTTATTGCTGCAAAAATGAAGATGTTGACAGTCCACTTCCTTATGAAAACTCATAAAATAAGGAAAAGAGACTCAGAGAAGGTGAGAAAAAGAGGCAAAAGGTCTTGACAATCGATATATAATGGAGCAATAAATTCCATGCAATCAAGTTTCGATGGTTGGTCGAATCTAAAACAGACATAAAGGTGATATAATTATTACAGCTCCCTCAGGGATCTGAGAGAGTCATTATGAAGGATCTGTCATATAACGGGTGCATTCTTTACGAGGTGTATCTATTATAAGAGACAAAATAGTTCAGACGGATATGACTTTTTATTACTCTTTCATTATCTGATGCCGCAGGTTACTTCCAGTGGCAATACGTTGGGGGTTTATTAATTTTAGTTTTTAAAATAATACTCTAAAACCTTCATGTGCTCTTGATGCAAAATGATGTCCGACAATAGCTGTGTAAGAATTAAAAAAAAAAAACTTAAGGTATGCACGCGTGTCTAAAAGGCACGACTTTTCGCTAGAACTTTTTCTCGACTGCCTGACTAAGCAATGATACATTTCCTGGTTTAAATTTCCCCGCCCCTAATCAACTAAGTTTAAAAAGAAAGGTCTGCAGTCTTCAACCCAAAGGAAGTACATTTCCTTCATATGAGGGGTGGAAATAGTGTTCTTTTTGAAGTCAGGAAACCGGTACAGAAATCATCTGATCTTCCTGGACATGGAATCTGCAAAACCTGTATTTGACAACACAGGTCAAGTATGTTTTGAACTCTGCCCATCAAGGCTGTCTACATTGATGTGTGAACCTCGGTCCAACCTGCATAAGTGTATGTACACTCTCCTTTTAGCACATGGATCCATAGTGCAACATACACACGTATACTCGTACACTCCCAATGTCAGATATATTTTTACGCATATATATATATATATATATATATATATATATCATTGTTATTGTGTTATCCACAGACAGCTCTTTTGATGTATTACATCTCTTCAGTGTGGCTATAGACTTTCCATTATCCCAACCAGTACCGTGAGGCAGAATTGAAACCTTCACTTCAGACTTTAGGCTGGTATCCTACCTCTGGATTACGGAACTGGACAGACAGTTAGGCTGAATTTAAGCGATATATTTATTTACACAGAAATCCCTCATACACAAGAGTGCTGTATTCCTATGGAAGAGCATTGCATAAGTTTACAATATATATATATATATATATATATATATATATATATATATATATACTTTCCTATCATGTTTTTTAAGGGAAAAATATATTCAAGGAAATTGCAACTTCTGAGGGGTTTTCATACTGCAATATCATAACGAAAAGAGAGGACAATGTCATAGAATGGGGG
Source organism: Thysanoteuthis rhombus (assembly GCA_963457665.1). NCBI lineage: Eukaryota > Metazoa > Mollusca > Cephalopoda > Oegopsida > Thysanoteuthidae > Thysanoteuthis > Thysanoteuthis major. The sequence goes on along the minus strand of OY735203.1, from coordinate 61,127,598 downwards.
CTTGTGGAGTAGATATGAATACTAACGTAGATTTTTTTGCAAAACTTTTCATTTCACAATTCTATCTGACTTTTCATCTGGAAATTATAATCAATAGCAATCTTCATTAAAAGTTCAAGGATTATCAATGCATGTGGAGGAAGAAGAATAAACAATACGTATTATTAGGACCATTGATTTTATTTCCCCATCTGCAACGTACCTGATAGATGCATATTCAAAATTATTTACCTGTGATGCGATATGCGCCATTTTATGTTTTGGTTATGCAACATGTAACCTTTTTGGTGCCGTGATCATGCAGCATGATAGTCAAACATTAGTACCATACATATATACTGAAATTTTTCACTGCAAAAATCGAAATGTACACACACACACACACACACATATACTCACACTGAATTTTATATGTATATATTGATACATATTTAATGATTTGAAAGCATATGATTTTTGTATTTTTGTTCCTAACTTTGGTTTATATATTCATTTGAACGGCATCAGCGTATGGGTGGCAAATTTGTGTAAAAAGGTAATTTGACAGCGGGATGAACATCGGATAGTGACATTGAACTCATGTCAACTGTGGATATCGATTTAAAGTCAGGTCAATATTGGTATTTTCAAATTTAGGAGAGACAGCTATACCCTACGGGCTTCAAATTTGTGTACACGGGTAACGTGTCCCTAGGATGAACGAAAGATAATATTATCTTCTTGATGTCTATAAGGAATATTCCAGTGGGGTCGGTTTTGATTTTCTTCAAATTTGGTTGAGGAAGCCGTATCATACAGGCAGTAAAGTTGTACATAAAGGTAACTTGACCCCATGATAAACACGTGATAGGTAGCATCTGGTTATGTGTAAAATTCAATTCATAGTTAGGCCAATTTTTCGAATTTTCAAATCTGAGCAATTATGGGGAGGACTGTTGATGTTGAATATTTTTAAAGGGTTTGAGTGGATAACGTTTGCAACTGGTTCGTTTTTGTGACGTCATGCACAGGATGACAAGCTATTTGATAAACTCCTCAACTGAATCTTATCCAATGTAATTTGTTCAAATTGAAGCGAGTGCACTGGCTCTAAATCTGGTTTGCATTATTTTATTACTTGAATAATGAGGATATGAATTTATATGAATAATAGAATTCATTGAAAAGTGCTGGAAACATTTCCAATAACTTAATATGATGAGCTACTTGCTGAAAGGTGGTGTAAGGTCATGAAAAGTCAGAAGAATACTTTGACGATGGAATAATGATGCCATCAATTTGTGTGAATAAAAGTCAAGCTATTTGGCATGTACGTCAATTATATGTTTAGATGCTATCGGTAAAGGTTTGCTATTGGTTGAACTAAATACCAATGGGAGGTGATAGATTACGCTGACATATGCGGTGGCTTCTACGAATGCTAATGTGTTACAGAGTGGATGAAAGCAAAAAACTTGAATATTCAAAACAGTATTTTTATCAAATTGACTTATAAAGGATATCATTTAGGGTTGAGGTTATTCTTAGGTTTAGTCTTAGGTAAGTTTTAGGTGTGGGTTTTAGTGTTCTGGCTTCGGCTGCAAGTAACACTTGATGTTTTTCTTCCTAATTATGAAAGTAAAAAGAATATTCACTGTTAACTTGTGATATAGAATCATTAAAAATGATTTTATCTCTTACACTCTAGATATCAAAATATTCAGTTTTAAAATTATGAAAAGAAATGTTTATTTTTATTTCAACCCTCATACAATACTAACCCTAACCTTAAAACTAACACAAACCCTAGATTATATCTTTCAAGATTACATTTAAGAATTGAATGTAAGATGAACAGTAAGTATCTTTGAAATATCATCAAGACCATTTCTGGAGGAACCTATTTGTCCCCACCAACCCTTAAAATTGAGCATAACATCAAGTCTTGTGAAGATATTGTCAAGCGACAAGGCTATATAAACGGAGTGGGAAATAGTTGAATGGATGCAGTTTTGACTGTTGAAAAAAATAGTGCGGCAAATTAAAACAGAAATAGTTTAAAAAACAAAACTATCAATATTTAAACTCCTTTCAACTCATTTGAAGCAAAAACTCCATTTCAATAGAATGCTGTTCCTTATTTCCTAGTGTCTCTTTAATTCAAAATGTCCCCATTTAAAAAAAAACAACAACAAAAAATAACAGGATTACAAGTACCTCTATCGTAATTTGTCACTAACTCCTTATATTTTGAATATGAAATGAACAAAATGTAAATTTAAAACTTAATCAGGACGGCTTTTGAAAGTAGCTTTAGAAGTAGACTTTTTAATAAAAAATAGTTTGAAAAATTAAATCATAATGTTAAAACTCCCTTCAACCGACTAAAAGCAGAAGCTGCAGATAACCACAGAATGGTTACTCAAGCCCAATCCCCTGAAATCACTAGATTAAAAACTTGAAATCAAGGGAGAGGTTTGACCAAACTAAGACTATTATCTAACCACTTGTATAATTAAACCTTTAGGACTACTCAATAATTCTTTCATACAAAGGAGAGAAGGATAAACCCTGATGTGAAATTAGATTTGCTGGTGTTAACCCAGTTTACATCTTTTTTCAACTCCAATACATTTGTGCTAACAGAAGTGAAAATCTTACCTGTGATACTACTAGACAAAAGAGAAAGAAGATTGTCCGCATATGCCATGTGTTATTTTTATTTCCCACAGCACTGCAAACACCAATATCTATCAATCAAAGGCAGATACAATGGGTGCTCTCAAGCTGCATCAGTTTTGACCAGTCGACCGGGGCCCAACTAACACGTCGTGGGACAGCGTGGTGGGGCATGTCACATCTTTCCCTATGACTTGAATCATTGAATGTAAAACAGCTCTTCCTGCTGGGTCATCGATCTCGAAAGGCCCAGGCACATTATTCGTCGGGTGAATGTGATGTGCTCTAACAGCGACTACCCAAACAAAGAACAGGATAAAGTTCCACACCAAACCAAAAATACTAAACACACTAAAAGAGCTCATTCGATCCTTCAAGCTTGGATTGAGGAAGTGATAAAAAATCCCTACCGAACCAGAAAACGAACGAATGAAACATTAACAAATTCAGTAACAAAGTAATAACCTCTCTGCCACCATATTAAAAGTAAAGAACTCACAGACCATCAGTAAAATCTCAGATGAAACCAAGGATCTCATGGGAAAACGCAGGAATCTCAAGCCAGCGACAACAACAGGAGAGAAAAAGGAAGAGAATACAAAAGAAGATACTTGACTACAATCTTCAGACCAATTCTCGAAAAAAGTTGGAGTTTCAAGGCTATTAACAAAATTCAGGACGGAAACGAATACCTAGTGTGCCCGAAAAAAATGAAGACATAACAATAGGCAGAGATCGGATCGACGAACATTCCCCAAATTTAGCCAAAAAACTCTAACCCTCCAAACAAGAAACACACACACACACACAAAAAAAAAGAATATGCAAGGCACTAGTAATCAGTTCACAGGACTTTCAAGAAGGTACATCGGTAATCATCATCATCATCTGTCTCTCAAGGTCCGTCAAAAAGCAAATCCCCCTGGACCAGATAACATCATCATTCAAAATAGAAGGTACGGTAATCCAAGTGAAGTCCCGGAAGATTGGAACACTGCAATCATAATGATGTAATACCAAAAAAGGGAACCCGAACGATCTCAATAACAACGGACAAATAAGTCTTGTTAATTGCTTATACAAACTTCCACCAAAGTATCACCAATCGAATTATCAAAACGCTAGATATAAACCAACCACAGGAACAAGCTGGCTTTAAAAGTTACCCAATTATGGACCATCCATTTGATAATCAGTCCAAAGAGATAGCAGCAGTATATAGAATACCACTTGCAGTATCATTATCGACTTCAAAAATGCCCCCAACTTAGAGGAAACTCCCAACGTTATTGATGCTATCACTCTACAAGATGAACACCCCGGACATGTCAGAGTTTTGCAACATAAATACAGTCGCAGCAGCTCTTTTATCAAGCTACATAAAGACTCAGAGCATTTCAGCTGCAAGCTGGGATTGGTCAAGATGATACAAGCTCACCCAAACTCTTCACAGCCTCTCTCTCGATGATCTTCAGAGACGTACAATGGGAAAATAAAGAAAATAGAGCAGACAGCGAATAAATGAGTAACCTGATATCTGCATATGACGTATGCTAGACCAACAGAACGTAGAGAACAAAAAAGGTGACCCTCACTTCAGCAAAACATGTCATGTACAACAAAAACTCAAGAGACTGCCCCACAAACAGAGAACGTACACATCAGAAAATCATGCTCAACATCCATGGGAGAGATCACAAGACAGCAGATTATATTATTAGAGGAAAAGCAAGAGAGGAAAACTCAAATGGCAGTTGGCTGGTCTTGTTGCAAGAATGGCAGACAACTGCAAGACATCATGACTCATAACATGGATCGAATGCAGAACCGGAGCTGGCAGTAATGAGATATTGAGAAGAACTGAATAGATTCAAAAACTTTTGGATCCACGACCCCAATGATCGAAAGGTGTAGTGAATCCTGGGGAGGGTCTATGTCCAACGGCGGACGATCAAAGACTTATGACGATGAGGGTTGATTGAATTCAGTTCAAATTTCCTGCTTTCGTTCATTCTGTGATTCATTAGTGACAGTACTAGCAGTAGTAGCAGCCACATAAGTAAGCTTAATCGGTTAGTTCCCTTCGATTTTTAATTTACGAACCGAGAACAAAAATTCACTGGTCGCATCTAAACATATGAGGCATATATGCAAAATAATTTGTTAATCTGCTTTCTTCGCCGATATAACCTAATGTACTTAGTGGACTAACCATAATCTGACACATTGATGTCTTAGTGATAATATAGATAATGTCATAACAACGATTATTATCTACTGTTTTGAAATAACACAGACGATAATATCATAGAAACTTTCAAGACTGTGTGTGATCATGTATTATAATATCTTGAGCTGAATTGATACTTAACAAACATACAATTAGGAGTCTTGAATCATTGGAAATAAATCTCCGAATAAAATATTTGTAGGCTCTTCAGTGTGAATCATGAATAAATACCACCGTCATTTTTGGTTGGTAGATGCTTGTAAGGCTGTAAAATGCCAAGGAAGGAAAACTTTGATGGCCGGATATTGATGCTATGATTTTATATAAATGAGACATTTTGTCAAAAAGTGCTTGTAACATCTGCAGTTCTCAGTCAGTAGTAAACCTTTTTTATTTTTTACACTTGTATTTTCGAAGGAGTCCAAGGAAGTATGTAGATCCACGTATGTCTGTCCGTCAGTGTGACCAGACAATACCTCCGAAAGTTGCTATAGAATTTTATTGACGTCTATCGTGATGGTCCACAAACTATGAAGAAGGGACAAAGTTTTGGGGTGAATCCCGATATCTATTTTCAGTTAGAGATTCTTTTTTTATATTCCACGGAAAAGAAAAGCAAATTAAACCGTTGATAAGGTCACAGAGGTAAATAGAAAAAACAAAAAAAACAAACTAGGATAAAATTCCAAGGGGAGTAACTCGATTAGTCTCATTTTGAAAAACTCTCCTTCATTTATTTTTTTCCTTTTCATTAAGTTTTTAGATAATGTACTGTGGTGGCATTTAAGTATGCACTGTCTAAGCAATTTCTACCTTTTCATCCGAGCATGCCAATTTATCCTTAGTCAACCTCCATTTCGGTTTCGCTTTGTGATTCCATATGCAAACATACACGACACAGCTGGAAACAAGAGACAGCGTAACGAATCCAAGGGAGAATACTGGATAATGAAATGTGATGTAAGTTAAGACAACAAAAATTATTAAGAAATAGATAACGATAAAAATGCTAAAGCTGTTCGATTTCTTTTCGGCTTCACGAGCTTCCTCAGTTTTCATCGAAATATCTGTTCGCCGTCCATTGAGTGTCTTTTTGGTGAGTGATTCCTGAGGCAAATCATCTTGGCTTATAACAGTATCAACAGTCTGGCATTCCTCTTCGCATTCGCTATCGTAGGTCGGAGTAGGAACTGGACATTCTCTATCAGCCTCTGTCTCAATTCCAAAAAGCGGCACATTTAGGTTTTCACTGTTAATTGAATGATACGATTGCTGTTCCTTACTGAGCGAGAATCTGTGTGAGACCCTAAAGTCCGGATCATCAGGATGAGGTTTCCTTCCGTGAGAGTGGGTAGAAGTATTAGCCGATCGGGACTTTTCAATCTCTGCGTAAGACCCAGAAAGTGACATTCGGGTTTCGACTTCTGGTAGGGGGTCTGATAGGGTTTTCCGGAGTTCCATATCTTTTCTTTTTTTTTTTTTTTAATATCTGTCTGAATCCGTCGATGGAGAAAAAGGTCAATGTATAGCTTAAATGGTTATTTATTCATTGTAATAATTTATAATATTGTAATCTATTGGGGGTTTTAAAAATAAGGTTTATCAATATAAAGTTATCTTTTAGCCTTTCAAAAAAAAAAAGACTGAATTTCTAATATCAGAACACGCAACTTCTCCTCGATGTTGACCGAATAAGGTTTAATGGAATCACAATAAATTACCAAAAGACTATTGAATCTTCCAATTTGGCTGGTGCCTGGAGTTGCACTTAGGTTTTGGATGGGACAATGATGAACTTTGTTTATTGTTGGCTTTTTAATTTGCTAACAAAAAAAAAAGAAAATCATTTTAGCAGCAAGTTTTCCTTTTATGTTAAGAAAACGAGAAGTTTCATTATCAAATATAATCGGCATATTGAAGATTTTAACATCCGATCACTTCCCAATGAAAGAATCTCATCTGTGCAGATGGACGAAACAAAGATTTATTTGAGATATCAAATATACAAATAAACAAGAAAGAAAATATTGGGGTTCGACCTTTCTTAAATTTACAAATTGCAAGTCTGTTGTTTTGTGGGAAGGAAATCAAGCGCATTGACAAGGCAGACACTCCCCTTCAAATCAATTGGAAGTGACTATCCACTTCCTTCGTCTCCTATTTTCTGCCTCATTCTTTCAGATTTCATTTCATCAATGGCTTCTGCAGAATATTTCAGTATAAAAATGTTCAATAATTCAAACTTCCTCAAATAGAATCTGATGTTGAATTTTTGTTTCGTATCCCAAATCAAGACAAACAATTAAAATGACGTCATAAACAACTTCCAACGATCAATGATTATGATAGTTATGAAGAACTCAATAAAAGTAGTATACTATGACGGCAAATTTGACATGAAGTCAAATCTTCTGTAGGGTCCCATTCACATACGTGTGGGTAAGAACAAAAACTGCTCAGTCCTATCCACTAGATCCCCCAAGTTGTCAGCTGGAGCCCGATCTATCTACGATAACTATATATTGAAGACAAGCAAACTTCATTAAATATACATATTGACCATAGTATACCAAATGTATAGGATCAGCATAAACTTTGACCTTTGTAAACTGTATTTCTGAAATTAAAAACATGTATTCGTTCCAATACAGTTCCAGTAGCCTTAACTACAAAAGATACAAGTTTGGTTTGGGCTTAGGGTTAGTACTTAGGGTTAGTGTTCCGTTCTCTATCAGCATTAGTATCAAGGGTAAGGTTTAGAGTGAGTGGTACTATTGAGATTACTGTTAGAGGTAGGGTTCTACATAAGTCACTTGGGGAACGAATGAAAACAACAATCATTTCTGTATTATGAAGCAGCTCTAATCATTAGATTTACAAGAGAGATATTTCCGGAACAAGATGTACTATATTGCCACTGTTGCGCTGAAATTTGTCAAAAAGTGTTCACATCATTCATGCACGAATTGAAACTTCATGCTGCTTTTATATTTAATAATCTCCAACTTTTGGTGCAAAGAGAAAGTGCTGCATTGGGGCTTACCACAAGACAAATCCCCAGTCATGTAAGTATTTATAGTAGTAACCGGCTATTCTTGCTTCCTAGTACTTCGATTATTTTGATCTGGGAAATCTTTATCGATACCGTTTGTCCTGTTCATTCCTGTGACATTCTTATTCGCTCAGCTCTGCAACAGTCGAGATTGTTGAATGCCAGAGTTCACGATCTACCATTTGCCCTCCCCAGGTTTTCAGGTTGATCTTTGTTTTTCCTTCATGATAGCCATTCCTATGCTTACTGAGGATAAAAAATGGGACAAAGAGCCGGAATATCGTCGGATCCCGCTAACATAGTTGCAGGCATAGCAAGAATTGCTCAGTCCCTGAAACTAATGCCGGGAAGGTCGAGCTACGAACTGAGCTTTTTGTGTAATGGGGAGATGCTACCCACGACGCACATGGTCTTTCTATCTAAGCCTATGGTAGCCTCAGGTTATATCAGTTCAAGGTGTGCCATTTGATGTGCATGATTGATCGAAACTTCTTCCATTAAAAGCGTTCAAGGTTCCTAAAGCTACAGGGTACATTGTTCCATACCCATAAGGTGAGGTTTAAACGGCACCAACTTGAAACACCATGAGTTTTGTTTCTGGCTTTAGGGTTTTATTTAAATAATCATTAACTTCCCAAGGCCTGAATCATAATTTACAAACCTTTTTCTGGCACAGTACTCCAGTAGTATAGGATCCAAGGAAAGTCAATCTCCATAGACTAGAAAATTGGCCTCCTATCAATCACCTTAACCATTCATTCCATGAGTGTAAGCACGAATACACATTCATAGGTATTTCTGCACAAACATCTGAATATAGTTATTTACTAAGCATTTGCCGGTTTGGTCACAGCGGCAACAGAAATATCATTTCTCACCTTAACCACACTGAATTCAACAATTGATCAGAATAAATCTTATAAAGGGATATCATACAATGTAAGCATTATCAGCATATATTAGTGTTTCTGTGTTGAATTCGAAGCATGAGGACATCGTCAGTCTCTTCCAGTGGCTAAACTACCATCATGATAACAAATTTTTTGTTTTCATTTGTTCCGTAACTGATGATGTATACTTAACGGTAAACTTAGCCCTAAACACTAAACCTGACACTGACTCTAAACACAAAACGTAACTTGTATCCTTTGTTGTTGAATCCAATGAAATGCAGTCTTGAAGAAGTTTTTTTTTTGGCTTCAATTTGAAATTAAAATCTTACAAATTAAAATCACTGAGAGGGTTAAAAAAGTGAAAAAAAAACATAGAAAATACCAAATTGTGAAGAGAAAATGCCGTTTAGTGATCCCCAAATATACGTAGTGCAGCAAAATCTGAAGCTGCATTGTTCAGAATGTAACGTGGAAAAGAGTACAATCATCAGTGTGTCGATGATAATGAACACAAATATACTGTAGACCGTAGGAGGATATAACCATCTAATTTTGACAGGTCTCGGCAAAAAGAAGTCTATCAACAAGAAGTATATTGCTTGAAATTGCTTCCTCACACTCTTTCCAGGACGCTGTGCAGCAGATTCTGCTTTCAAGTATCCATCAGACTTGTATACAAATGATGCACCTGTTCAGAACATTTGTAAGAATTTGTGAACCAGACGAATTCTCAAGTGATGTCAGATGATTATCAAGGATGAATGCACACTGTCGGTCAAGATAGCTAAATAGGCTTTGGTCAAGATATTGCAAGACTTGCGTGACAACAAGACTCTAATGGGAGAAATAGAGATGGTGTTATCAGGTGACTTGCGTAAGACCCTGTGATGTAATAGTCGATAAAGTCCATCCTGAGTCATCAGTTTGGACCAATCTTACATCCCATAAACTGTTCATAAACATGAAGATCCATTCTCTTGTACTTATTCACTTATATGGTCAACTGTTCGATTTACTACTTGATTATTAGCAAGGCAGAACAAAATGTGTATTTTATTCATAATTTTTTTTGTCAGTGATACATCAGTCAAGTTGGTTGAGTTTTTTAACTGGGGATACATCATGTCGTAGTTAGTCTACTACTATTTTTAGATTAGGCCCTTACATGGCGTTAGCCTGTGGTTTATTTCCCCCTCATTCTTTGTAAGTTAACTTCTACATATCCAAGATGGTTATGAAAAGGTGTTGTGTTTCTTTTTTGACTATTAAGTCGTGTTTATAGTGGTTGGTATCTAGAGTGGTGGATCTTTGTATACTTGTGTGTGGAGTTTTGGGGATAAAAGTTGTACTAAATTTTCTGGTAGAAGTTCTTTGCAGTACCGACACCTTTTCCTATTTGGTGAGTCCTTCTTCTTAGTAAAGGTGATGATATCGAATTTTACATTTAGACGTAGGTAGCTCAAGTTTCAATATTCTGACATATGTGTGTTTTAATATTTTCCATTTGACTCTGGGTGTGAGATTGCCATCTTTGAGCTTCCAGTAATGTGTGGATAGTGATGTATTGTTTTGTTATTTCATGAGAAATTACAAATTATCACCTTCACCATGAAGACGGACTTACTAAGTAAGAAAAAATAAAACAGAAACAAAGAAGCTGTCAAGTGTTGGTACCATTCATTTCTATCAAAAAACATAACTTGACACCCAACATACAAGTATTCAAAAATCCATCACCATAGTTATATTCGTCTTCGTCTTCTTCTTCTTCTTCTTCTTCTTCTTCTTCTTCTTCTTCTTCTTCTTCTTCTTAGTAGTAGTAGTAGTAGTAGTAGTAGTTGTAGTAGTAGTAATCGTAGTTGTAGTATATCAGCCACAATGAAAACCCCTTGATCATCTTATCAAGGGAATTAAGCATAAACAACTAAGATCACGTAAAAAGTTAACCCTAAATACAGAGGAAAAATGATAAGGTATATCCCGTGTAACTAAAGCCATCACACTAAACTGATAGTTCATCGGCATATAGATAAAAAAAGGGTCTGAAGTATATCGAATACAAGCAACATAATCTATAAGAACTAGCAACAAGCTCATTTCCCCTACAGGAAATAATTAGAATAAATAAACAAATACAAAAAGAGTTGGAAAAAAATATCAACAGATAGATCAACCATTAAACAAGGAATAAACGAATATAAATGAGATAAGGTGCAACCATCCACACAGAAAATGGACACCTCCAAATAGTATCCTAAGAATAGAATCAAGTACAAGGAATTATTTGACTGGAGCAGCCCAAAGAGGCAGAAACATATACGTGTTTGTGTAGCTGATCCATTATTCAACCATATATAAATGTATATATACATGTCAAATCCAACAGTAGATAAAGAATTAAAAGTGAAAACCTGATATTGAAAAGGGCAAGTGGTACTGACGATTTTTCACAATTTTGGACTAAATCGACTCTCTTCAGACTTCAATTGTTCGTAAGGAAAGGAAAACTAAAAATTCCTTGTCCGTCATTTTTTACCAAGGTTTCAAGAATCAGTTTTCGAATGGAGATAAATCCTCGCTGATTCGTCTGCGCTGTGTAATCCTCTTCAAACGAAGTGAGTAAATGTGCAATGATTGGCAAAGCAGAATCCTGTTATTACGACACCATCGGGAGTTTGAGAGTGCCGTCAAAAGGAATATGCCGTTATAATGATTGTATCTTATACAAAATGCAATAATAAAAAAAAGTACAAGAAAACAACTTCTTTTAGCCCTTTCACAGTCAACTGCCCCATCCCCAGGTCTGCTAGTAAGAAAAAAAGTAGTTATGCATACAATATACACCTACTCTGATTTTTAGTAATAATTTCATGTTTATGATTGACTGATTTTCCGATTTCCTTCACTTTGGCTCCAATTTTCAAATGGTTTACTGGTTTTGGCTTTTGAAATAATGATCTGAGATCTCCATTTGTTGTTACTGCAAACTAATCTCCGACAACAGTTTTGCTAAAAATGTCAAATTAAACCTACCGTTGGAACGTGTGTGCCAATAAATAATGCCGTTGAATGAGAGTTTAATTTGAATGCTTATCCCGATGTTTGTGTTTAGATCGGTTCACAGTCGGATCTGCCCACGTCACAGGATAAGAAATAGTCCATCATAGCTTCAGTGTTCTATCTGTTTTGAAAGTTAGTCCCTTCTGGGCTGATTTCTGCTAGTTAATCAGCGGTGACCAAGTTCAGGTGACCCTGATGATGAGAAGAGCCCCAGGCCGCACATATGAGTTACAAAGGTTCAGTCGCTTGAAAGGTGACATCCCCCAAAGGAAATACCGACAACTTTGTTCTCAGAATAATCAGATACATGCAGATCTACTTGGTCAGCAAAGGTTCTTTTGTCAATATTTCACTCAAATAAGCACACATACTCACACATATACACATATTCATCAATCCATCTATCTATAAATATATGGCTATACACTCATCTTTGTCTGGTACAACAATGTGATAGGATGAACCCTTGTGAGTATCAAAGCCTGTACACTAAGGTATTGGTCAGTAGGGAAGTTGCTATTCAACCGGTAAACTAGAGTAGATGCTAGTCAATATCTCTCACACAATCTTTCTTTGTTACTGTTCTCATCTATTTGTTTCAATTTCTTCACACACACACACACACACACACACACACATATATATGTATATATATAATGAAAAGTACAAAATGATTTATTCATAGCAATGCATTAAAATGAACGTAGAATTCAGCATGATCACCCTCCTTTCTCTTTCTCTGTCTATCGTTTATACTCTCTCTTCCCCCCCTCTATCTCTCTGTCTGTCTATTTATCGATTGAAGCAGCTACCCTATAAGCTGCTGGTTCCATTCCTGTTCCAGCCTGAATTGATAAATTATTCTATTCACGTTTTTACGGTACATTGTAAGTGTGATTACGGGAGACCATTTCAAATAAAGTTTTTTTTATATACTATAGCGCAATTCATAAGCATTCTTTCTGATCATATAGCCATTTCTTAATAACACACACACACAAACACTGATATATATATATATATATATATATATATATATATATATATATATATATATATATATATATATTCAAAGTACAAATCAGACCATATATATATATATATATATATATATATATATATATATATATATATATATATATATATATTCAAAATACAAATCAGTAAATACAATATAATGCTATGTCCGATATGTACTTGGTTTAATCCATAAAGTATTCAAGATTTCCAACATTGAACATTAAGATAAGTTATAGAACAGCTTGAAATATGATTAAATAATGGATTCACTTTACAAACATGTTTAAAATTCTGCCCTGTTCGAGCTTCTTCAGGCGAACGATTTCATTTATTCTTGACCCCCACTTAGGGTGTTATTGGGAGGCGTCTATTCTTCTGGATGATAAACCTCCATCTCATTCTATTTATATATGATGTTTTTTTCTTTCCTCGATTAGTTGTCGGTAAATGGTTGTTTTGCTTTTTTATAAGAGAGATAATGTACTGTCAGGTAGTTATAAACTAACAGGGGATGCTATAGACACATTCTTTATCGGTATGTTGTTACTTGCTTCCTTCAGTTTGTCTATCATTGTTTGAAGATCGTGAAGGTTCTCAGCAAAAAGGACAATACTGTCAGTAGATCTGAGGTTACTTAAGTATTATCCGTCTACTCTGATTCTTTCGTGTCCTCTTTCGAAGTTTCGGGAGATCATTTCAAGGCTGGCTGAGATTATTTGGGTGAGCAGGTATCACCTTGTCTCACTCGTTTCTCTAGCAAAATGATCTGTATATAGTTTGATGAAGAAACTGCTGCGTCTGATATGTTGCCGTGATCTCACATATTTGGGATCTACACCTTTTTGTATTATTGAATCGGATTTCCACGGAATAAGATGCCTCATTAAAAAATGCTACAGCTACAAGTCTTCTATGTTCTACTGCTTTTTCTCTTAGTTTGTCTCTTGAATGGAGATACAGATGGTTGGTTAGCACTTTCTTTTTTTTCATCATTCAGTATTATGATTGTAGTGTTCCACTCTTCTTAGTTGGAGCCATGGATAGGGTTGCTAGGTTTCTAGATGACTTTTTTTCCAGCCCTTTTATTTAGATCAATGGTAATTTTATAGGATCTACATGACCTTTTCTCTGTTTGATGACTTACCTGACTTCCTACGGATTCATTTCTGGGAAATCCTCGAATGAGTTTTTCTCGGCTCGTATTCCCTATTTATTTTCCGGTGTCCTTTGTTTGGTTTGATGAAGGTCTAAGTAGAACCCCTGGACACGTTAAACAATTTGGTCTGTATCCGTTGTCAGTTTTCAATACGCCTCGAGCACATTAGCAATTAGCTTTCTTCCCGAGGGATTTTCCAAGATTTTTTAATCTCCTACCTTTTCCAAGAATTCTTTAATGGTTGGCTAATCTTTTTTCAAAGGGTGCTTTAGATATTCCTGTATAATATCTGACTTCTAAGAGTTTCCTTAGGGGTGATATATCAGCTTAGTACACAATATCGATTTGAGAATTTTGTAAAGGGCATCTGTCACTATTTGTATAATTGTAATATAGTTTATTCATATTTCTTTACTTGTGTTTTTTCTTATAACTCTTGTGTTATGTTCTGTTTTGAACCAATGAAAATTATCGGTACAACTCTAACTGATTTTCAGTTTGTTTTTGTTAGATCATTTCACACGATGGGTTGTTCAGGGGAAGTGTTTTCTTATTTTCGGAAAATCAATTCCCCCACATTGTTTTTTATTTGTACGTTAAATGGCAGTGTATACCAAATAATTTTCCCACCTCTATTATTTCTCATGTGGTCAAGTTTAACTCTATCAGATTTTCTTTTTCATTGTATTTGAAGCTATTTTCGGTAAAACTGCGGTCTTCTTTGGCCATTATGTACTTTTTTCTAAGATCGTTGAATATTATTTCGTTTCAGGAATAGTTTATCAGTCTGGTTTTATTGAGTTGGGGATATGTTTGATGATTTTCTTTGGGTAGTCAGATTTTGTTCAGAATAAGTAATTTCAGAAGTTTCTTCCCTGTGTAGTTTGTTGGTATCATCATTAAAACAAATAAAATCATCGGAAAGTGGACCGGGATACCGGGGAGCAGATAAAAGAAAGAATACCCCCTGAGAGGAAACACACCAAAAATATCTGATTGTCTAACAACAGACCGATAAAGAAAGTTTTTTACAGCATCCCATGTTAATTCATAAATACCAGACGGTAAATTATCCCTGATATGTGGAACAAAGCAAGATGTTGCCAACAATATATGAGGAAAAAAGAATGAAATATAAAAAGAGTAAGATGAACACTTATCAACCACGAAAAATGGACACCCCGATGACAACCTAAATATGGATAAAAATGATCGAATCATTCGCCTGAAAGGCCCCGAAGAAGGCAGAAACGTAAACGTATTTTTTTAGTGAATCCTAAATTTCATCTTATATATAATATGAAAATTGAAGTCAATATTACTAATCCCTATCCATTCACCCCTCTCCCTGTTGAAGCTGACCATACTGGTCAAGGAATATTAAAAGAAAATTAATACGTAAAGAGAATTAATTCATATATTATTATCAGACTCGACACAAATTGATAAATTGTTTCAATAATTCCACAGCTTTTCTTGCGAGTAAACGCCAATACATCTACCGACTATTTTTTTTAATTGAATTATCATTTTGCACGCGTCACTATCACGTCTCTATCTATGATTGATCAGGATTTTTTACGTTTATAGACCTCACTTTGTTTTGTTTTTTTAATTTCAATATATTTAATTAAAACACAGGTACCAAAATTCTGATATTCCAAGAAGGGAATAATGTCTATTCCTTCTAACCGTATTTCTATCCATTTGGCTCCTCACCAAAATGATGCATGCATAGTTGTCTGGAAATCTGCCTGAAACATCCACATATTCCCAACTTGCCCCAATGACGGTTGTTCAAACTCGACTGTAAGCCCAAAGTTTCGGATGCTGATTTTCTAGACAGGCAGACAAAGAGATTTGAGGGATTAATCATCCTCCAATGATTAACCAGTTTGATTTGGCTTCATGCAAGATTCATCTTATCTGATTAAAAATGAATATCAGTATTCCCTTCTATGATTGAGTACCTACCATGGATTATGACGATTTAGATAGATTTCGAATGCAGATTTTTGGAACAGTTAGATAGTCCGTTCTCACTTGGAGGATTGTTGCGATACGACTTTCTCTCCTTCATTTTCACCCTATTTGGGTTTGTTTGGGACTAAACTACGCTCAGTAAGTACGTGTAGTCTTTCACACACATGCAAACTCATATATATAAACATATTATATCCAGAATAACATTTGTAAATAGTCGAAAGACGGCTGATATAAAGTGTAAAAACGGTGAATATTTGATAAGTAATAGCCTTATATCATCGATTCTCCAATATTAATACCAAGTCTTTAGGCTTAATTCACTTAAAAGACTATTCACTCGTCTATCTTTGAATCTTTATGTATATGAAGTTCCAAATACTTGAACAGACAATTATCTAAGCTATCATCATCATCAGCATCAGCAGCTGCAGCTTTAGCTGCCTAGCGTCTGCCATTGAGTATATACCTTCCCCAGTATTCACCGGGCCTCTCTATCGTGGGCGTTGCGAAACCAGTAGGTCACAACGTATAATATTTCGTCAGCCCCGGTTTCACATGTGATGTCCAGTGGTTGTCTGACATGCTCGTAACATGATCAGCGCATTGTCATTTGTATTTTCTTTTGGATTCTATGTCTCGAATTCCCATTTTTCCTCGACTCTATCGTGCTGTTTTGTAATCTCTCCATGGTATGTTGGGCATGATTCTCTTTCGTGCACTTTACATGGTTCCCAGTGTAAAGCTCCCCAAATTACTATGGGTAGAATCCATTAATGGTATACCCTCCATTCTGGTACTAAAGGGATTTTCATGTTCTTAAAAGTTGCGCTTGCACTGCCGAAAGCTTATCAAGGAGTGTGATCTGACACTGTAATAGGACATTTCACTTAGTTCAGATTAAACTCATTCTAAGACCACTTTTACTCCTTCTGATGACGTTATATGGACGGTGTTGAATTCCCCAAGTATCCAGTGAGTCGTTGGTCACTGATGTCGGTGGTACTCCATTATTGACTACATGTATGGATCTTCCTCAAAGTTTAATATGACTTTAGAAGTGTTCACTCTAAATCTTTATCGGTTTTATCAATAGCTAATGCTGCATTATGTTCCAATTTGAAATCGTAATTGAAACTTAGTTCAATTTTTTGGATAGACCCAACTGCTGTTGAGGTTGTGAACTAAAGAAATACCGAAACATATCCCATATTCCTGTTCACATTGAATAAACATAAAGTGCAAAATCTTTTGATTTAGTATTATTCAAATCATGTAAAAAGCTGACATTTGGAAAAAAAATTGCCTTAAGGAGGAAGCGGGACGGATGGGGAGAGAGAAGGGAAGGCAGTGAAACGACTACAGTGAGGTGGTGAGAATATGATAGTAGCAGTCAATTATATTTGGGACTTTCTTATCCAGTTGAGAAGTAGTTAGAGAGTACAGGATTAATTTATGCATCTCACAATGCTGATGCACATGCTACATGTGCAGCTGATACCTGCAAAGTACTTTACCTATAAACAAAAACTATTCGACGTCTTTGTTATGAAAATAATTAGACACCTGTTTTTTGGAAAATTTGTAACAAATGAAATCAGATCAATATCAACAATAGGATATTCTTAGTGTTCATAAGCCTCATTGCACTTATTGTCAATCTATCAATACCGAAAGTAAAAACACAGGTTGATAATTTATTTCTCACTTCCGAAACTTATCCCTCCTTTTCACTTTTGTTCGACCGTCTGCATACAAGTTGGGTCCTCAGCCAACAACGATGCAGTTGCTTGAAGAGTTGTGAGGTGCATGTAAATGCAAATACATACAACTGCAAAGTCTCATCTCATAAGATGATGCTCATTTGATTGAAGTTCTCATTGATTTGTGTGGACGCTGTACATAGTAGTAGCCACGGACTTAATTCCACAAACAATTTGGAAAAATAGGTGTTTTCATTTTATCTACATGAGTTCTTGCGGAGAAATACTGTTAAAAACGATAACAAACATTTATCTATATCATTTTATATTAGGTGTACATTTGAATGCCGCAAATATGAAAAAAAGTGAATCCCTATTGCTGTTTTGTATGTTCAAGCTTTACTGCTTTCATATGTTCCATGATTAGCTCGTAGCAGCAGCTTAAATAATAGTGTTCTGTTTTTCTTGCGAGCCTTATCCAAAGAATCACCAAATAATGTTCCAATTTTGGATTAATCTAATTCAAATAGAAAAGATTGAAATTCATTTCCCTAAATCATCATCATCATCATCATCATCATCATCATCATCATCATCATCATCATCATCATCATCATCATCATCATCATCATCATCATCATCCTTTCAATGTCTGTCATTGGACATAGACTTTCCCAGAATTTGCCACACTGCTCTATCATGGACGTCGCAGAGCCAGTGCTTTCTGAATTAGTCTAACTCGTCTCTCCATCTAATATTCTGCCGGCCTCAGTTGCGCATGTGGTCTCGGGGAAATCATTTCGTGAGTTGCAATGTCCGATGGTTGTCTGCCATTTTTGCAACATCGCCAGCCCACTGCCTTTTGAGATTTCCTATGGATTCTTTGGTGTCCCGGATTCCTCTCTTTTTTTGGATTTATTGTGCTGTCTTGTGGTCTCTCCATGTGAGATTGAGCATAATTCTTTCACATGCACGTTGCATGGTTCTCAATTTGCAGATCTGTCTGTTGGTTAAATTCCATGTTTCAGCTCCATAAGTGCCTACCGGGAGGATGCATTGGTTATACACCGCTCTTTTGAAGATTAATGGGATTTTCTTATTTTTGAAAATTGAGCTTGCTCTGCAAAAGTTTTGCCATCCTAGAGTGATTCTTCGCTTGATTTCTTCTTCTTTTGAGGGTCTAAGTAAATTTCTAAATCCTCGATGAAGGAATATTCTAGTTTAGGCAGAAAGCCAAAAGTGACCCGCCTGTAAGAGAGTTGATGCGAGAGCATTTGAGGAAAATCATTCTCCTGTCAATACCTCGCGTAAAAGTATATTTTAGTGATAACTTGCACAAACAAGTCCCCCATGATTACTTTAAATGGGCAGATAAAAACAGCTAAAAGTTGTTACTCAAAAAGTCAGCCTCAACATAGTCAAATAACACGTTGAGACGGGGACTTGTCCCAACATAACCACATAGATAAATATGTATTAAGCTTATATCTGTTTGGTGCAAGGTATTCAAATATAAGCCCCCCCGTTCCTACTTCTTCCTCCCTGTGGTACACTCTAATACCCTGCTCTCTAAACTCCGATGACTGAGCCTAAAATATCTTCAAAACGTATATGGGGGTCAGTATATGATCGAGAAATTTTCTCATGTGAATTAAAAATAATCACTTCTTTGTTTTATGCCATTTCTGTTTATCAAATTTTCATTTTATTTCATTGGAGCGTTGTAATTTTGAATAGCAGTACAAGCACCGTGTGCGTACGGCCCAGTTGAAAGGTGAACCCTTTTCCCTTATCCTTGCACTGTCTACTCCCTATTTTCAATCTGGCGCACCATAATCTTTGCGTTTAAATAAGCATATCAATCTGCCTGGTTTCTGTACCAGATGTGAGAAATTCAGGAATTAGCCAGGCATTTTGTGCTTTTCTATTCATTCCTCGATAATACTGCGAAGGAATTAAGATATACGGATTATTTTCCTCGCAGATCTGACGAAGAATCCTGTATTTTAATTAAATGATTACCAAAATCTTTTCAACCATCATATTGCATTAGAGGAGACAAAAAACATTGTCGGAATGATTTAAAATGCAAACATTATATAAAGTGTCAGACAAGAGAATTCTATGAAAGAAAGTTTTCATGATTTATTTTGTCCGTAGTTTTGGTGTAGTTTTTTCTGTCTTCCTTAAATAATCGGGCAGTATTCTCAATATTGCTGAATTTTCAGCCCTCTAGCTTTCTTGGGGTTGTCTGGAATTTCAAGATGTAACTTTCTCATTATTCCATGATACAGACGAGGAGTTTCAACTTTGTTGAGTCAAGTAGAATTTTCGACCATGATATCTTTGTCCTTCCCAATGATTTCTATACTTCAGACAATCATTCTGATATTTCTCCGCAGTTCAACATGTAGGCTGATTTTCACAAGTGTGGGTCTCATTCACTTTGATGTGTGACTCCCGTGTGTGATTGGATGAGGAATCGTTAGCAAAGAATCCCATTTTAATATAAGATGTAATAGGCAGTGCAATCTGGACAAAAGAAATGAACTCAAGCACTCTTTCTGCAAGTGAAACAATGTTCATCCAAAAAAAACAAAACATGAACTGTGTATACAGTCGTCTTAGTAGGAAATCTTTTATCACTACCTACTTTCGGAAAACTAAAAAAAATATCTGATCATATACTGCTCCTGATTAGACCAACTAAAGGCATCAATAGGCCTCCCGAATCAATTGAGAAAAGAGCGTATTATTGAACTAAGATGATACTAGATTGCATGTCTTTTCACTGACAAGGCAAAAATTGTTTCAGCTGGGTTCAGTTATCCGACGTATTCACCATATACTTCATCACTTGATAAATAGTAATTCTGGTGTTTACAAATCCACTTAACAAATAATCAATTCAATCCCAACGAAAACTGCAAAAGCCTTATACGGTAGTTCTTTACTGAAAATGATGAAAAACTCTAGAAAGATAGAATCATGAAAAAGCTGCCTGTAAGATAGCAGAAGATGCTGGAACTAAATTGTGCATGAAGTTAATTTCGAATATGGAAACCATATCTTTTATGCGATAAACCGAACAAATTCATTTGGTGGCAATTATCAAGTACAACTTTGTTAGAGAAGACAGGTAATCAAATTTATATTTTTAAGCTTGCCCGAGAGATGATTCTTATAATTCATCTATTTCTTTGCATTGTTCGCTTATACATTTTCAACAAAATCTTGTACGCTATCCCCTTCAAATAAGACAGTTTGCCTCATGGGTCTTTATGATTTTTTTTACTCATTCCGAAGTAAATGCCTACATTTCTACTTTTTTTTACGTAGTCTGCTATGATTTCATAGTTTCATTTCGTTGTTGAGATATTCATCACTCTATATGCTCAAGATCGATTCTACGGATACATAATTGTCAAAAATGTTGAGACTCTGTGCAAGGGAGGATTGAACTTATTTCAGTACTATTGGTCGGCAAAAATAACTTGCTGACAATTACATTTTGTCCCATACCCTTTAGATAGTTAGTACCTTAGCGCTATCAAAAGTATTGTAACATTTGTTATTCTATCTGCTATCCATGAATAAGGGTTAATCTTTCGTTGTTCAAAAACATCTTCGGGTCATAGATATCTTTTTGGAAAAATGTACATTATTTTCATCATCATAACTCCTTAAAGTGGCAGAGAGAGAGAGAGAGAGAGAGAGAGAGACAGACAGACAGACAGACAGAGAGAGACAGAGAGAGAGAGAGACAGAGAGAGAGAGACAGAGACAAAGACAGAGAGACAGAGAGATAGAGAGATAGAGAGACAGAAAGACAGAAACAGACAGGAAGACAGAAACAGAGAGGAAGACAGAGAGAGATAGAGAAAGAGAAAGAGAGAGAAAGACAGCAAGAGAGAGAAAGACAGAGAGAGAGAGAGAGAGAAAGACAGGAAGGGAGAGAAAGAGAGAAAGACAGAGAGAGAGAGAGAGAGAGAGAGAGAAAGAGAGAGAGAGAGAGACAAAGAGAGAGATGGAAACTGCTGTACCAACCACCTTGGTTGATCTTCCATCAACGGACGAAAAGGTTGAGGAATACACATCAGCTAACTTTACTATTTTTGTCTTTTCCTTCAATTCCTACACCCCCACTTTTTTTTTTTAGAAAATACCCTTACTCGCTTGTGTTATTCATTTGCAAGGAGGGGGCACCAAGAAAAGACTTTAATCTATTCACCACTTTTTACTGTAATTCAAAACTCAAATCGTGGTGAAGAGTCTTTAAATATTCATTAAATATAGCTTACAACGTAAGGCCATAATATTGGGTACCCAATGAGGATTGAACTCGCTACAGTAAAAGTAGTCAGCAATATAAATATGATAACCCTCGCTCCGCAATAAGGCACCCGTTCGATGTCCATAACATATGTCGATTGTCCAATCAAGTCTAGTCATAAGCACAAGTGAGGTTTGTGAAAATTTAAATTATCATTAGTGAAAACTCGAAAGGTTTTATTTTATTTCTCTACTTCGAGAAGCTGCCCAATCGGGTACGAGTTTATCATGTCAGGAGATTAAAGTATTTTAATGACTCTTCTCTGCAGGGTGACCAATGATTTCATCCCCTAGACAGAATTTTCATGTACGTAAACATTCGATTTTAAACTTTCATTATGAGACAAGAAAACCATCAACAACTTTCTGGCTAATTGTCAAAAGAAGATTCTCAGAATGATTGGGCCTTGCCAATTTTGATTAGGTCGGCAACAGCTTTTAGTTGCGGGGGTCACCTGTGCAAATCAACTCTCTAAACACTTTTCCAGTCAAACCCAATGCCATGCCACGTGAAATAGAATTGGTGAACAGAGATTAACAAATGTTCTTTGGGAAAGGCATGAATCGAGTTCTCCCTGAGCAACATACCACTATTATGACAGAGGAGAGAATGTATGACAGAGCACTTGAGCAGACCATTCTCCAATAACTCAACAAAAACTTGATACCCAACATCATCATCATCATCATCATCATCATAATAATAATAACGATCATAATAATATCAATAATAATAATAGAAATTACACGCACACATACATACATACATACATACATACATACATACAAGTACGTCACAAAGTCCGTAGCCTAATGATGAGGGATACATCTATTTCACTCAATAATTATGGTTTGATATAATATTCATCATTGTCCATTCACTTGTCCAGTGGCAAGTATCTATCACAGATACTGGTGGCTGTTCAGCTGAACGGAAAGAGCACTGCTACGTTGATATCGGTCACAGGTTCAATTCCTGCAGTAGTCCCCATTACTTTAATTGTTCATTTTATTTGTACTGCCAAGGCCGAATGATTTATCATACTATTTAGTATCGGAAAATCATTTTAGATAAAGTTTATATATATATATATATATATATATATATATATATATATGAATGATACCATTTTAGTCAATTATTTCTCATTATTTATTGATGCAATTGATATAATATCCTCAAGTGCTTTATTATGTTCAAACAGAATTCGATATAGTACGTTGTTTGAATTCAGTTGTTTACCATGTAACCACTTCTGAGATTTAAAAGCAAATGGTTTTATGTATTTTGTGTGCATGTGTGTATGTGTGCGTGTGTGTTTCTTCCTGCACTCCCCAGCATCAGAAATCTTGTGAAAATGTCTCGTCAGTAACATGATGGTAAACTGTGAAACTTGTAGCTCAGTGAGTCTACCCGTCATACGTAATTACCATTTCCAACCCGATGCTACAGCTAAAAGCTGTTTACTCCATTGTCAAACTTGACATGACAATTACAAGAAAGCAGAATAAACAATCAAACGGCCGACTGACTGCAAACAGTTTCTCATCGTCGCAGCAAAGGATTCAAATAGAAATAGTAGATGTCTCGTACAGCAGATGTCTTGGGAACCTGGGATTGAGTGATATTTAGCCACCATTGCTAGTTCCAAGTCGCACACTGTTGCCTTGGGACTGAGTTCGATCCCAGTTAGGCACCTCTCTATTGTGGGCCTATACCATACAACTTTTGAATGAGTAATAACTGGCCTAGCCTGTAACTAAGTGGCTTATTTCTCAAAAGTAATGACCCTCGGGTGAAAAGTTAAGCAAATACTGATTTTCATTTGGAAGGTTAGTATAGCATTTTCCTATACCCTATTCAGTTTCTTACTTCTCTTTGGAATTCAAAGTGTTTATACTCAATACGCTAAAAAAATATTGAAGTATCAGGATGAACAATTTGATAATTTTTGACGCAACTAAAAGCATACACAAGTCTTGAGATGTCATGAAAGTATTCTCCACACATAGAGAATTCAGACAAACGACTCAGCAGTTATCAATTTTATCATCCGGTTTACGGATATTACAGGCAAATGTCACAGGGTTGTGATACGAAAGCTTATATTTTCCTGCTGATTCCGGAAAAAATTATTCGACAGAAATTATATTTGCAAAATGTATGACAAACCCAGCGTTAATTTTGGGATATTCTATGGGTGTTCAAAAACTTGTGCAATACAAAAAGGTATCAGCTTTGCAGAGTTTGGTTAAAATATTTTTTCTGGAACGTATCAGAGTATTTAATATTAAGAAAAACATAGCTCAGCTACGAACGGCAACAATGTCTAAATCATCTTTAGAGTTACCTCCCTTGGGACTTTCCCTCACTTACTCAGCATCCCTTTAACTTTTCAAAATAGTCTGCTTTGTGTTGTTCTCGGAATGCAAGCTACCACATTGCCACGTTCCCTATCCATCATTTGTTTTTGCATCTGCACTTGTGGAGAGTAAGCTAAATAACTAATACTGCAGTGTCCACGCTATTTACGCTCTGCTAAAGGATGTAGCCAAAATATCATGATATAGTTACTGTTCGACTTATTCGCCGCTGCAACGAATATTCGAGTCAAATCATCGTTCTCATTGTCATCATTATCATTATCAGCATCAGCAGTGGTCGCGGTAGCAGCAACATTTTAGCATCCATTGTTGGACATAAACCTTTTTCAAGATTTGCAAGACATCTCCGCTGCGATGCAAATACTTTCTGATCTTGTTTGGTTTGACACGTTATCGCATATTGTGTTGGTCACATTTTTGCATATGATATCAGGGGATCAACATTCTAGGTCGTGGTGTCCAGCCGTTGTTTGATATTTTTATAGTACGATTAACCCATTGTCATTCGAGTTTTCTAATAGTCCCTACATCTCTGACTCCTGCTTTTTCTTTAGTATACTAAGCCGGCTTATGATCCCCCCGTGTGCAGTTGGGTATAATAGTATCTTGTGTGTGCTGCATCGTTCTCAGCTTGAAAGTCATTTTTTCCAGTAAGGTTCCATGTCTCAACCCAATAGGTGACTATTAGAAGAATGGATTGGTTGTATATCATTCGTCTTAGGACCTCTTGGATTTCCATGTTCTTTGAAGTTGATAAAAAAAAAGGCTTGTCAACGGCGATTCTTCCCTTGATTTCTTCTTTTGGGGGTTTTCATGGAGATTCATTGACCTTTGGTAGATTTATTCTTCTACTTTCCTCAGCTCTGCTCTCATAGTTCTGACCATTTTCTCTTTATTCTCCACGTTTTTGTTGCACATAACATTTGTTTACTGAACTTCAAGTGAAAATTCATCTTGCTCTCTTCATTCATTTCATCTATTTCTTTGGAGATAATTCGCGTAATTATGAAAAAAAATATATCATCAAAGAAATCTAGACATTTTAAGCCTATTACGTCTCCTACGTTTGAGAGGTAAACAAGTGACGTGGATTGAAAGAATCAAACAAGAAAGAATGTAGCTAAATAACTTGGTTCAACCTCGCCTCGATGGTTGGTTTTTGTGGCTAAAACTGTGTGTTATCTTCCATGCAAAGCAGATTCCCGAAAATGTGGAATGAAAAGTCCCGTCAGAGGCTACTGTTTCCAACTGTTCCCTATTTATGCTGCTTGGAGGACAGGATCTTGCCCCTTTCTCTGCCATTTCAGCCTTCTTTCTTTGGTTGGCTGTAGCATCTTGGACATTGCAAATCCCCAGGTTTCAAAACATAATTGCAGCTGCTTGGTCTGAAAGACAGATGATATCTTCACTTTTTCCCGGCTTACGGCACCTGAATCCCAAGACTGTCTCCCAACTAGATACTGGATTGTTATTACTAGTTATTACTCGTAAGAAATTCACGTATATATTTGATTCTCTATGCAACGATCGAAAAACGTAATATATATCTATAAATATATAGCCAAATCTGCCTAAAAATGAATCACCTTATACTTGCAGTTTCGTATTTGTCACAAACGAACCCCGTAGAATGGGTCTTTTGTTTGCACCCTTGTGCACGCTGATAATTAAAAGAAAATTCAGGAGGTTCAATGAAATACAACTTGTAGGGCCACACATGTAATATCTATTTTAAAAAATCAGACGATATACTTACTCTAACTCTCCCTCTCCCTCACTCACTCACATGAACACACACACACACACACACACACACACACACACACATATATATATATATATATATATATATATATATATATATATATATATATATATATATATATATACATGATGGAGGGCTGTAATTTGGTAAAATATTTACCCCTTGTTCTTGAGAAAATGAACTTCTTTCACTTTCCCTTATCTTAAGAGTTAGTTGTCCACTACTTGAAAGTACTTGATAATATAAAGAGGTAACATATTATAAATTTATATTCAAAGTTTCATCAAAAATTGACTCAATTAGTGAAAGAAGAGTCGATTGTTCCAAATCGAGGGGCAAAATTTTTACTTTGAAGCGAAAGGAATTCATCGTTACTGATAGAAGAACAAAGATAAAACGTCACGTTGCTCATTATATAGAAATACTTTCATCATAGAAATTCTTCCATCACTCGTTTAGGGCAATCAATTATCACTTTGACCCGTTGTAAATAATCAAGCACATATATTCATCAGCAGCAACAGGGAAAATTGAAATTGAATTAATTCTCATATAGCAACGCCACCAGTGCTATGGTCGAGGAACTTAATAGTGACTAGGATTGTTTTTTCAGATATCATCGATTTTCAACTTCAACATTATCATTGCGAAAGGAATCAATCAAAGACAAGAGACAATTGTTTTTTTGTGCACTGTTTTCCTATCTAATAGATAAGTAACATACATGCACACACACATACACACGCACACATACCCCCCACACACGTATGTGTGTGTGTGTGTATATATATATATATATATATATATATATATATATATATATATGTACGTGTGTATATACATAATTAAAATGTTATAAAATGTGTTATATTATATTGGATCTCTATTTAAAATGATTGCATTTACGGTGATAATCTAGCTCAATGGTCTGTTAAGTCAAAAAAGTTTCCTTATCGGTTCGATTCTTGCAACGGCTCCATTTTCTTCAATTGTTTACCGTATTTATATTGTTAATGCCAAATGATACATTCACTGTGTAATAACACACACACACACACACACACTCACATACTTGTGTATTTATATAATTAAAATCCTATAAATTGTGTTATATCATTTTGGAGCTGTATTTGAAATGATCTCCTGCCATTTCACGGTGAATGTATCATTTGGTGTTGACAACATAAATACGATGAACAATTAAAGAAAATGGAGCTGCTGCAAATATCGAACCGATAAAGAAACTGTTTCAAGTTAGTGTACCATTGAGCCAGACGATCACAATCAACGCAACGGCCCCTAAAACAACTTAAATTTCAAATTTTCATTTAATTCATTCTCTGTCTATATCTGTTGTATTTCTTCATAAATGCAAGCGAAATGCGATTAAATTGAATTATTAAGAGATAATCAGGGATGAATAATTATGAATGCGTTATATTATATCATAAATATTTAAATGCAGGGAATATGCTCAGAGATTTTTGATAATATTAGTTTTCGTCTTTTTGGCTACGGATATATTGCTGAACCTTAAAATTTTGTAAATTGTAGCTGGTTATCGTCACATTCGGGTAAGTAAAGGGGACTTAACCCTCATTTAAACAATGAGCTGATTTGCTTGTAAACAGAATCCACCGTGGGCATTCCGAATCTTCAGTATGTTTTAAGCAAGAAATGAATAAGAAGTGAGAAAATTTTTTCCTCCAAGATCAAGTCATGTAAGCTTTGATTTGGCTCATTTCCGTCGAATCCGAATTCAATAGATACAACATTTTGTGCAGAAGAATCTATTACAGTATGGAAATTTTTCCGACATTTGACACAACTCAATTTTGAATAAAAAAAACGGACTGCAATCTGCTTTATAACGCAAAATACGATCAATTTTATGTTATTTTTGGCAAAAAAAAGTTCGTGAACATTGGTAATATTTTATTACCACCTAGTTGAGATGAGCAGCATTTAAATTTTATTATTCTTGTGAACATTTTTTGAGGTTACGTTTTTGAAAAATGTCAGGTGTATCTGGTGTACACTCTTAGATAGGTACAAAAATATGGTGTGATACGTTTTGTTCTTCAGTAACATACACTTGGCTTTCATAAGTATACTTTGATGTATTAATCGTAGGGTGATTGGTTTTTAATTTAATAACGATAGAAAACAGTTCCCCGAATTTATATTTGGAGATTCTCATACTCGTATGTACTTATATTGCAGAGAACAGTTTTTACTAATACCAATTAAAAACTGATCCCCACTTTTTGTCCAGCTACTTTAAAACTGTCCAGATCCTGCTCGAAGTACACAAAAGAAACTAACATTATGGTATTCTTTGCAAAAGAAAGCCAAAAGCAAAAATTCAATGATCTTTACTTTTTTCAAAGTGGTTTTCAATTTCCATTTAAGTAAAGTCTGTGATCAGAATTTTTTTAAAACTGAAAGCAATCAGGAACTGATCTGCCATTTCATTTATCCTTCACTTCATGTACAGAGTTTCCAAAGGAAAAAAAGAAGCTTGCTTTAAGTGCATAAAAGTTATTTTCCTTCTATACCATTTTATAATGACATGTGCAAGAGTTATGCATTTATACTTAGAAATGATCAAAGAAATGCAACACACGTTGTCTAAAAATGTAACAAAAATTCGAGTTTACATAGATATGAATGGATGTATTAAACCCAGGGAAAAAGGTTGATAGTTAAAAACAATATCAAAACTATCCCCCACTTCAACTACGGACACTGTGAAACAGTCATAAACCTTCTCTCTGTAGACATTTTTCTATACCATTTTTTAAAGACATACTTTGGGGTTATATATGCAAAATATGGACCATTAAATTGGTCAAAATCTTGCTCAGTTAAAGGAAGAAACATATATGTATCAATCAAGGGGGTGATATGAATTTATAAGTTGATACTAAAGGAAAACCAACCCGTCTCTTTATGGTCAAAGACATTAAAAGCCGTTTGAAACAGGCTGTGAGTATGCATTTTTTTTTAATGACATCTTATTCAAGTATACTGTTGGGTTACTTGTGTGAAATATAGGAAGTTTAGCTCGTGTACATACTCGAATATGAGTAAAACTGAACATGATTGTATCAGCGTTACAAAGCCATAAACATTAGAGATTATACGTAGAGATATATATTTTATAATCCTGTGAGCTTTTGGGTCATTCTTTGAGAAAGAAATAGTGCAATTCGATTTTTAATCCGAAAGTATCCTAATTCAATACAACTGAAAAAAACATTGTATGGATCCTGCTTTCATGCAGTAATTTTCGTTTTCGATTTTCTTTATTTGTTGTTTTTCAGTACTATGGTACAGCACAAAAGGGTTTTATGCTGGTGTATAGATGTACGATACATATATGATTTCTATGGATTTATGCATTTTCTTCATTCAGTCATCAACATATTTTCTCCGGCTTTTCACGATTTAACACCATCTTGGATTGAATTGTATAATCCATCATGAGAAAAAAAATTTGGGTTTTGATTCGATGAATTCTTCGATGAATTATTGAATATCTTGAAACTGTTAAAACCATTGACTTGACAAATGTTACTAGGGAGCAAGACAAATGATTGAAGAAAAAGTTGTCAGGGAAATACGCTGCACGTAGAAGGACCCGTCCAGTGTCAATGATCATTATTTCCATCGCTTTTGCAAATGTTTGTCGGGTATTTTCATGCAACAGAATGAAGGGTGTACTTACGGTGAGCGCAAACGTTATCTGATACTTTATTTTTTAAAAAATACTTTTTTTTGGCATACTTATTTATCTTCCAAATTAATCGGATTTGGGCAAAAC